>CM034475.1:645415-959416 GCA_019925255.1 Litchi chinensis
AAAATAACTTGCTAAGGATTTACATTGGATTTTAGACTAATTTTTTGGTGTTATAAAATATATTTATCAACAATAATAATTAACAAAAATATTGATATGAAAAAAGGTCGGTAGATTTCAAATGGTAAAGACTAACAGACTTTAATAGACTTAGCAAACTTTGTTAATACTTGGATTGTAGGGTGAAGCCATGTTTAGGTTATAAATTGGACTATTAATGTATATTGCGTTTTCTTATAACCAACCAAAATCATGATTTCAAATAAAACTTGCAAAACTTGTAAATAGTAAATACTAACATACTTATTATATATAACAGACATGTTACTTAGATTATATATAATAAACGTGAAATTGTAGATCATAGAGTGAAGTTATATTTAGATTAAAAAAATAATATAAATTCGATTTATAGTCAACAAAAATCATAATTAAAAGAGAAAAAAAAATGGCACATCGTAAAAATTGCAAATAGCAAATACTAACACAACTTTGTGCAACTTTATCATTTTGACAAGATGAAACATAACTCTTATTCAGTTTGCGATTGACAATGATTAGGGACGGACCCATTAGAGGGCAAGAGGGGTCACGTGCTCCCTTCACGAATTGAAAGAAAGTTGAAAGTTAAAAGCAGTTAGTTGTCAGCTTGAGTGTAATGAAGTTGAATTTTGCTTTTACATAGTTGTTGTTCACCTGTTGCCTTTCATTTTTACAAATTTTTTTTTTTTGTTTTTTTTACACAAAACCGTTCTCCCTGTCCTGTTATTGTTTATTATTATTATTATTTGTCGACGTTGATTTTTGGTCGACGAGAGCTCAAATCTCAATACCTGTAATCAACCTCAAATAAAGCAAATAACAAAGAAAAAGGTAAAAAGGGGGAGAGAATAAAGACAACACGAAAAGACAAAGTTTTTAACATAATTCGGCAAGTGTGCCTACGTCCACGACTGTCTCTCAATAATTCTGCAGAGTAACAGTATAATATTGCTAGTGTATATGTTTACAATGAATTCAGTCTCTATTTATAGAGAAAAATGTGTTACAGTTTTGGAAGAGATAAAACAGGAAAAGAATTTCACATTGAATGCACTTCCTAATCGGTTAGAGTCAAATCAGAAAATTGTTTCGTAAAGTTTGGGATCACGTTAACTGAGTTCAAATTTGAATTTACTTTCACTTCTGATGAGAGAATCTCGATCAATTTGGGATACTGCCTTTTCTAGAAGATTTCTTTGTTTAACTAATTCGTTGAACAAGTTGTAGTCTGCATTAGACGATCTCCGAGCTGTATCTCGCTGAGAGACGAACTGTGACTCGCTGTCATGATGCAAGCTCGCTGGGTGCGAGCTGTGGAGTTCACTGGGCTTGGCATTGATAAACTGGGTCTTGTCTGCTGGGTCTTTTCATTGAGTTGATTTGTTGGGCTTGTATCAGGTTTTTACCAGCCCATTTAGTGAATCCGAGAAATACCCATAACATTATTATTATTTTTAATTGATGTCCCTCCTGTTTTGTTTTATTGTGAGGTGTTCACTTCTTTCCTTTTCTTTTTTCAATTATTTATTATTTCCCTTTTTTCAACATTATTATTTGTTATTTTTATTTATAATATAATTAACATTTTTTATTACATTTTTATATCTACTTTTCCTACCTATAGTATTTTTCTTATTCCTAATTAACTAGTGCTTTCCATATATATATATATATATATTTTCCTTTTGGTATAATGCACGTTATCTCTTATATAAATACTATTTACTTCTATTTTTAGTGTATCACACAAACTTAATTAATTAGTGTTTTCCTTTTTATATTTTTTTCCTTTCAGTATGATACATGTTATTTCTTATATAATTACTATTTACTTCTATTTTTGATGTACCACGCAAACTCCATTCACAATTTATAAATTGCAATTTGCTAAACAATTTTTTTCCCCTTCTTCTTCACATGACATCTCTTTATCTTCATTTGACATCTTATCATTTATAATAATAGGTTAGTCTAATAAATTTATTACTTTTTTATATTTATTTATTTTTAATAATTTAAATCTAATATACATCTTATCAATAAATTCTAAAAATTAAACTTTAATATTTAAGTTATTGTATTAAAATTGTTCATGTATTATCATGATTTAGTTTTTTTATATATATATAATTACTTTATAGTTTTATTATATTATAACTTTAGGTAGTTTATTTTTTTATTTATTTTAATGATTTCATTTGGATTTTTAATATAAGACTATTTATTTTCTTAAATATGATGTACATTTTTATTTTATTTGAACTGTATATTATTATTAAATATTATTTTATATAAAAATATTATATATTAAAGTAATATGATTTTAATTTTTAATATTTTATTTATATATTTTTGAATAAATTTTTTAAATCTGTCACTGATAATTCAAGCTGTGAGTGATGATATTTCATGACAATATCGTTATAAAATCCAAGATATCAATCCAAAATCTAACAATTAAATATGACGAGTGATATGGAACAATAATGGAATCCATAGAGATAAGGTTGTCAGGTTTTTTTATCAACCAGTCAGATTAAGAGTTGCTGTTGTATAAGATTATTGATGTGCGACTCAAAAGTATCTTGCTGTCTAACTTGTCGACCACATGTCACTTCAAAGCTGGCTTGCACTTGCTTACATGTTTTGAAGATTTAGTGCAAGACACATTTTTCACCCGGCCTCAGTCCAGAGTTTTTACTATAGCCAAGCAGACATATCATGACCTGGGTTTTCCTTAACTTACTATATCTGTAATAGCTTTGAAATTAAAAAATATTTACACATCCATCAACTTGGAGTATTCATATATAAAAATGAATTATCTGTCTCAATTCAGGATTCCGGACATTGTGATGGGATTTCAGATATAATTATATATAAAATAGAAAATCACGTCTCTGATATTTTGTGTATGAAGGATGTTTGATGCTAATAAATAGGAGTACCCCATATATAACGTTAAAGGTGTGAAATCTGAGACTTAATAAATTATGTTTGAGATTACGTGATTCATGATTTAGAAAATAGAAAATAGAAATAATAATTATATATCTAAATGCATGTGGTTTAAAATAATAATAGTAAGATAATATGTTTGATAACTCTTATAGATTATAAATTTATCAAAATAACATGGAACATACTCTAAACTTCCTGCATCAATCAAACTTCAAGCCACGCAAATTGCACGGGACTTTGTTTCGACAGACCCTATAATTAGCAAACAGATATCAGGTTTGCTACCAGAAGTTGGATAACCAATTAATACAGAATATCCTGTCTATCACATTGGTAAAGTCTTACGCTTTAAAAAAAAAAAATTGAGTTATTAGTAACTCTCACCAAGCAGCGAGCTGATACCGTTTCTCCAAAACAGTTACAGCTGCAATCAGAGTTCAGACATCAACATCCTATTAAGTGAACAAATGTTACCAACAATACTAACTGTTTTCTTCTATTATTATGAAATACAATTCCAACTTCACGAGTATTTCTAAAATCTTAATCAGCCTAAAACATGAAAAATGAAAAGTTTACTACTGCACCGAGTGCATTAAGCACAGCAGAAACCAGAATACCTGCTGCTACTGCACCAAGTGCATCAAAACAACAGGTAAGTTTACTTTCTCTGATGCTGTGAACTATGCAGCTCCAACAAAAAAATACATAAATTAAAATGCAATCACCAAATCATCAGTTCAAAAATCTATATTTGACATTTTTTTTTTTCAAATGTACGAGTTTTTAAAAACCAATTAAAGAAAAAACACATACACACAAAAATATGTATTTATATATATATATTAGAAAACTTATCGATTAATAAAGAGTTTTCAGAAATTTTGATAGTATTTATGTGTTAAAAGATAGTGTATATGAAAGTGAAGGCTGAAGTGTTTACATATTAAAAAAAATGTATTAGAGTTTTAATGGTATATTGATATGAATAAAATATAATAATGTTATATTAGATATTTTTATTTTTAAAAAAAAAACTCAAAAAAATCTAGTTAAAAAATTCAAAATTTAAGCTTTTTCAAATAAACATATTTCAGCTTTTCAAATTGTCCAAAAAAATTTTTGGGATGATAACTAAACAATAGAAAAAAATCAAAAAGAGCTTTAGATATAAAAAAATTATTTTTGATCGATACATAAATTATATCAAACGTATACGTAATCTAATTATTTGTACAAAATAGATATTTCTTTGTGAGAGAATTATCAATACTGTCCTCTCTCCATCTTCTCTGCAATATAAAAGGTCCAAAAGATGAAAGATTACTATGACAACATCCTTTTGAATACTATCCTCTCTACATCTTCTCATCATGGAGTTTGAATTCTCTCCCTTCTCAATCCTTCTCACCTCTCTTCTCGTTGTTTTCTTGGTGTTGAATATAAGAGAGAGATCCCAGTACAATGGCAGATCCAAAAATCTACCTCCTGGTCCAAAGAAATTACCTATCATTGGAAACTTGCACCAGCTTGTGGGCTGTCTTCCTCACCATCAATTCAGACACTTGGCCAAAAAATATGGACCCTTGATGCACCTGCAACTTGGTGAACGTTCTACTGTTGTTGTTTCTTCAGCGGAATTCGCCAAGGAAGTGATGAAAACTCATGATCTTATCTTTGCATCAAGGCCGTATAATTTAATGGCTGATATCATGTCTTATAATGCTACGGGTATAGTCTTTTCACCATATGGTGAGTACTGGAGACAACTGCGGAAGATTTGTGCAATAGAGCTTCTGAGCATAAAACGAGTCCGATCATTCCGAGCAACAAGAGAAGAAGAGGCGTGTAATCTCGTTAATTGGATTAGTTCAAGAGCAGGATCGCCAATTAATTTTACCGATAAAATACAGTCATTAACATATAAGATCACTTCAAGGACAGCTTTTGGAAAGATATGCAGTTACCAAGAGACATTTCAATCAATTCTTGATGAAAATATCAAATTGTCAGGCGGATTTTATCTTGAAGATCTCTTTCCTTCTATTGAAGGATTGCTTCAGTGTATTGGTGGAGTCAAATCTCAACTACAGAGGATTCACAAAGAAGCTGATCAAATACTTGAAAACATCATCAGTGAACATATTAAGGACAAGGAAACGCTACTAGAGGTTGGCAACAATGAAAAAAATGAAGATCTGGTTGATGTTCTTTTAAAAGTTCAAGAGAATGGTGATGCTGAATTTACTTTGACAATGGACAATATCAAAGCAGTAATTTACGTGAGTATTTTTACTTCTTGTACAACATGTTTCTTCTTTTCATATCTTTTTATATATTCTGTGCTTGTATATTCAATAATTTAGATGTTACTCCATTTATGTATTTAAGGTCAATAATTTAGATTCATATAAATGCCTTCCCAGGATATTTTTGCTGCTGGTACTGAGACATCAGCCACAACAATGAATTGGGCAATGTCCGAACTGATGAAAAATCCAAGAACCATGCAGAAGGCACAAGCAGAGGTGAGGGACGTATTCAATAGAATTGGCAAGGTTGACGAGACAGGCATCAACGAAATGAAATTCCTGAAGCTAGTTATAAAAGAAACTTTGAGATTACATCCTCCTGCTCCTTTGTTACTTCCTAGAGAATGTGCAGAGTTATGTGAGATTAAGGGATTTGATATTCCCGTCAAAACTCAAGTTGTTATAAATGCATGGGCGATTGGAAGAGATCCAGAATATTGGAGCGAACCTGATAGTTTTATTCCAGAGAGGTTTCTTGGTTCGTCTATTGATTATAAAGGAAATAATTTTGAATATATTCCATTTGGGGCTGGTAAAAGGATCTGCCCAGGAATGTCATTTGGTATCGCCAACATCGAGTTTCCACTCGCAATGCTTTTGTACCACTTTGATTGGAAACATCCGAATGGAATGAGACATGAAGATCTAGATATGACTGAGACTTTCGGCGTGGTAGTCAGAAAAAAGGATGATTTGTATATCATTCCCATTCCTTATCATCCTCCATCTTTTGCATAAGCCCAAAAGAAGCAAGTGTAATCTACCTCAGGGAAGCAATAATTGTTGAAAAACTATTGAATAACTAAGTTCGTAAGTGTCAGGCCATCCCTAGAAACGATAACCATCTAGCACATAGATTAGTCTCTTTGGCCCTTTCTTCGGGAGGACATTATGATTGGCCTCTTGTCGATGCCTCATGTATTTTTCTTAATTCCCTCAACTGTGAGGGTTTTATTTGAATGAATGATTAAGTTGATTTAAAAAAAAAAAAAAAACTAAGTTTTCTTTTTCTATAATTATTGAATGATTAAATTATCATCACAACATCAAAGTAGTTAGGAAAATAGTTGTGGAAAAATGTACTAAGTTTTTTTTAGTACTTTTACAAACTATTGTTAGTTTGGTATCTAGTTGTAATCACGGTTTTAATGGCAAACTCAAAAAATTTATTAAGGGAAAACATGAACAAAGTAATAAAAACTTCGACAATTGAGATAATACTAAATAATTTTTTTTATATAAAATAAAGTTCAATAATATAATATAGTTTAAACAAAATGAAATATAATGCTTAAGTAAAACAAGTAGTTCTTAAAAATCCTAATGAAATCATTAAAATAAATAAAAATGAAAAAAAAAAACCTACGTAAAGTTGTTATTTACTTAAAAAATTATTAATTTAAATAAGATACAAACCATATATATTCATTACAAAACAATTTCAGTATAATTTTATTTAAAAATATATATTTATAATGAACAACAATAAATTTGATTGATACATATTATAAGCTATGCTGAATTTTTTTAAACTTCTAATTTTTATTAATTCTAAATAAAGTAAAACAAGAAAGTAAGAAAAAAAATATATATATATATATATATATAAGTTGAATCATGACAATATATGGACAATTCTAATGCAATAATTTAAAGTTTAATATTTTATTTATTAATGCATTTATATTAAATTTAAATATGAATAAATTAAAAAAGTTATAAATTTAGTAGGTTAACCTAATAAATGAAATGATGTCAAGTAAAAATGATGAGATGTCTAGTTAAGATGAAGAGGACAAAAAAAATTATTCAGTAAAATTATAAATTGCCAATGGAGTTATGGAGTTTCGTGACAACCAAGAAAGGAGTAAATAGTACTTGTATAGGAAAGAAGATGTATATAACTAAAAAAAATTTATTCATCTTTTATCCCTAAACTTATTCGTCTTTTAACTGTTAATAAGGGTAATATATATTCTACATCTGCATTCTGTATAATATTTCCTGCTCACTGATTCCAATAAAAACTCCATGAAAAATAAAGATTTGAATTAAAAAAAATTATCCATCAACTAAACTGTTCTGGTATAGTATTTAACTTTTAATTTACTTGTAATTTTATGCACAATTAGAAAAGCATACTCATGAACACACCATCTCTTAGTGTAGTTGGTAGAGTACCTCTACTCATATGAGGTTAGGGGTTAGGGTTCAATTCCTTCTAATGAATATTAACATTAGTATGAATAGTCTGATCTCTCTTCTTGATTATAAAAGTAGTTTGTCTCCTGTTTTTGGGAGTAGCCATTTAAACCGTCTGATAGTTCTCTAATTCGTAAGGTGTTAATTATCTAGTTAGGCTGTTCTAGTAGTATGTCATCTCGATGAATCCCGACAGTAGTTTTTTGACCTACAAATGTCAACTTTAAAAATGAAAATCAAAGTGGGCTTATATGTAAATGGGTTCGACCTAGTCCAATTCTGGCCCATTAACAATCGTCTAAGAAAATTTGCTTTGTATATGAGTGACTCTCACACTGATCTCTTCATTGCTGGACGTAGGAGAGTAGAATATATTTGAGTCAATCTCCATTATCTACTAATGTTTGCTTTGTCTTCTTTAAACTAGTTGAAGGTTCATGCAATATTTGATTTAGAAGACCTCTAAATTCTCTTTTCTAAACCCAAATAAGGTATGCATAATCATATACTGATACAGTACATATGATAAACAATAGAATTGTATATCTTGTTAATTTGATGTCAAGTGGCACTTATTATCAGGTAAAAAGAAAAAGTACTCTTTAGCTTATTTTTATTTCAATAAATTTTTTACTGTCATTGAAAATAAACAAATAAATAATATATCTTTACTCAAAAATAAATAAATAATATATCTATTATAATATTACCATTTTAAATGTTATCATTAATATTATAGTGTCAACTCTAATAAAAAATTTTGGATCCTCCTTGGTGTGAAATGAAAACCTAGCCTTCTGGAAAGATATTTTGGAAAGAGACTTTAGCAGGAGTAGTTGTTAATGGACATATTTTAGAAGTTAGAGGGGAAATAAAGAGAAATATAGTGGAGAATCATTTGAGGAACACAACACTAACTCGTTTATCCAAGAGAGAGTGACATGACCATGACAGATTGTGGATGAGCGTCATAACTACTATCACATATATAAATATATAACAGACTGGCTCAATAAATACCAGCGAAGTGGCGGCCCCAAACAGTGGTCCAAAACTTAATCAAATGGATTTGATAAACGTTTTGTTTTATATTATATTTGAAATATACTGAGATAAATGTTTTAAGTATATAATTATAAATAATATAATAAAAAAACATAATGATAAAAAATAACTTGCAAAGGATTTAAATTGGATTTTAGACTAATTTTTTGGTGTTATAAAATTAATTTATCAACAATAATAATCAACAACAAAAATATTGATATGAAAAAAGGTTGGTAGATTTCAAATAGTAAAGACTAATAGACTTTAATAGACTTAGAACATCTCCAATGCAAGTATGAATTATGGAAAAATGGAGTGCCACATCAGATAAATTGATAGAGGGTTAAAATTAACTCTCCAATGTAAACTTCCATAACCACTATCAAGCTGACATGACAAAAAAGAAAATAGAGGCTATCAACTTCAATATCTATTTCTAGAGGGTCTCTTGGACAGCCATGTCAGTAATAAATAATGAAAACTTCCATCAAATAATAATTTATGATAATTTACTTTAAAGATATATTATTATTTGATTGTTTATTATTGAAATGAATAAAATAGCATTGGAGAGCCCTTTTAGATTTGAGTGTTTATCAATTCATATTTATGTCATATAGAATGCACATTTCCTTGACATTGATGATATGTCCATTTTTTTTAAATGACAATCCACATTTGCATTAGAGATGCTCTTAGCAAACTTTGTTAATACTTGGATTGTAGGGTGAAATCATGTTTAAGTTATAAAATCTTAGTATAAATTGGACTATTGATGTATATTGCGTTTTTTTATAACTAACAAAAATCATGATTTCAAATAAAACTTACAAAACTTGTAAATAGTAAATACTAACACACTTATTGTGCGTGTATATATATATATATATATATATATATATAAAACGTGAAACTGTAGATTATAGAGTGAAGTTATATTTAGATTAAAAAAGGAAATTTATGGTTTTTATCATAATGAAAAGGAAATTTTTGTTTTTATCCAGATTTTTAAAAAAATTTATTTTTGACCTCTCAAACAAATTATTTTCATTAGACACCCAAGATTACCAAAATACCCTTAAGTTAAAATCACCCAAATGCCTAAACTTGAAATTACGAAAGTAGTCTTCTTCTTCCTAACAATATCCTCCATCTTTCCTCTTCTCCATTCATGGTTTATGAGATTTGATTCACCATTGCAGCTGAAAAACAATCTAGTAAGGGATTCTTCATTCAAGCTTTTTTATCCATTGAAGGTTTTGAAGTTTCTTCTTCCATTTGAGTTTTAAAGGTAATGTATGTATTTTTTTTTTTGTTTTTTGGATTGTGTTGTTCATATTGCAAGCTAAAATACTGTAAGAATGATTTGATTGTGATATATATGGTATTCGTAAAATCTGCAATAAAATTTGTAAAATCTGTGACGAAATCGGTTTTTCATGACTGATTATCGATTCTTCATACAATGAAAAACAGATTGAAGTGGTCTATCGGTTTTTCAATCACTGAAAAACTGTTATCGATTTTTCAGTAACTGAAAAACTGAAATTAGCAATTTTTTCATACTTTTTGATATTTTTGTGTTTTGAATACTATGTATTGAATTTTAGTGTTATATATGGTTAGATATGATTGTATTTTATTCTATTTGATTATATTTGGGTGGAGAGTGTTGTGATTGTACAATCAATGCGTTTAACTCGATTTTTAATAGAGTAAAAACTGGTTCCAATTTTTTGGTCCACTTAAAAGTCGAGTTAGGCAGTGTTAGCATAATTTTGATATTTCTTGTATTGGTGATGCTGGGTATTGATTTATAGTGCTAAATTTGATTTGATATGATTGTATTTTGTAATGTTGCCCAATTGAAATGAGACTAATTTATTAATAATATTATTTGATTTGAACGTTGTAGGAATGGCTCAAGAGACAATCGTAATCAACTTTGAAGGAGAGTGGAATGGATGTAATTACGTTGGAGGGGAGTCGATTATGTGTGGGGTCCACAAAAATAGTAGTTTTTCATCATTGATGGACGTTGTGTACAGAGAGGCTAGTATTGATAGAAGAATATGGGATATTCGTATGTATTATTTACTACAAAGTACGACAAATGATCAAATTAAAAAGATACGCATTATGTCCGATCTTGGTGTTATTGGTTTGATGGCGATAAAAAATATTAATGTTAAAGTGATTTATATAGATAAGATTGTGAGAGATTTTGGAGCTGGGGTTAGTAGGCGTACTGTTCATCCAATTGTCACCGACTTAATATCAAACACAAAACATGATGAGGCAGATATGGATAGACCTGTAAATTCGCATATAATTGAAAGTCATTTTTATCTTACTTCAAGTATTGAGAGCAATTAGGTTGATACTTCTGTCACCTCATTTACATCTATATAAATTCTCATTTGCGACGTTAATGATGACTATATGAATTATGGTATTGTTGATAAAGATCAGGACATAAATGATAATGACGATGGGATACAAGATAGTGACGAAGAGCAAACTAGAGATAGTGATAACGAGGAAACTCAATTTCATGATGTCTCTGAAGAAGAAGAGTTTCCAGAAATAAGATTTTCAGGTTTACAATTTCAAAACAATCTTTCATAACTATACTATACTGGATTGTTCCTGGTGTAGAATTGGGCAACATTAAGGCTACTTGAAGCGCTACATCAACCATCTACCAACGTGATACATTGTATAAAGGAGCATTCTTTAATAGTAAAGAAGAAATAAGTACAACTATTGGAGAATATGCTCTGAAAGCTAAGTTTGAATATTGGGTTAGACGGTCAGACATGAAGCGATTTTGCAAGAATAAAACTTGTAGCTTTATATTTCGTGCAAGATGTAGAAAGGGTTATTCAATGTGGTTTGTGTTAAAACATGTGGCGAAACATACGTGTTGTCAGACAGCCATGGAATCACATATGAAGAGTGTGAAGGTTATTGTCATCAGAAAATTGTATGCGAGAAAGGTGGGGAGAGATATTTATACACCTAATCGTTTGATTGGAGAAATGTTAGAGCAGTATGGAGTTCAAATCTTGTACAGTAAAGCTTGAAAAGCTTTACAATATGCAAAGAAACTAGCATATGGATAAGCGGATGAGTCATATCAACAGCTTTCGTCATACTTTAAGGTGTCAAAACTATCAAACCCTATTATAATGACGGCAATTGAGAGAGATGAAAACAACCGGTTCTTGTATTCCTTCATTGCACTTGGAGTTTATATTAAGGGTTTTCAGTCTTACATGAGATCGGTTGTTGCTATTGATGTCACTCATTTGAAAGATGAATATGAATGGGTGATTTTTTTTTCCTACATATAAAGATGGGTCGGAGATGATTTACTGATGGAGAGTCAGACTGTTCATGGACTTGGTTTTTAAAAAAGTTGCGAGAGGTAATCAGGGTGTCAAACAATTTGCTTATCGTATCCGATCGTCATAAAAGCATATCGAATGAGATAAAAGCAGTTTTTCCTGAAGTCCCACACATGTTATGTTTTTTCCACTTATGCCAAAACCTTAAGCAACATTGTAAAAAACGTTTGGATGTGGAAAATGCATTTTATAATGTAAAGTACCGTTATGTGCCTGATGAATGCAACATAATATTGGAAGAAATATGTGTGTTACATCCAAGCACACATGTAACTTTGGTTAAGGCTGGAGTAAATAGGTGGTCACGAGCACATTGTCAAAAAAAAAAAAAAAAGACATGAAATGATTACTACCAACATTGCAGAGTCACTCAACAATTGCATGATGCAAGCACGTCGTTTGCCAATAACAACTGCACATGAATATGTAAGAAATGTATTGCAGAGATGGTTTAATAATAGATGTGTTGCCGTTGAGAAGCTCACAACTTATGTTACCACCACTGCATATGATCATATCATATTGGCAAAAGATTTATCAACGAAAGGTATTGTACATCCCATTATAGAATCGTATCAGTACAACATCATACATCCTAGCAAAGGAGATACAATGGTTGACATTCAACAGCACACATGTACGTGTAAACAGTGGAACCTTGATCACTCGCCATGTGTTCATGCATGTGTTGTGGCCAGGTATGGTAATTGTACGTTGTTGCTTTCGGTATTTCATGTCATATCGTGACACTTAAATTTCTAATACATGTCGGTTTCAAAGACATCAGTTATTATACACTTTGCAGTCAGTATTATAGCGTGAAGTGGCTAAAAGCCGCATATGCACATTCGATTAATCCCCATCCCTAAATTGGCCAGTTGGAATGTTTTTGTGGAAGTTAGTAGCATGGTTGTACTATAACCCAAAGGAAAAAGACAAGCAGATAGGTCAAAGAAGGTTCATATTTCTTCAGCTGGGGAAGATCATCGTCGAAAAAAGTACAAAAGATGTGGTCAGAAGGGACACAACCATCTTCGTTGCCCTAACCCCCCAACTTCCATCAACGAAGGGACAAGCACAACCGTGGATGCGGAAGCTAGGACGAGTACAAATGCTAGTGAAAATGCGATGCGATCCCGAAGATGCTGTTTATGTTATGAGATTGGACATAACCAACATCGATGTCCTCAACAATTTCCTACTCCCAATCCAAAGGTGGCTAATGACGAAAACAATAATTAGACATTAATTGACATTAATTTCAACTTATATTTCATGTATATTTTATTTTGTTAAATAAAATTATTACTCTATTTATGTAATAATACAACGGTAACATTATAATCGGATCGATTACTAAATTACTAATTTTATTTTCATCAATTTTGCATTATGAATGGAAATTTATTCATAAAGCATTGTCATTACAAACATGAAAGAAGTAAAGTAATTGACACCAAATTTAATGGATGATGTTTAGTACTAAAACATATTCATGTTGATCCATCCAACTGTGTTTATCGGTAATGATGATATGTTATGAGATATAACATCATTTCTATTGTTTTTATATCTTTTCAGTAGCTCAGAACCATAAAATAGGGTGGAAAGAGGGGTAAAAATGGAAGAAAACAACTTATTGGTTTTTAAGTAGATATGAAAAATCGATTTCGGTTTTTCATGCATTGTAAAAAACTGATTCTCACTTTTCACATCATTTTTCCCTTCCATATATCTTTCTATGACCAATACAAATGACCCCAAAATTGCTTCAAGTTAACCAATTAACATAAAATTACATAAATAACTAACTTAATAACTTCATGTGGTCACATTGAAGTCACATAGGACAATCATATGACAATATTTCACTTAAAACGTATTCATGTTGATCCATCCAACTGTATTTGTCGGTAATGATGATTTGTTATGAGATATAACATCATTTATATTGTTTTTGTATCTTTTTAGTAGCTTGGAACTATAAAATAAGGTAGAAAGAAGGGAAAAAATGGAAGAAAACAACCAATTGGTTTTTAAGTGGGCATGAAAAACCGATTTCAGTTTTTCAAACATTGTAAAAAACCAATCTTCGTTTTTTACATCATTTTTCTCTTCCAAATGACTTTCTATGACCAACAAATGACCCTAAAATTGCTTCAAGTTGACCAATTAATATAAAATTGCATAAATGACTAACTTAATAACTCCACATGGTCACATTGAAGTAACATAGGACAATCGCATGACAATATTTCACCTAAAACGTGTTCATGTTGATCCATCCAACTGTGTTTGTCGGTAATGATGATATGTTATGAGATATAACATCATTTCTATTGTTTTTGTATCTTTTTAGTAGCTCAGAACCATAAAATAAGGTGGAAAGAAGGGTGAAAATGAAAGAAAACAATTGATTGTTTTTAAGTGGGCATGAAAAACCGATTTTTCATGCATTGTAAAAAATAGATCCTCACTTTTCACATCATTTTTCCCTTCCAGAAGATTTTCTATGACCAACAAATGACCCCAAAATTGCTTCAAGTTAACCAATTAACATAAATTGCATAAATAACTAACTTAATAACTCCATATGGTCACATTGAAGTAACATAGGACAATCACATGACAATATTTCACCTAAAATGTATTCATGTTGATCCATCCAACTGTGTTTGTCGGTAATTGAGATTTTTATGAGATATAACATCATTTTTATTATTTTTATATCTTTTTAGTAGCTCGTAACCATAAAATAGGGTGGAAAGAAAGGTAAAAATGGAAGAAAACAACCGATCGATTTTTAAGTGGGCATGAAAAATCGATTTCGGGCATTGTAAAAAACCGATCCTAGCTTTTCACATCCTTTCTCGTCTAATCGGTTTTTTGATGTAATGAAAAACCGATTTTGGTTTTTAAAGTACAATAAAAAACTGATCCATTGATTTTGAACCTCTTTGTATTGACCGTTAATATATTATTTTTGTAAAATCGTAATTAACAAAATTATTTAAATAATGAACATATAAATCTGCAATTTTACTTATATACAACATCCCGATCAGAGTCTAGTGTCTATTTCCTAAATTCATTTACTTTATACATTGGAGTCGAAAACATATATATATCCCTAACAATCTCTACCCTCAGTGCAATGATGTCTGCAGTTTTATCAGGTTTTTTTTTTTTTTTTTATTTCCATGTACTCTCTTTGGACTGTAAAAGGTCGCGTATATATATGGCCACATATGCTCCATAACTCGTCCTATATCAGTAATAAATTAATTAAATATCGTAACATATAGACTATATAAATCCATCAATTTAGTTATAAACTTACTCGCAATTGAATTACTGGAGCACAACCGATCTATCAAGACGCTCAACTTTCTATCGCTCATCCATGAGTGACATATCTATCTGGGTCTTCTCATAAAATCCTATGAACCGCAACAAGATGGACATGAAACACACCAATGACTCAAGTGACTGGAGCCATTCGGCTACGTCAACATTTGTCAGGGAATCATATATAAATATTTTTTGCTCTCTAAGGCATACCTAATAGAGGACCAAGGGTTGTTTGTTTTTTGCACTTATCACTTAATGGTACTTAATTAGGTCAATTAAGAGATTTTTGTTTGTTTTTTTAAGTGGTCAAACCACTTAAAACAACCCAAAAACCACTTTAAAAAAAAAGTTACATTTTTTAACTTTTCACTTAATACAAAATCATTTAATGATTTTATAAATATATTATTCCAAATTTATCATTTCTAAAATAACATATTTTCAAGTTTATCATAGTTTTACATTATACAAATTTCTTTTAATGCTTTAACAAACAATATTGAAAAATAAAAATCCTAAACATCTCAACATCAAATTTTTCTATAGCTGAATTATTATATTTCTCCAATCAAATTTCAATAAGAATCTTTATTGATTTTCTTTATTAATTTACTTGTGGAGTAGCCCATATATGTGTTTATTTGTTAAGCTTCACTGTGTTATTAGTGTTTTTGGTTTATATATATTGATGAAAATTTGTTTATATATAATAAAACCTCAAAGTTTTTCCTCTTGTTTCTCATTTTGATTTTTTTATCTTAAAATTTTTATCGAATCTGTTATCGATGTATAATAGAATCTCAAATTTTTTTTTTTTCGGTTATCGAATCTGTTATTGTGTATATTACTTTACAATTTCAATTTTTGTTGTAGTAGTAATTCAATTTAAGACCATTTTATTTATTTTATTTGAATATATAATTTTAATTGATTCTACTATAATAATTCCTCTTATTTTAATAATGAATCAAAATATTATATATATAAATGTTTTAATATTTGTTAAATAATTTATTGTAATTGTTGTATCATATTAAATAAAGTTATTTAACAACTAATAATAAAAGGATATAAATGTCAAATTGCTAGTATTCAGACAATTTTAACTTTAAAAAACAAACAAGATTATTATATATTCAGAGGTAAGAAAAAAAAAAACAAACATGTTTATTAGATTTCAGATTTCAGTCACTATTCAGTCTTCAGTCTTCAGCAATACTGTTCAGTCTTCAGACAAAAAAACAAACGACCCCCAAGTGATTTTGATTCAGACTACACGGTAGTAACACCTATAGTTTGAAAACGTCAGTGTTATAGACTAGTTCGGATGATCAAATCATAAATATTAATCTTCGAACAACACTCACATTATCAACACGCCACCACGAGATTGATACGTTTATCTGTCCACAACCGAATGCAAGTCATTCTGAAGGTACATCAGTTGTAACCGGATCAAATTTTATACCTTTGCTAACGTATTGCTTATTATAATGCATTGTCATAAAAGCTTACATGATAAAAATTAAAACTGTTATTTAACTTTAGGGACACATGACATGAAATTATAAATGCATAACTGATTGAAATGTAAACACTTACAAACAAAGAACTACCATGGACGGCGTATCTACTGTCCTCAGTCTCATTCCACCACTTTTTTTGTCGGCACATCAAATAAGAATCGATATGCTCATTAGTCAACCATAGGTTTTTGTTCTCAAGGGTGACCAATGTGATCGGTATCACGCACCACCCACAACGATCAACCACACGCCTAAAATTAAAAAAAAAAATATTATTGTAAATTTTATTACATTAACAATTAGAATGTAAGGATAATTATGCTTCTTTTTTTTTCAATACCTAAGGTCCAAAGATGTTCAAGCTTTGTATTCATTATAAACAGCCTCTAGGAGGTCTACAGACTCCGCCACCTCCTCGACCTGCTATTGGGCCACTTACTTTTTCTTTTTCACCAGTCCGGGATCTATGTATGATGTCCATAGAGGTGCCGCTAGCTTGGTCTTTCATTTGCCCCGTTCCTGGATGCCTTCATCCTGCAACTATAAGCAAATAAAAAACATGAATTACACATTTACAATTATATGTCAGATTACAACACACTAGATATACTGTGTCTACTTGATCATGACCACACTCAGCCTCTGCATCTGATAGACCTCCTGAGTCCTTCTGGGAATGGTGGATCTCCTGCTCCTCCTACTGATGGGGTGATTGGTGGACACTCTGTGACTGAAGGACCTCTCGATTCTCTTGATAGATGGTTGACTGGCCCCATCTATAGGTGATTACTAGACCACCTTGTCCTGATGGAGAGGTGATTGACGGACCCCCTCGTCCTCATATGGTGGTGGTGGTGACGGGCAATAGATGTGCTCATCTCGGACAAAGCTCCCACCATTATCATCATCATTGTTGTCGTCATCATCGTCATCTGATCATACCCACCAACCAAAGACCAAGGAATTTTAAATGCTCTTTCACCCGTTTCAGCCTCTTATCTATCTCTGTTATGATCTTTAGGATTGTCTTCTGCCTCTTATCCATCCTACTTAACTTTTATGGGTTACCTTATGTAAATCCACAATATACTCAAACAACCACTTCACTTGTAGAATAGAATCATATATATTATTTTACACAGTGCACACAATTGTAAAAAATTTTGACAATTTCCCCTATTTTTTAAGTATCCGAGGAAATATAACCTGTATATTTAAATTACACTTCGTATATCATGTTTAGAGACTTCGTCTCTCTGTCTCACTCCGTACTACTATACAACATGTTCACATCTTTTCCATTTACTACAATGAATATTCATTGAATAATCATATAAATAGAAAATTCGTACCTCATGATGTACATTTTGTACATCGTGCAACTTTTTTATCCGAAACTCTGAAAAAGTATCCCCTTATTCGGATTGCACGCTTCGGACGTCTTCATTTGACTTATCGTCACCCTCCACCTCATTATCATCCCTTCCACCCTCCACTTGATAATCATCATCACCATGTACACCATCATCGTCATCATCGTCATCGTCGTCATCATCATCATCATCATCACCCTCACTCCCTCCATTGCCAATTTTATGTACACATTCCGTAACCAAATGATTTGGATTGAAAGATTTTCAATAATTCGTGTCTCTTTCGACGTCAGTAGGCTCAAAGGTTTACGCAATCCTAACTATCTGCATTATATATATAGTTATACTATAGTGATATACTTAATATAAATAAGAATAGTTAAGATAAACAAATAATTGATAATTAAGATAAACAAATAATTGAGACCAATTTAGGTTACGTTTGCTACTTATAGGGGGAGGGAATCATCAAGGATTTTCATGTTTTTCAGTATCCTCTTAACTGATCGTCTCTTACATCTTAGTAGATCATTTTGCAAAAACTGATTACTTTTCGATATCTTCTCTCTCAACACCGGGAATAATTCTACTAACCACCAATATAATGCAAAAATGATTAAACAAAAAATAAATATATATTTAGTATATAACTTTATATGTTAACCGTAATAGGAGGAAACAATAAATATTGAAGATATTAGTTATACTTGAAATGTCAGGTCATAGCCATAAATATTAATGGTACTTGGTGGGTTTGTGATCCGCTTTTCATTAATTGACATGCGAAGGCAGTGGAATATGACACTATAACATAATGTACCCCAAAGGAACGAGTTCCACATCTCTGTATTCTCAATTATGATCCACATAAAATGAGCAATGTTGGCCCTATCATTCTGCCCTATGAAGAGATGGAAAGCGATCTCTACAATTGCTAACTTTAAAATATCTTCATAATTTATTGGATCGTCGCATGCACGGTCTTAGCGGCTTATATGGCTTCTTGCCTCAAGAAACGTAGCTAACTCGGTCATATTTGGCGACACTCCATTAAACAATCGTCATAGGAGATTGTTCTAGTCATTTTGTGACGTATTGAAGATTTCGTAGTCGATGCTCTCCAAAGAAAGTCCTATAACTAATAAAAACTCATGTTTTCCAAACCTATATGTGCTCCCCCCGATTTCAAACCATATTTCATCACAGCGTCCACCGGTGACCTTCACCTCTCTAGCAAAAACTCATAATATCACGGAGATAGCAATCGTATTATTGGTAATCTTTAAAATATGTCTGAACGGGCACTCTTCTATAAACCGATCGTACAAATTTCTTCTAGTAAGAACGGCAAATATTTTACTAAGCAATCTCTGACCAATGTATGTATTTCCGCTTATACGCTTGTCAATTGTTTGCGAACTATATTTATACCTGAAAGTCATCTATAGGAAAGAAAAACAACAAAAAAGATCAGTACTGCATCTAAAAACTGAATCGATTTTTTACTGCATTTGAAAAACCGATCAATGTAACATATCGGTTTTTCCCTTTGGTTTTTCACTTTGGTTTTTCATTTCGGTTTTTCACCTCTAAAGAAAACAATTGTGAAAACTAAATTGAAAACCGATGTGAAAAACCAAACTGAAAAATTGAACTGATACCAACGACGTTGTTATCATAGAAATCAGCCATTTTCAACAAAAACCCTACCAAATACAATCAAATTCAACCTATTGTAAACCTAATAATCGTAACCCAATATCTATAACACAAGAAACATCTCAAAATCGCAAATCAAAATTTTAAAAAAAAATATATACAACTTTTCAAATGGAAATCATACCTTCATAAGATGTGGAAGCTCATCGGCGGTTGGAGGTTCTCTAGGAAGGTTGAAAACATCGAGAGAATGGTCGAAAAAAGTATATGTGCCTCGTCAGGTTGCGATCAAGTTCGCGTCTCATAAAACGGGTTGATTTTTGCTTTTGCTTGGTGATCAAAAGTGCTTTCCATCGAGTTCTCCACCAATATATATATAGGGGCTAATTCGTATTTCACGTTACGATTTTTCATAAAATTATAACAATTGGTTAATGGGTAAAAATGTGCAGAGTATTATGGGTAATTCAGGTATATGGCGAAATTATTTTGTTTAAAGGGCTAAAAATAATTCTTTTAAAATAGTAGGTAAAAATAAAATTGACCATTTTTGAAAGGGTCTTTCTGGTAATTTTCACTTAAAAATGATATAAATTCGATTAATAGCAAACATTGTATCTATTTATAGTAAACAAATATCATAATTAAAAGAGAAAAAAAAAATGGCACGTTGTAAAAATTGCAAATAGCAAATACTTACACAACTTTATGCAACTTAATCATTATGACAAGATGAAAGGTAACTCTTATTCAGTTTGCGATTGACAATGATTAGGGACGGACCCATTAGAGGACGAGAGGGGTCACGTGCTCCCTTCACGAATTGAAAGAAAGTTGAAAGTTAACAGCAGTTAGTTGTCAGCTAGAGCGTAATAAAGTTGGATTTTGGTTTGGGATAATCCCAATTTCTCCCCTGCAGTTTGACGAAATAGTCAATTTCTTCTTTAATATATATTTTTTTCAAGTAATTTTTTAACTACATGAGAAAATTTGGTTATTTCATCAAACTACAGTGGAAAAATTTAGATTATCCCTTTTGATTTTACATAGTTATTGTTCACCCGTTGACTTTTAATTTTACAGTTTCATTTTTTACACGAAGTCGTTCTCCCTATCTTGTTATTGTTTATTATTATTATTATTATTATTATTTATTGATGTTCTTCCTGTTTCATTTTATTTTGAGGTGTTCACTTCTTTCCTTTTCTTTTTTTTTTAAATTATTTAATTTTTCCCTTTTTTCAACATTATTATTTATTATTTTTATTTATAATATAATTAAATTTTTTATTACTTTTAATATCTACTTTCCTATTCATAATATTTTTTTATTCTAATTAATTAGTGCTTATCTTTTTACGTTTTTTTTTCCCTTTTAGTATAATACATGTTATCTCTTATATAAATATTATTTACTTCTATTTTGGTGTACCATGCAAACTTAATTAATTAGTGCTTTCCTTTTTATATTTTTTTCTTTTTAGTATGATCCATGTTATTTCTTATATAAGTACTATTTACTTCTATTTTGATATACCATGCAAACTCCATTCAAAATTTACAAGTTGCAATGCACTAAACAATTTTTTTTTCTTTTTTTGGTATCTCTTCATCTTCATTTGACATATTATCATTTATAATAATAGGTTAGTCTAATAAATTTATTACTTTTTATATTTATTTATTTTTAATAATTTAAATTTAATATAATCTCATCAATAAATCTTAAAATCTTAAATTTTAATATTTAACTATTATATTAAAATTGTCTATATATTATCATGATTCAATTATTATATATAATGTATATTACTTTATAGTTTTATTTTATTATAATTTTAGGTAGTTTATTTTATTTTTTATTTTTATTTATTTTAATAATTTTATTAAAATTTTTAAAAAAATTACTTTTTTTGTTTAAATATAATATATATTTTATTTTATTTAAATTATATTATGTTGTTGAATATTATTTTATATAAAAATATAATCTCTTTAATGAATATGATGTTAGTTTTTGATGCATGTATCTCTGTGTAAATTTATCGAGTCCATCATCAAAAATTATCCAGGCTGTGAGTGATGATATTTCATGGCAACAACGCTGCAAAATCTAAAGTACCAATCCAAAATCTAACAATTAAATGTGTCGGGTGATGACAAACAATAATGGAATCCAAAGAGATAAGGTTGTCAGCCTTTTTATCGACCAATCAGATTCAGAGTTGCCCTTGTATAAGATTATTGATGTACGACTCAGATGCTATCTAACTTGTCGACCACATGTCACTTCAAAGCTGGCTTGCATTTGCTTACATGTTTTGGAAGATTTAGTATAACCAACCAGACGAGGTCATATCAAGTTGGGATTCTGGACATCGTGATGGGATTTCAGACGTAATTATATATGAAGTTAAAAATCACATCTCTAATATTTTGTGTACGAAGGTTGTTTGATGCTAATAATTAGAAGTACCTCACATATAACGTTAATGACGTGAAATCTGAGACCTAATCGACTACTGTTTGAAATCTTGAAAGCTTTAAATAAGTAATAATCACGTGATTCATAATTTGAAAAATAGTAAATAAAAATAGTAATTATGATATATATGAATGCATGAAATTTAAAATAATAGTAATAAGATAATTCATTTAGTATATCTTTTTAAAATAATTTTTTTAAAAATAAATCTTTTATAAATAGAAATTTAAAAAAATATTGTTAATTATTTGATTATCAAAATTATATTACTCTTGAAAATTCTTTTAAGTTATAAATTTATCAAAAAAAAAAACATGAGATATACCCCAAACTTACAGCATCAATCAAACTTCAAGCCACACAGATAACACGGGACTTCGTTTCCACAGACCCTATAATTAGCAAACAGATATCAGATTTACCACCAGAAGTTGGATAACCAATTAATACAGAATATCCTGTCCTTCACATTGGTAAAGTACTACGCTTAAAAAAAAAAAAAAAGAGTTATTAGTAACTCTCACCAAGCAGCAAGCTGATATCATTTCTCCAAAACAGTTACAGCTGCAATCAGAGTTCAGACATCAACATCCTATTAAGTGAACAAATGTTACCAACAATACTAACTGTTTTCTTCTATTATTATAAAATACAATTCCAACTTCACGAGTATTTCTAAAATCTTAATCAGCCTAAAGCATGAAAAATGAAAAGTTTACTACTGCACCAAGTGCATTAAGCAAAGCAGAACCCAGAATACCTGCTACTACTGCACCAAGTGCATCAAAACAACAGGTAAGTTTACTTTCTCTAATGATGTGAATTATGTAGCTCCAACAAAAAATATTAATGCATAAATTAAAATGCAATCACCAAATCATCACTGCAAAAACCTATATATGACATTTTTTTTTCAAATGTACGAGTTATTAAAAAGCCAATTAAAAAAAAAAAAAAAAAAACACACATGCACAAAATATTAGAAAATTTATCGGTTAAAAAAGAGTTCCCAGAGATTTTAATAGTATTATATGTTAAAGATAGTGTATACAAAAGTAAAGGCTGGAGTGTTTATATGTTCAAAAAAAGTATATAAGAGTTTTAATAATATATTGATATTAACGAAATATAATAATGATATATTAGATATTTTAATTTTTTTAAAAAAGCTCAAAAAATCTACATAGAAAAGCTTAAAATTTAAGATTTTTCAAGTAAATATATTTCAATTTTTTTAATTGTTTAATTTTTTTTTTTTGGAATGTTAACTAAATGATGTAAAAAAAATTTAAAAAATTAAAAAATTACTTTCAATCCGTAGATAAGTTATATTAAAAGAGGACGACGTAATCTAACTACTCGGACAACGTTGATATTTGTCTGTAAGTGGATTATCAATACTGTCCTCTCTCCATCTTCTCTGCAATATAAAAGGTCCAAAAGATGAAAGATTACTACGACAACAGCCTTTTCAATACTATCCTCTCTACATCTTCTCATCATGGAGCTTGAATTCTCTCCCTTCTCAATCGTTCTCACCTCTCTTCTCTTTGTATTCTTGGTGTTGAATATAAGAGGGAGATCCCAGTACAATGGCAGATCCCAAAATCTACCTCCTGGACCAAAGAAATTACCTATCATTGGAAACTTGCACCAGCTTGTCGGCTCTCTTCCCCACCATCAATTCAGACACTTGGCCAAAAAATATGGACCCTTGATGCACCTGCAACTTGGTGAACTTTCTACTGTTGTTGTTTCTTCAGCGGAAGTCGCCAAGGAAGTGATGAAAACTCATGATCTTATCTTTGCATCAAGGCCATATAATTTAATGGCTGATATCATGTTTTATAATGCGACGGATATAGTCTTTTCACCATATGGTGAGTACTGGAGGCAACTGCGGAAGATTTGTGTAATGGAGCTTCTGAGCATAAAACGAGTCCAATCATTCCGAGCAGTAAGAGAAGACGAGGTGTGTAGTCTCGTTAATTGGATTAGTTCAAGAGCAGGATCACCAATTAATTTTACCGATAAAATACGCTCATTGACATATAAGATCACTTCAAGGACAGCTTTTGGAAAGATATGCGGTTACCAAGAGACATTTGAATCAGTTCTTGATGAAATGATCAAATTGTCAGGCGGATTTTATCTTCTAGATCTCTTTCCTTCTATTGAAGGATTGCTTCAGTGGATCGGTGGAATCAAATCTCAACTACAGAGGATTCACAAAGAAGCTGATCAAATACTTGAAAACATCATCAGTGAACATATTAAGGACAAGGAAACGCTACTAGAGGTTGGCAACAATGAAAAAAATGAAGATCTGGTTGATGTTCTTTTAAAAGTTCAAGAGAATGGTGATGCTGATTATATTTTGACAATGGACAATATCAAAGCAGTAATTTACGTAAGTATTTTAATTCTTGTACAATATGTTTCTTCTTTTCATAATCTTTTTATATATTTTGTGCTTGCATATTCAATAATTTAGATGTTACTCCATTTATGTATTTAAGGTCAATAATTTAGATTCATATAAATGCCTTCTCAGGATATTTTTGCTGCTGGTACTGAGACATCAGCCACAACAATGAATTGGGCAATGTCCGAACTGATGAAAAATCCAAGGACTATGCAAAAGGTACAAGCAGAGGTGAGGGAGGTATTCAATAGAATTGGCAAGGTTGACGAGACAGGCATCAATGAAATGAAATTCCTAAAGCTAGTTATAAAAGAAACTTTGAGATTACATACTCCCGTCCCTTTGTTAGTTCCAAGAGAATGTGGAGAGAAATGTGAGGTTAAGGGATTTGATATTCCTATCAAAACTCAAGTCATTATAAATGCATGGGCAATTGGAAGAGATCCAAGATATTGGAGTGAACCCGATAGTTTTATTCCAGAGAGGTTTCTTGATTCGTCTATTGATTATAAGGGAAATAATTTTGAATATATTCCATTTGGGGCTGGTAGAAGGATTTGCCCAGGAATGTCATTTGGTATCGCCAATGTCGAGCTTCCACTCGCAATGCTTTTGTACCATTTTGATTGGAAACATCCAAATGGAATGAAGCATGAAGATCTAGATATGACTGAGGCTTTTGGTATGGCAGTCAGAAAAAAAGATGACCTATATATCATTCCTATTCCTTATCATCCTCCATATTTTGCATAAGCCCAAAAGAAGCAAGTGTAATCTACCTTAGGGAAGCAATAATTGTCGAAAAACTATTGAATAACTAAGTTTGTAAGTGTTAAGTTATCTCTAGAAATGGTAACCGTCTAGCACATAAGGTTAGCCACTTTGACCCTTTCTTCGATAGAACATTATGTATGGCGTCTCGTCAATGCCTCATGTATTTGTCCTAATTCCCTCAACTATGAGGGTTTTATTTGAATGAATGCTTCAATTGATTTAAAAAAATAATAAGTTTTCTTTTTCTATAATTGTTGAATGATTAAATTATTATCACAACATCAAAGTAGTTAGGAAAATAGTTGTGGAAAAATGTACTGAGTTTTTTTTTAGTACTTTTATAAACTATTGTTAGTTTGGTATCTAGTTATAATCACATTTTAATGACAGACTTAGAAAATTTGTTAAGGGAAAATATGAACAAAGTAATAAAAACATCGACAATTGAGATAATACTAAATATATAATTTTTTTTATGTAAAATAAAGTTCAATAATATAATATAATTTAAATAAAATTAAACATAATGCTTAAGCAAAACAAGTAATTTTACACTTAAAAATACTAACAAAATCATTAAAATAAATAAAAATAAAAAAAATACATAAAGTTATTATTTACTTAAAAAAATTATAAATTTAAATAAGATACGAACCATATGTTTTCATTACAAACCAATTTCAGTTTGGTTTTACCAAAAAGAAATGTATTTATAATGAACAACAATAAATTTGATTGATATATGTTATAAATTATATTCTGAATTTTTTTAAACTTCTAATTTTTATTGATTCTAAATAAAGTAAAACAAGAAAGTAAGAAAAAATATATATATTAAAAAAAAGTTGAATCATGATAATACATGGACAATTTTAATATAATAACTTAAAGTTTAATATTTTATTTATTAATGGATGTATATTAAATTTAAATTATTAAATATAAATAAATTAAAATAGTTATAAATTTAGTAGATTAACCTGGTAAATGACATGATGTCAAGTAAAATGAAGAGATGTCTAGTTAAGATGAAGAGGTAAAAAAAAAAAAAAATTGTTCAGTAATATTGCAAATTACCAATGGAGTTATGGAGTTTCTATGACAACCAAAAAATAACTTGACGAAATTTATGATACCATTGATGGGAAGTCTGTTTAAGACCATAGATTGATTTTTTTAATTTGCAGACTATTTTCTTTGGGTCATCGAATACAAAGTTTTTCTGTTACATCATATATATTGTTTCATCAATGTCACCATTGAGAAATGTAGTCTTTACATCCATTTGATATAGCTCCAAATCAAAATGAGCCACAAATGTTATTATAATCCTGAAAAATTCTTTTATTGAAATCAAAGAGAAAGTTTCTTTGTAATCAATATCTTTCTTTTGAGTGAAACCTTTAGTAACTAAATTAGTCTTATATCTCTCAATATTGCCTTTTGAATCCTTTTTTATTTTAAATATCCATTTGCAATCAATGAGTTTCGTACCTTTAGGCAATTTGATGAGATCTCAAACATCATTATCCTTCATGGATTTTGTAACGCTCCAAATTTTTTCTATTTAAGAGAAATGAAAATATTGGGATGAATAGTATTTTTGAGATGAATAGTGGTTTTCGGATGAATAGTATTTTCGGACGAAATAGTATTCGTGTGAATAGTGAATTTTTTAGAAAGCGGACCTCGAAGTCAAAAAGCTCCGGAACAAGTAATGAAGTCTAAGGAAACTGAAACGGATAAAAAATGAGTTCGTTTGAGGTAAAATGGAGCAGTTTACGGATTCGATCAGAAATCCGGAAAGATTTTCGAAAAATTCGAAAATTTAGAGAAGATTCGCAAAAACTCTGAACATTTTTCAATAAAAAAAATATATATTTATTAATTTTGAAAACTCAAATGACACTTCTCTAAATTTTCGAATTTTTTGAAAATCTTTCTGGATTTTTGATTGGATCCGTAAACCGCTCCGTTTTGCTTTAAACGAACTCATTTTTTATCCATTTCAGTTTCCTTAGACTCCATTACTTATTTTGGAGCTTTTCGACTTCGAGGTTTGCTTTCTAAAACCATTACTATTCACATGGATACTATTTCGTCCGAAAATACTATTCATCCCAATACATTTTCATTTCTCTTAAATAGAAAAAATCTGGGGCGTTACAGATTTCATCTCATCATTCATGACATCAATCTACTTTTGAGAATTAGAACTTTGTTTGGCTTGATGGAAGTTGATTGGATCATCTTCCACCACTCCTATATCCATCTCATGTTCTTGGAGAAAAATGATATAATCATCTGGAATGGCACTTCTTCTTTCTCTAGTGGATTGTCTCAATAGCATATCCTCTTAAGGTTGTTGAGTTTGCACTTCAGGTATAATTTCTTCATTTTGCATAGTAAACTCTTTTACATTATCTTGATATTCCGAATTTGTATTTTGAACAATGTCATGAATAGAAGTCTGATCATTATCAATAGCAATAATAGGAAGAGAAACAAATTCTTTTTCAAAGACAATATCTTTAACCTTAACTATCCCCACAAACTCAATTTTCTCAAGAAATCTTGAATTTGTCGTCTTAAAAAATGTTCTCGAATTTGAACTCGTATACAAGGTTTCATTAATTAAGGCAATTGTATCCAACAAATATAGGTTATCATGCAAAGATAAAGAACCAATACTAATAAAATTTGAATCCTGAAAAAGACTAAATTTATTATTTTTCAAATGAATAAGAACAACCAAATTTGTCCAAAATAGTAACTGAAACCAAATTTCATTTAAAAGACGTTATTGCATAAGTCTCTTCCAAATTAAAAAATTATCCAATATTTAATAATAACCTAAAAGATTTTGTAGTTTTTACTGCAATTGTTTTATCATCGTCCATATAGATGAATCTTTCAACATCACTTAGCTTTCAGCTCTACAGGCGACCACACATAGATACACTTATGTAAGTAGTGGCACCAAAATCTATCTACCAAGTGTGATTAAGTACAGAAACTAAATTAACTTTAGAACAAATCAAATTGAGAAGCATATCTTTCTTGACACACTAGTTGGTGTACTTAGGACATTCTTTCTTTATGTGTCCAGTTTTTTTGCAAAAGTAACAAATAAACTCCTCATCCTGTTTCTCATGCACCTTACACTATGATGTCCTAGTTGCAACTTCTTTTCTTCTTTTCCTTTTCTTTTCGGACATAAAGCACCTAAAAGTTTTCGGAATGAAGCACTCCATGATCATAAGACTCATGCAATTAGAATAGTCTCACTTCTTCATGTCTGCCTTTTTATTAGCGAAACTATTCTCATTGATGCATATTGTTCTTCTCAAAGCACAAGGTCAAGATCCATGCAACTAAAAACAATCATATTGTTCTCTTTTCAATTCTTGAAGTTCGTGTCATTAAACACAGGAATAATTTTGATATTGGCGGATATTATTGAAACATAAGTAGTAATTGAATCCAGAACAAAACCAAATTCATGCTCACAATCAATAATCATGTCATAACATAAGAATACTTAATTAATAAATTCATATATGATATGATTACATGATTCTCATAATAGTGGGCTCTAACACAAGATACCTAGCATAACATTGATATTTAGTTTTTGGATAGAAATATCAACTGTAAGTGACACTCTCTATGCAGTAATCAAATATTGACAATTAATCTCGTCAAATAATAAGTCTTTCTTTGGACCGACTTATTACTCATATGGAAAACTAATTATCATAACATATTTATTACCATAGGTATGTCCATTATTTGGTTAAACAACAACCTTCCTTTAGACTAGTCATTATTTACATAAACAATAGGCATACACATTTTGATATTCCAAAATAAACAAATTTATATTATAGATCTTACTTTGGCAATATATAATTTCGATTCAATTTCTTTTAAAATATCATATTATTTTTCGAATATGAAAGAAGAGCAAAAATTCCACAACAATCAAAATTTTGCCTATGAGACAACCTAATTAAAAAATATATATTATTGCTTTAATAATCCAAAACGGTCATCGTCCTATGACACTACTATACCGGTTTGGCAAAGTTGCCGTAATATGACTATCATAGTTGCCATAATTAGTTCTATCACACTACTATACAGGCATGGCAAAGTTGACCATGTATCATGTGAATTGCCATTCTTTATTCTCACATAGATATCACATGGATTCTCTTTATTGACATTTACACCATATTACATTATTTCTATGCCCAATCTTTTGCTTCTCGGTAACTAAATAAAGAGATTCTCAGATCTCTACTTGCAACCGAAACAGAAGACTAAATAATCAAATGCAAAACTTGATAGAGGCTTTGGCGCAGAACTTTATTGACTAATAAGCCACCACACTAAAAAAACGCAAAACTATGTATATTTGGTGACATCAACATAAACATAGCCTATAATTAAGTATTCATTCTCCAATTATTTTTTAAAAGCACTCATAGAATACATGAAAGGCGAAATTAATTTTTCTCAATAATTTAAAATGAGCTGGCTCTGATGTAATTTATTAAATAAAATTTCAATTGGTGAGAACTCTCACTAAAATCTAGAAATTCATATTAAATCATTAATAACTATTATAAAGAATACATATTTAAATCCATATTGATAATTTTGAGTATGATTAAGTTTTCCACGATCAAATCTCCTTATGTTGTATATAGTTTTCTTCTTGAATGAGAAAGACGAAAAAGAGTAAAATATTACGTATGTTGATTTAACTTGGAGACTACAACCTTTATAATTATATACTAACCTAATTAGGTTCTCATTAATTATAATTTAATTAGTATTGGGTTTTTATACACTAAAGTTCATACTCAATAGATATCTCTGAAGCTCAATTAATGAATTACTTATCTGACTAATTATTATTTAATATGTAAATCTATAATAAGAAATATAAAAACCAACAAAATGATCAAAGTAACTCTCATTATGTTATAGTTGACTATCAATTGATTTACGGAGGAACTAATTTGATCAAGTTTTAAAAATTTTAGAGAAGATAGAGATGAAAAATAAATTCATGAGTAAAAAACCAATAATTCGATATAATTTATGTTTAAAAGAAAAAATTTTCACTTTAATTTTCCGGTGGTTGTTCTTTTTCTTATTATGCTTTTATTTCCAACGTTCAATGTTATATTGATGTTGTCAGCCCTTTAACTTATTTTTATTTCAATAAAGTTTTTACTGTCATTGAAAATTAACAAATAAATAATATATAATATAATACTACTTTTTTAAATGTTATCATTAATGTTAAAGTGTCACCTCTAATAAAAATTTTTGGATCCGCCATTGTGTGAAATGAAAATTTAACCTATTGGAAAGAGATTCCAGCTCGAGTGGTTGCTAATGGACATTTTTTAAGAGTTGAGAAGAAATAAAGGGCAATATGGTGGAGAATTATTTGAGACACACAATAGTAACTCGTTTGTCCAAGCGACAATGACACGTGACCATGACAGCTCATAACGACTATCCCATCCATAATAGACAAACACACCAGTCCTTGTTCAAACAGATGCCAAGAGAAAGTGACATGCACGATGACAGGCCAATCCACCAACCTTTACCTCTAAAAGTAGGCTGAGGGCTCAATTTGTGATAAGTCCCGCCGATGAATGGATAACATTTTAAATTTGTGTGGACAGTCTGCTCCGCGTATTATAAAAGAATATCCAAGATCCGGATGGTCATGGAGTCCAATCTAAAAGTCTTCGACCATTATATATGTAGGTGTAAACGTACCTTTAATGTCAAAAAAAAAAAAAAAAAAAAAACAACAACAACAACAACAACAAATATCAAAGAAGTGGCAGCCCCAAACAGTAGACCAAAAATTAATCAAATCGATTTGATAAATATTTTAGTTTTTCTAAATGGTACATTATTTATAAATAATATAATAAAAAACATAATAATGAAAATAACTTCCATAGGATTTAAATTGGATTTTAGACTATTTTTCGGTGTTATAAAATTATTTTGTCAACAATAATAATCAATAATTAAACATGATATAAAAAAAGGTTTGCAAATTTTAAATAGTAAAGATTAACAGACTTTAATAGACTTAGCAGACTTTATTAATACGTGGGTTGTAGGGGAGACTATGTTTAGGTTATAAAAGATTACTATAAGTTGGACTAATAATATATATTGTGTCTATTTATAACCAATAAAAATCATGATTTTAAATAAGATTTGTAAACTTGTCGATAGCAAATACTAACATACTTATTGTCAAAAAGAAACATATATACTAATAGACTTGAATTTTAGGTTATAGAGTGAAATTATATTTAGATTATACAAAATTATATAAATTGGACTAATAAAATGTATTTGTTAGAAAAAGTCAGATAATTAGGTAAAGTTATATTATTTTATGACAGTGGAACCGTAATTTGTGAATTTGATGAAGCTTGGAGTCGAAATTTGTGAAAATTGTGAAATATAAATTATGGCAGTGGAGCCATTTTCATTGACTTTTTATATTAATTGCTTCAACATGAAACATTTGTGTGTTGTGACTGCCTTGTATTGTCTATATATAGACATGAGTGCTTAGTCATTTGAACTATCCAAATCCTAAGTCTTATGTCCTAGATTTTAGATATATTTGAGAATTCTCTTTTCTTAATTCTCTTCTAAAATTTTAGAAAGAAATTATATTATAATTGTTAGTTTAATAAAATCTTTCTAATCTTGATCCGTGAATATTTTCTTCTCATTGAGAATTTTATTATGTAAATCAAGTGTCGATTATTTTTATTTTATTTTTTATTTTCTTTTAATATATTACTCATAATTTTAAATTTACACTGAGATTAAATATATATTTTTAGTATAAGATTAAAATATTATTAGATCAGTACAACAATATTGCATCTATTTATAATCAACAAAAATCATTTTAAAAAAACTTGTAAAAATTGCAAATAGCTAATACTAACAGACTTTATTGCAATTTAATCATTATGACTTGATGGAAGACAGCTCCTACCCAATGTTTAACAACGATCAGAGGGGTATCCAGCATTGAACGAAGTTGAAAGTTTTTTTATTGTTTTTGAGGACAAAAATGTTGAAAGTTACATGACTGACTAGAGCGGGTTTTGATTTGACACCACTATTTACCTGTTGGTTTCTCATTTTACAATTTTTTATATTTTTACACAGTCGTTCTTGCAATCTTGTCATTGTTTATTATTATTATTATTATTATTATTATTTTTTTGGTTTTTTTTTTTTTGTGAGATGCCCCTTTTTTTTTTTTTTTTTAATTATTTATTTTTTCCCTTTCTCAACATTATTGTTTATTATTTTTATTTATAATATAATTAACTTTTTTTTATTACTCCTCTTATATCTACTTTTTTAACTCATAGATTTTTCTTATTTCTAATTAATTAGTGCTTTTCTTATTACAATTTTTTTACCCTTTTTAATAAGATAGATGTTATCTCCTATATAAGTATTATTTAATTATACTTGTATTACACAAACGCCATTTACAATTTGCTGAACAATTGCTTTTTTTTATTCTTCACATGGTATCTCTTCATTTTCACTTAATATTTTATCACTTATAATAACAGATTAACCTATTAACTTTATTACTTTTTAATATAATTTACTTATTTTTAATAATTTAAATTTAATATACATCTCATTAATAAATTTTAAAATTTTAAACTTTAATATTTAAATTATTATATTAAAATTGTTCATGAACAACAATTATTCAATTATTTTTTTACATGTTTTTACTTTAAAGTTTTAGTTTATTATAACTTTAGATAGTCTATATTATTTTTTTTTTTCAATTTTTTTATTTTTTTAATAATTTCATTAAGATTTTTAAAAGTAAGACTATTTATTTTATTTACGTTTTCATTTTATTTGAATTATATTATGTCACTAAATATTATTTTATATAAAAATATTATATATAATATGATCTTTATTTTTATTATTTTTATTATTTTATTTATATGATTTTTTAAATAAATTTTTTCGATTCGCCATCGATGATGATCCAAGTTGTGAGTCATGATATTTCATGACGATAACGTTATAAAATTTAAAATATCAATCCAAAATCTAACAGTTAAATGTGACGAGTGACAACCAACAATAATGGAACCCATAGAGATAAGGTTGTCAGGTTTTTTTATCAACCAGTCAGATTAAGAGTTGCTGTTGTATAAGATTATTGATGTACGACTCAAAAAGATCTTGCTATCTAACTTGCGGACCACATGTCACTTCAAAGCTGGCTGGCGTGTGCTTTCGGAAGATTTAATTTCATGCAAGACACCCACAGTCCAGATATTTGTTATTCTATTTCTATGTTTAAGCAAGCAGACCAGACTCATATCATGATACGAGTTTCCTAAACTTTAGAGTACCATATTTGTAAATAGCTTTGAAATTCAAAAATATTTACACATTGATGAACTTAGAGTATTAATAACTCATGTATACAAATGAATAATCTGTCTCAAGTTGGCGTTCTTGAACATTGTGATGGGATTTCAGACATAATTATATATAAAGTAGAAAATCACATCTCTAATATTTTGTGTATGAAGGATGTTTGATGCTAATAATTAGAAGTACCCCATATATAACGTTAAAGATGTGATTGTAATAATCTAGGCCTTAAATCAATTATATTTGGGATCTTGAAAGCTTTATAATAATCACATGATTTATGATTTAAAAAATAAAAAATAAAAATAATAATCGTGATATATCTTAATGTATGAAATTTAAAACAATAGTAATAAGATAATTCCTTTGGTACAATTTTTTAAAATAGATTTATAAAAATAGATATTTTATTAATAGAATTTTTAAAAAAGTTATTGGTGAGAATTGTTAATAAAAAACTATTTTTTAATTATATTATTTTTGATAGCGCTTTTAAATTATAAGCTTCTCAAAAAAAGACCTGAGATATCACCTAAACTTACAGCATCAATCAAACTTCAAGCCACACAAACTACAGGGATTGTTTCCACAGACCCTATAATATTAGCTAACAGATATCAGGTTTACCACCAGAAGTTGGATAACCAATTAATACAGAATATCCTGTCTATCACATTGGTAAAGTCTTACGCTTCGAAAAAAAAAAAAAAAAAAGAGTTAATAGTAACTGTCACCAAGCAGCAAGCTGATGTCATTTGTCCAAAACACTTACAGGTGCAAGTTCAGAGTTCAGACATCAAAATCCTATTAGGTGAACAAATGTTACCAACAATACTAACTGTTTTCTTTTATCATATAAAATACAATTCCAACTTCACAAGTATTTCTAACATCTTAATCAGCCTAAACATGAAAATTGAAGAGTTGTCTCTCTGACAATTCAGAAATTAATCAATGATATACATAAATGTTTAACAATTAGATAATACACTATATTATTTCAAAATCATACAACAAATTTGATGTGCTAAACATAGGTAGAGAATATGACCCTTGGACCATGCTACCCGGCATTAAGCAACGCAGAAACCAGAATACCCGCTACTACTGCACCAAGTGCATCAAAACAACAGGTAATTTACCTTCTCTAATGATGTGAATCATGCAGCTCCAACAAAAAAAATACATAAATAAATCAAGGTTGGATTTTGGGAATGAGGTGGCTAGTTCCCAAAATTATCAATCTCTACATATAGCACCACTTTCCTGTTATAATATAATGTTTTGTTTAAGTCAATAGTTTCACACAGTTTATAAGGATCCAAGATGTATACACGGAGAGTCTGTTTACATTAACATGTGCCTAGTTAACTTATTTTTATTTCAATAAATTTTTTACTGTCATTGAAAATAAACAAATAAATAATATATATTTATACATGTATACATTGTAATATTACCTTTTTAAATGTTATCATTAATATTATAGTGTCAACTCTAATAAAAAATTTTGGATCCTTCCTGATGTGAAATGAAAACCTTTTGGAAAGATATTTTGGAAACTGACTCTAGTAGGAGTAGTTGCTAGTGGGCATATTTTAAGAGTTAGAGAGGAAATAAAGGGAAATATAGTGAAGAATTGTTTGAGATAGACAGTAGTAACTTGTTTCTCTAAGAGATAGTGACGTGACGTGACATGACCATGAAAGACTGTCGATCAAATCATAACAGCTATCACATATATAATAGACCAAAGCCTGGCTCAACAAATATCGAAGAAGTGATGGCCCCAAATGGGAGTCCAAAAATTAATCGAATCGATTTGATAAATGTTTTAATTTGAATAAACAGTATATAATTATAAATAGAATGAATTACACAATACCTCTAATATTTGCTTAAAAATAGATGAAAATAAAGTTATCATTTCATTACACAAAACCTCATATATTAACGATGACTTCCATCAATTTTAATAATTTATAAAAAAATTTGAATAAAAGTCTAAAATGCTCTTAATAATGTAAAGTTATCCAATTGTCCATGAATAAGACAAAAAAATAAAATAAAATATCATTCCATTTTCACATATTTAGTCGCCAACACCACCAAATTTACATATGGTTTAAGGTTTTATAATTTTATTTAACTAACCAATTTGCCCCTTATAAATTGAATTAATGTCATGAAAGTAAGTTTTATATGTAATTTTTTTTTACCATTTTACCCTTTAGAATGGAATGAATTTGCAATTTATAAATTAATTAAAAAAGAATTCTCAGATTTTTTTGGTCATTTAGAAAGAGATAACGACATGGTTTTGTATCTAGCTTTCTGCATCTTCATGTTTGTTTCGTTGTTTTTTTTTTCCTATTCTTATTCCTTACTCTTTTTCTCCTCTTATTTGTTCATCTACTGCAACAATTTGTTTCATTTTTTTAATTTCCTATTCTTGTTTCTTACACTTTTTGTCTTCTTAATTAATGGAAATGTCTTGTGGAAGCATGTATCACTTAACACAGTGTAAGTATAAAAAAAACAGTGAATTACAAACACTGTTCAATAAAAACATAAAAGTATGATGTGCAACAAGTATAACACTTTAGAAGCAGTGTGTCTCACATAAACAAGCACAAAAATATAAGTATTGTATCACTTAACATTAGTAAAACAATGTATCACCAAAACAAGCATTTGCAGCAAGTACTAACTAACACAAAAATATAAGTATTGTATCACTATCAGACAAAAACATGCCTACATAGGCATGATCAACAAAAATATATATTGATTGTACCAACAACCTAAACCAAAGATGTATGTGTTTCAATCTTGAAAATGCATTTGTAATGGTTGTAATGGTTAAGAAGGTGGTTTAGTTGGATTCACTCTGACCTTAGTAGGTTAAGTCTGTGAACCCTCATTTGCTATACTGGTTTGGCTTGATCCAAACCATGACACCTATTCAATGCAAGATAAAAGAATGTAAGTTATAATAGTGAAGCATAGAGAAGGAACGTGATCAATGATTTTGAAAACCTCACCCTTGTGACCTTGCATCTTGTTAACCAATACAAGGAATTGCATGTGGTGGTCCACTCAAAATTCATGTAATCCCTACATACACAATCATTATTAAAGCTTTTCCTCAAAAAAGTGGCAGAGATAGCAATTTCAAAGTTCCTATAGTAACACAAATATAAATAGTATTTTAACATTATAGAAGTATTTTTATAAAAAATATTTCAAAGGAAAAAAATTATGCAAATCTTGTCAGGTCTATTATGCAATCAATTTATTTTGTAGTTTATATTTAGCGGAACCCCACCCCACTAACTTATTTTTTATTTTTTATCATTATATATACACACACACACTATAAAATCCCACTCCACTAACTTATTTTTTATATTTTATTATTGCATAACTAACTCACATTTACTCACCCCACCAACTCGCTTGTCTCTCACTCCAACTAACACACCGATCTAGGGTAAAAAGATCAAAATGCCCTTTACTCAATTAACGTTGACTTTTGTTATTTGTCAACGTTAAGTATAGGGGTTTTGTACAATAAAAGGATAACTATGTTTTTATTTATTTTTAGGTAAACTTTAGAGGAGTATTGTACAATTCATTCTTATAAATAATACAATCAAAACCATAATAATGAAAAATAACTTGCATAGGATATAAATTGGATTTTATACTAATTTTTGGTGTTATAAATTATTTTATCAATAATAATAATCAACAAAAATCATGATATGAAAAAAGGTTTGTAAATTTCAAATAGTAAAGACTAATAGACTTCAATAGATTTAACAAACTTTGTTAATACTTGGACTATTAATATATATTGTATATATTTATAAGCAACAAAAAAACATGATTTCAAATAAAACTTGTAAAACTTGCAAATAGCATATACTAACTGATTGTTAAAAAAAAAAAAAAACTTGAAATTTAGGTTATAGAGTGCAGTTATATTTAGATTATAAAAAATGATTTAAATTAAACCAACAACATCTATTTATAATCAACAAAAATCATAATTTAAGAAAAAAAAAAAAGTGCCTTGTTGTTGTGGATATATTTTGGGCTACGTAAATGGATTGATAAAAGCCTAATAAACTGATTCAGATAGTTGATTCAATAGACAAAGCCTAGGATCCAAGAGACGGACCTAATAGACGAAGACCCAGCTCGCTAAACATTCAGCTCGCAGGAATGAGCTCTCAGCTCGCTAAATATCCAGCTCATAGGAATGAGCTGCTCAGCCCTCAACTTGCAATTCTCAGGTCATTGATCAACCTGAATCCACTTTCAGCTTGCGAGATTAATGTGTCAGCTCACTAAGCTCGTGTCATACAATCTTCTAAAAGCTTGTCACAATCAAGTTTCAGAAAAAGTTAGGCTTCCCGATCTTGTGCAGATGAAATCTCTATAGTCTATGATCCAGAAGAGTAGTTAATACAGTGATGGCCATGCTGGTGCAGTTAATGCAGTGATGACTATGCTGGAGCAGTTAATGTAATTATGGCCGCCGTGTCATAACAGTTAATGTAATTATTATTTTTTTAATGTATATTACACTCAATTGTAATCTCCATCTATAAATAGAGGTGAAATCTCTTGTATTGGGGACTTTTTGAGAGCTTTTTAGTGATATTGTCACTCTATCAAAATATATTCAGAGTGGCCCGTGGACGTAGGCACCATTACCGAACCACGTAAAAATCCCCTTTGCATCCATTGCTTTTCTTCTCCTTTTTTCGCTTTTAATTACTTTTACAATATCTATTGTTTGTTGTTGTTCTTAGATTCGCAGTCTGAACCTAGAATCTCTCGATCGACCGAATTTCAAACATCGACACTTGTAAAAATTGCAAATAGCAAATACCAACACACTTTATGCAACTTAATCGTTACGACTTGTTAGAAGATAGCTCTTATTCAGTCGGTGTTGGACGATGATGAAGGTCGGAACCATCATAGGATAAGAAATTACAAGCAATGTTGAAAATTGCTTGTAATTGGTAAAAGAAAGTTGAAAATTACAAGCAATTAGTTATTAGCTGGAACGTAATAATGTTGGATTTTGATTTGATGCACTCACTGTTCATCTATTGACTTCCCAATGTACAATTTTTTAAATTTTTTTACACGAAGCCGCGCTTCCAATCTTGTCATTATTTATTATTATCATTATTTTAAGGGAGAACTTCATCTGGGTCCCTATGTTTTTGAAAATTTTCTCATTTTTAAATACGAATCCATTTATAGCCTTCATGGTCCTTTACTTTTCAAAAACTCATCAAATTAGCTATTCTGTCATCATTTTTAATAAAAACATAGGGACCAAAATGAAGTTCTCTATATTAAATATAGGGACCAAAATGATGACAGAAAGACCGATTTGATGAGTTTTTGAAAAGTAAGGGACCATAAAAGCTATAAACGGATTCGTATTTAAAAATGAGAAAATTTTCAAAAACATAGGGGCTCAGATGAAGTTCTCCTTTATTTTAATTGATGTTGTTTATGTTTTGTTTTGTCGTGAGGTTCCTTTCCCTTTTTTTTTTTAATTATTTATTGTGTCCCTTTCTTCAACATTGTTGTTTATTATTTTTATTTGTAATATAATTAATTTTTTTAGGAAGAACTTTATCTAGGTCTTTATATTTTTGAAAAATTTCTCATTTTTAAATACAAATCCGTTTATAGCCTTCATAGTCCCTTACTTTTCAAAAACTCATCAAATTAGTCATTCTGTCATCATTTTTAATAAAAACATATAGACCAAAATGAAGTTCTCTATTAAACATAGGGACCAAAATGAAGTTCTCTATATTAAACATAGGGACCAAAATGATGACAGAATGACCAATTTGATGAATTTTTGAAAAGTAAGGGACTATAAAAACTATAAATGGATTCGTATTTAAAAATGAGAAATTTTTCAAAAATATAAGGATCCAGATGAAGTTCTCTTTTTTTTTTTATTACTTTTCTTTTACCTGCTTTTCTTATTCACATAGTATTTTACTTACTCTTAATTAATTAATTTTTTTTTTTACCATTTTTCTCATTTTAGTCAAACATATGTTATCTTCCATATAAATATTATTTATTTCTACTTTTGATGTGTCACGCAAACTTACTAAACAAATTTTTTTCTTTACTTCTTCACATTACATCTTTTCATCTTCACTTAATATATTATCACTTATAATAACAGATTAATCTACTGTTATGCTCATTTTCTCGTTCTGCTTAAATGGGCCAGTATAAGCCTTATATACTTGAACAGGAGCGAGGGCCCGGAAGGCCCAAAATCGGGATCAGCAGTCATAGACCCAGCTTGTGAGGCTGTCCAGGTCGCGAGGTTGCAACAGCTTCCAGACCTCCCCAGCATGCCTCCTGCCCTCGTCGTCAGCTCATCAAGCTCGCGAGGTCGTCCAGGTCGCGAGATCGCAGGGATCCCCAGACCGCCTAACCTCCTCTCTTGGCCACGTCGACACCTCTCCAGTGTGCATTATTTGACTGACCAGAGAGTTTATTCAGGAGATATCGTGTGTAGCAAGTCAACAAAGTCACCCACTTACACGATTTCCCGCCAGAAACTGTCTACACCATTTCTCAGATGCATTTAATGTAGCGGCTTTGCATTTAATGAAGAGAGGACTTCTCCAGGAGCATTAAATGCAGACACGCACATGTAAGAAAGAATGATGATTTTACACTCAAGACAGCATGACTGTGTCAGGATTAGTTGAAATAGCCATTATTTGTACTTTATTCTTGATATTTTTTATTATTCTCTTGGTATTTCTCCCCTCCCTATAAAAACAGGGGAGATCTTTACTGTACACAACAAGCTGAATATACCAGAGAACTGTCATTCTGCCGGATTAATCACAGAGTGGCCGTGGACGTAGGCACAGTCGTTGAACCACGTAAAAATTTCTTGTGTGTTGCATCCTTCCTCCTCTTATCTTCATTGATTATCTTATCGCATTCACCCAACTGCCATAACCAACATTCCTCGAATTTAATTAAGCTCCACCAACCTTAACTTCATTTATCACTCATTTATCATATACTCATCGCGGTAATCGTTATTTAATTACCTTATTCGCAGTCTGGGCCTCAGAATCTCTGGGTTGACCGTTTTCGAATCAACATCTACTAAATTCATTATTTTTTAATTAATTTATTTAATAATTCAAATTTAACATACATCTCATCAATAAATCTTGAATTTTTTTATTTTTTTTTAAGAAGATAAATCATGAAATTTTAAACTTTAAGATTTAAGTTATTGCATTAAAATTATCTATATATTGTTATGATTCAATTTTTCTATATATATTTTTTATTTTATACTTTTATTTTATTATAACATTAGATAGTTTATGATATTTTTTTCATTTTTTTTCAATTTTATTTATTTTAATAATTTTTGAGATTTTTTTAAACGTAAGACTACTTGATTTATTTATGTTTTCATTTTATTTGAACTGTATTATGTTATTGAATATTATTTTATATAAAAATATTATATATTTAATATGATATTTATTTTTGATATTTTTATTATTTTATTTATGTGTTTTTTAATAAATTTTTTAGTTTTGCCGTCTGAGATGATTCAAATTGTGAGTGATGATCTTTCATGTCAATAACGTTATCAATCCAAAATCTAACAGTTAAATGTGACGAGTGATAGCGACCAACAATGGAACCCGTAGATGTAAGGTTGTCGTGACGTTTTTTTATCAACCAGTCAGATTCAGAGTTGCTATTGTACACATTATTGATGTACGACTCAAAAATACAATTCCAACTTCACAAGTTTTTCTAAAATCATCTCCAACGTGGTACACCAAATTTAACACCATTTTGGTGTCAACACCAATTTTTTTTTTTACTCCAATGTATTGACACTAAATTGGTGTAAAAGGTATCTTCAAAGAATATTTCATATATAATTCTTTAACCAATATTAATTTATTTATTTCATATAAAATTTTATTCTCAAATAATTACTCACAATATATTAAAAATTTATTAAATGCTCACAATTTTTTTTTTAAACTTTTTTACAATAAATTATTCTCATTATATTTCCACCTAATTTTTAGTCACTTAATATTTTTCGACTCATTTTTATCCAACTAATTTTTTATCCACCTAATTTTTTATTCATCACATTTTTTCAACTAATTTTTTATCCAACTATTTTATTATCCACCCTATTATAAAATCTTATTCTCAAATAATTACGCATAATATATTAAAAAAATTATTAATTTCTCACATAATTTTTTTAATTTATTATAAAATATTGTTATCATTAATAAAGTATGTTTGTTTTGCCAAAAAGAAGATGATGGTTTTATCCTAATCATTAATCTAATACTATCTTAAGTATGACACAAAAATCTAACATTATATGATCTCTACCATTAGATGAAAAGTGGTTTGATCCTAACCGTTAAACAATATTTTTATCTCTTCCATACTCTATCCTAGGTCTGACATAAAAATCTAACATGATATGATCTCCACCGTTGGATGAAAAGTGGTTTGATCTTAACCGTTAAACGATATTCTTATCTCTTCCACACTTTATCATAGGTCTAACATAAAAATCTAACATGATATGATCTCCACCGTTGGATGAAAAATGGTTTGATCTTAACCGTTAAACGATATTCTTATCTCTTCTATACTCTATCCTAGGTCTGACATAAAAATCTAACATGATATGATCTCCACCGTTGGATGAAAAGTGGTTTGATCTTAACCGTTAAAAGATATTCTTATCTCTTTCACACACTATCCTAGGTCTGACATAAAAATATAACATGATATGATCTCCACCGTTGGATGAAAAGTGGTTTGATCATAACTGTTAAATGATATTCTTATCTCTTTCACACTCTATCCTAGGTCTGACACAAAAATCTAACATGATATGATCTCCACCGTTAGATAAAAAATGGTTTGATCATAACCGTTAAATGATATTCTTATCTCTTCCACAATTGATCTATAAATAATGGCTCTTTCTCAAAATTAAAACATCTTTCTTTTTTAGTTCCAACCAGTAAACATAAGTCTAAAAATACTCTACGAAGTGCTTCATATTCGAATGAAGAGGACAAACTCCTTTGTTATGTATATCTTGATGTTTCCCAAAATCCAATTATAGGTACAAACCAATCTAGTCTTCAATTTTGGTCTCGCATAGAGACTGAATATCATATGGCGTTACCAGCGCATATCACTCAAGTTCGACCTAGAAGATCTCTGACAGCTCGAATGCAAGTAATCAATGCAGCAATTAGCAAGTTAAGAGGATGCGTTCGACAAATTGAAAATTTGAATCCAAGTGGTGCTTTTGAACAAGATATTGTAAGTATTTTCTAAATTTCAGTTATGCAGATTTTATGAAATTCCTTTTATTCTAATTTCGATCCCATTTTTTATAGTTTTAATTTTTGGTCGCATTGTGCAGTTAAACCAAGTCAAAGCCTTATTGACATAAGATCCAAATTATAGTAAATGATTCAAATTTGATCATGTCTGGCCCCTCCTTAAAGATACAGAGAAATATTATGATATTAATAACATGCAAACTCCAGGCCGTCGAAAGAGATATGACTGCACCGAAACATCACAATCAGACTCGACCATGTCAAAGTCTGTAGGAGCGTCGTCATTTAATATTGATTTAAATGCAAACTTTGAAATTGAAAAGCAAGTTAATGATATTAATGACAATAATGATTCAACTGAGCGGTCTGTTGGGAGGAATAAAGAAAAAATGAAAAAGAAACAAGGGGAGGAGATGCTACAATATTTTAAATCCATAAAAAAAGATAGTAAGCAAATTATGAGTAAGTTTAATGAAACTCAGTCTATGCTCCAAAAGAGTTATGAACTCCAACTGTTACAGACTCAAAATGAGGCAAAAAAATTAGAGTTGCGAGAACGATGCGAAGAGAATAAAATTTTACTAAAGAATGTGGATTCCATAAAAGATCCAATTCTATGTGATGTTCTTTGAAGTGAACAAAAGAGAATTTATGAAAAGAGGTCCCATGAGCAACAATTTCAAGGAGGAAGTGGATCATCCAATGCATTTGACAAGTATTTTGATGGTTATGGAGAGAGTGGAGATGACCTTCCAAATTTCTAAATGGTTGTTTAGAAGTATTTATGTCAAGTATTTTATTTTTAAGTTATGTTGTTATCGTTGTTTTTTTTTTTTAATTATGTATGTTTAATTTAAGGTAATGATAATGTTAATGTTATTGTTATTTAACACATTATTGAGTTTTTGCATTAAAAATATTACCAATTCTATCAAGTAATTATTAAAATAATATTTTGTATATACATTAAATAATTTAATTAATTTTATATTAATATATTACTTATAATATATATTAAAAACTTAAAAATATATTAAAACATATTCAATATTATACTTATTTTAAAGATCTCAATGAAATATTTTCAATGGTATAACTTTTTTATAATAATTTAATTTCTATTTATAATTATTAATCAAATTATATAAATACATTAAATATGGTAAAAGATATAAATGGAATAAAAATTGTTGTAGTTATTATATGAGGGGTATTGTTGGAATTTTGAAAAAAAAAGGTTGCACGTGGGTTAACACCAAATTTGGTGTTGGCTACAGTTTGACACCAAATTTGGTGTCAAACTGTAGCAAAAACACCAAATTTGGCATTGGTTTTTATGCACCAACACCATTATGGTGCTACATTGGAGTCACTTTTGCACCAATTTAGTGTACGTTGGAGAAGGCTTAAGGGCAACTCCAATGTTGCATCAAAATGGTGTAAAACACTAATTTGGTGTATTTTTACTCTTCAATGTTTATACCAAAGTTGCATTCCCAATACAATTTTTTGGTGTTAATGAACAGTGCAACACCAAATTTGGTGTTGCACTATTCATAATACCAAAAGTGATATTTAACAATAAATTAATTTAATTAAAAAAAATATATTGAGATATTATAAAAAAAAAATACCATCTAAAATATTTTACTGAGATCTTTAAATGAGTATAATATTGAATATATTTTAATATATTTTTAAATTTTTAATATATATTGGTTAAATAATTATGTATGAAATATTATTTGAAGATACCATTTACACCAATTTGGTTTAAAGTACATTGGAGTGTAAAAAGATTTGGTGTAAAAAAATTTGGTATTAACACCAAAATTGTGTAAAATTTGGTGTTATACATTGGAGATGGTCTAACATCTTAATCAGCCTAAAACATAAAAAATGAAAAGTTGTCTCTCTGACAATTCAGAAATTAATCAATGATATACATAAATGTTTTACAATTAAATAATACACTATATTGTTTCAAAATCTTACAACAAATTTGATGTGCTAAACATAGGTAGAGAATGTGACCCTTGGACCATGCTACCCGGCATTAAGCAACGCAGAAACCAGAATACCTTCTACTACTGCGCCAAGTGCATCAAAACAACAGGTAAGTTTACTTTCTCTAATGATGTGAATTATGCAGCTCCAACAAAAAAAAAAAAAAAAGAATACATAAATTAAATCAAGGTTGGATTTTGGGAGTGAGATGGCTAGCTCTCAACATTATCAATCTTTACATATAGCACCAATTTCGTGCTATAATATAATGTTTTGTTTAAGTCAATAGTTTCACACAGTTTGTAAGGATCCAGGGTGCATATATAGCCAGAAGTCTATTCACATTAGCACGTGCCTAGTTACAAGAATAACATTGACAAATTTAAGGCCAAAGGAATTGACTCTATAATTTGTGTACTGGCTGTTAAGAATCCCTATGTTATGAATGCATGGGTAAAGAAACTTCAAGCCAAAAATACTGTAAGTGATGATAACAACGTGTAATCAATCAAACAATTAAAGAATAAAATGCTAATAAAATTTTACCGGATAATTAAACATACCAATCAAACAATTAGATAAGTGATGATAACAACAGTGTAACCATAAAAATACAAAAAATGCAGTCATCAAATCATCACTTCAAAAGTCCATCACATATTGTTTTTCAAATGTATGAATCATTAAAAAACTAATGGAAAAAAAAAAGAAAAAAGACAAAATATAAGAAAATTTACCCGTTAAAAGAAGAGTTCTCAAAGATTTTGGTAGTGTTTATGTGTTAAAAAAAGTGTATATGAAAGTGAAGACTAGAGTGTTTATATGTTTAAAGAAAGTGTATTAGGGTTTTAAGGGTATAGTGATATTAACAAAATATAATGGAGTTATATTAGACATTTTAAGTTTCTTTTTTTAAAAATAAAAAATAAAAAAGATCTACTTAAAAAACCTATAAATTTGAGTTTTTCCAAATAAATATATTTTATGTTTTTTGTTGTAAATCAATTGGATGCCACTTTTTAGCATTCTATAACCTTCACATTAAAGATAATTATCACTCAAATAATGATCATCATAATAATGACATAATGTTATGCATAACTTGTGCCTTTTCTATTTCCTATATTTATGATTCTTAGTCTATAAATAGAGGGTACATAAGTTTGCATGATTTATCCTTGACATAAAAAATGAAAGAATAAAATAATAACTCTCTCCAAAATTTTATAAATAAAGGGTACATAAGTTTGGAATATCTTAATATTGTATTTATTTTATAATACGTTATCGATTTCTCCAAAATTCTTCTTGTGTTTTATTTTTAGTTCTTATTCTTATTCTGCAATATCTTAATATTGTATTTGTTTTATAATACGTTATCAGCACGAGTTCTAACCATCTATTTTCCATCAAGGTAGAATTTTAGTCAAACAGATTTTTTTCATAATATTTGTTTAGTTTTCTATTATGTTATTCACATGTAATGCTTTGACATAATTTATTAAGCATTCTTTCCCTCTACAACATTTTATGTATTTATATGTTTATGAATTATGTTCTTTCTATTTGTCTATATAAATCTTTATTATTATTCCTATGATTATTTACATATTTGGTTACCAATTAATATATTTTGTGCTCTTGGATTGGTTATGTTTTCAATTCTTTACTTTGTTAATCAATGGTTATTAACTTTGTTTTATCATACAGTTTCTTATATTGGTTATAACTTTATTATTAATTATTTTGTATTGATGAACTTCATTATATATTTGTTTTATTTTACTGCTAATCAATAAATTGATTATACCTTGTAGTATAGTTATAGCATCATATATCTTTTATAATTCCTTTAGACCCTCTTGGTCAATTAGAATTCATGTCATTAAGCATGTAAATATAATTTTCTTGTTTGATGCAAAGTTAGTATATATACATCTATTAGAATAATTATTAATTGTATGTTGTCTATATGAATGTTTTTCTTTAAGCATCTAGTATATTATAATATTATTGATTATTGTACTTGAATCATATTATGTATGGGGAAAAGGTTCATTATATACTCCATCCTTTTATACAATTTTATTAATTTTATTATAAGTTGTCAATTAATAGTTTTCAATACGTCGAATCTAACAAATCTCGAGTTCACTGCCTTTGATATTTCTGGTAGTAATTATTTAGCATAAACTCTTAATGCTGAAATTCACCTAGATACCAAGAATCTTGGAGATATAATAAAAGAGAAGAACGAGGCATCATCGCAAGCTCGCGCGAAGGCAATGATATTCCTTTACCATCATCTCCATGAAAGTCTAAAAATAGAATATTTAACAATAAAATATCCATATGTCATTTGGAATAATTTGAAAGAAATGTATGACCACCAAAAGACAGTAATACTTCCAAAAGCTTGCTATAATTGGATGCATATGCGGTTGCAAGATTTTAAAAGTGTAAGCGAGTATAATTCCGTAATATTTAAAATTACTTCTCAATTAAAATTATGCGGAGAAAGTCTTACTGATGAAGATATGTTAAAAAAAATATACTCTATTTTTCATGCCTCTAATATGCTCCTACAACAGCAGTATCGAGAAATAGATTTTAAAAAATATTCTGAGTTGATATTATGTCTTCTGGTGGCTGAACCAAATAATGAATTATTGATGAAAAATCATCAATCCGGACCAACTAGATCAACAGCATTCCCTGAAGCAAATGCTGCATTTGTTAATGATCCTAGGCATGGGCATGGTCATGGTCATGGTTGTGGACGTGACCGTGGTCGTGATCGTGGACGTGGTCATGGTAATTATAACCAAAACTCTTCAAATTACAAGAAAACTGCATCTCACCACCAGAAGTGGAAGAATAATGAGGAAAAACAAAAAGAAAAAGGTTGTCAAAATAAGGCTTTCAAAAATAATGAAAACACTTGTCACAGATGTGGCACGAAAGGACATTAGAGGTGTACATATCGTACAACAAAATACTTTGTTGATCTTTACCAAGCTTCCTTAAAAGAAATAAGAAATGTGTCGAAACAAACCTTGCTGAATATTATGATCTTATGGATCTGACACATTTAGATGTTATAGATTTCTTTGAGAATCATGATGGAAATTTGATGGTGATAGAAACATAAATGTGGCTTAAGAGGATGTTCTTGCAACAAGCTGTTCTAAGTGTGTTATTTGCAATATGTTTTAATGTGTTATGTTATCAGTGCGTTTAATACTCTAATTTTCAAAAGTATGTCGTTTTCAGTGTATTTTGTTGCAAGTGTGTTGAATAATATTCAATGTGTTTTATTTTCAGTATGCTTTCAGTGTGTTTATATTTAAAATTATAAAAAGATTGTATTTGATATTTTATTCTCTATTCTTATAATTTTCTTTTTCTTTTATTTATAAAGAAACATGGTTTTCATTGATCACACGACTGGTGCTAAAGTTAATAATGAAGCTCTTTGTCTAGCAAACAGTGGAACAACAAGCACTATACTTAAAGATAAAAAATATTTTTTTCAATCTTATATTGGCTGAAGCTAATGTTAGCACAATATCTGGTGTTGCAAACTTTATTAAAGGTTATGGAAGAGCTCATATATTATTATCTAGTGGCATAAAATTTATAATAAATGATGCGATGTTTTCTAGTGGATAAAAAAGAAATCTACTAAGTTTTAGAGACATACGTCGTAATGATTATCATATTGAGACAACGAATAAAAAAGACGTAAAATATCTTTATATTACGTCTATTGTCTCAAAGAAGAAACATATATTGGAAAAATTACCAATATACTCTTTTGGATTATATTATACTTTTATAAATTCAATTGAATTGTATGTGGTTCTAAACCAAGAGTTATTGAATCTAAGGACTTTTATTGTTTGGTATGACCGATTAGGTCATCCGGGTTCAATAATGATGCGAAGAATTATAGAAAATTCACATGGACATCCTTTAAAGAATCAGGAGATTCTTTTGTCGAAAGATTTTTCATGTGTTGTTTGTTTTCAAGGGAAACTAATTACAAGGTCATTTATAACAAAAATTGTTATTAAATCTCCTGCATTTTTAGAACGAGTTCAAGGAGACATATGTGGACCTATTGATCCATCATTTGGACCATTTCAATATTTTATGGTACTAATAGATACATCAACATGTTAGTCACATGTTTGTCTATTACCTACTCATAATGTCGCATTTGTGAGGTTTCTTGCCTAAATAATTTGATTATAGGCTCAATTTCCGGATTATACAATTAAGAAAATTTGTTTTGATGATGCTAGAGAATTTACATCCCGAGCTTTTAATGATTATTTCATGTCCATAGAAATTATTGTTGAGCATCCTGTTGCTTACACACATACACAAAATGGATTAGCAAAATCCTTTATTAAAAGGCTTAAATTAATTGCTAGACTTTTACTTATGAAATAAAGTTTCTTAGTTCTGGTTAGGGACATGTCATATTACATGCTACCACACTTATTTGTATAAGGCCAACTTCATATCATAAATACTCCCTATTACAATTTGTCTCTAGTAAAGAACTTAACGTTTCCATTTAAGAGTTTTTGGTTGTACAGTATATATTCCTATTGCTCCACAATAGTGTACTAAAATAGGTCCACAAAGGAGATTGAGAATTTATGTTGGATTTGAATCCTCATCGATTATTAAATATCTTGAACCATTGACGAGTGATATTTTCACAATACGATTTGCTGACTATCAATTTGATGAGACAATTTTTCCAACATTAGGGGAGAGAAACAATAGTTGGAAAGACAAGAGATTTCATGGAATGCGTTGTCATTATTTAATTTTGATCATAGTACAAATCAATATGAATTGAAAGTTCAAAAACTAATTCACTTGTAAGAAATTGCAAATAAATTACCAGATGAATTTACTAATGGTAAAAAGGTGACAAAGTCACATATACTAGCTGTTAATGCTCCTACTTGTATTGATATCCCTGAAGGACAAGTTGCTTATATGTCAGCAAATGAGTCTAATGCACGCTAAAAAAGTGGTAGACCATTCGGTTTCAAGGATAAAAATCTTAGAAAGAAAAAGAAGCAAAATAAGCAAGTGAAGGGAAAAAACAACAATTGTTTTTATAAAATAAAGATTTGCGGAACATTGAGTTTTAAAAATTTTTAGAAAACTCAAGAACCCTAGATCCATAAAACAATGAAATAAAATAATAAAACTAAATAAATATCGAATCTTGTACCTTTTGTATTGATCTCTGTGGATTGCTCACCACCTTGTCTTCCTTGATATGACTCTACACCAAGAAACAAGTGAGTGGGCACAATTATATAGAATTGTGCTCACTTTCTATTGATTTCTTTTCTCAAAAGAATAAAAGGTGAGAATAGGTTTTTGTTTTAAAGAACGTAAAACAAAACCTAAGTATATCTTCTGTTAGGAAAAGAATACTATTTCTTTTCTATTTATAGGCAACCAATTAGGGTTTAATTAATCAAAATTAATATTTAACCCCAAGTTTATTAAAATTAAACTTTTGCCCATATAACATAATTAATTCAAAATTAATTTATGTTATATTTTATAATCATCCTTGTGGCCTATAATTAATTCATAATTAATTTATACTCGGTCACAACTAAGAATTAAATTCAACACCTCTTATAAAATTAATTAAATAATTATTAATTCATAATTAATAATTAACTAACTAATAATTTGAATAATCAATATTATTCAAATATCAAGTGAACACATATTTTGCTACTTATGTAACAAATATAATTGGACGATCCAATTACAATATTCTATATACACGTTTCTTATAGTGAAATGAGCTATCAAGGGGACTCGATGGACCTACAGTTTTGAGCTCCAATAATATCGGAATTATTAATTAAACTCTTTAATTAAATAATTCACTATTATTAATCTTAGAGTTACTCCACTAAAAACCTAAGATTGCACTCTCAAAACTATAGATGTTTTTATACAATCTGAAATTTTCAGCGTCCATTGATATAATCACTACATATGATTTGACCCTCCACAAATAGTTCATAATTAGAGCTAGGTCATAATGTCCGTTATACACCTCTAATTATATCTTGATACTTAAGTACCATTGATTCTCTAATGAACAATATATTCATAACAACTTATGAATTTATCTTTCCGTTTACATATGAACAGAAAGTTGAGCGCTCTTATTGTTCAAGACCTGAATCAACCCTTAAGAGAACTATTTCTCTACTTCTCGCAAGAAGGAGTGGATTCCACTATTGTATAGAATGTTCCCAACTACTTACTAAATCATATCTCCAAAGTACGAAGTTATTGATCGAGTATTTATATCGATCTCACCCATGTAAATCAAAGGACATAACTCAACAAGCAGGAGTCCATAATATACTCAGGATTAAGATCAATTCATATATGATCATCTAGTCGATAAATATAAATCTCTAAGTTTAACGGATATTAATTAGAGACTCATGTTTATCGTGGTCCAGTCCTATATAATCTTTATTATATAAGGTGCCTCCATTTCCATGTCACTATATGAATAGTCTCGGATAAAACTATTGTACCGAATACAAAATGGACCGCAACTGTAGATTTACCACAAACAAAGTACCCAGCTTCGTTTGCTTTCTACGGACTCTTTAGATTACTTCTCTCAAACTAAATCCGGTTGTATATAACACTTATATACTTAGTTTGAAAATACATTAGTAATCAAGGATGTTATCATGATATACACAATTTTTGCAAAATATATAAATTGAATAGAATAAATATTTTATTATTATTTATTAAAACCGTTTACATAATTACAAGCTCTTAGGGCACAAAACCCAACAATCTCCCACTTGCCCTAGAGCAGATGGGACATATCTTGTAATCCTAGACCTTCTAGATGACCTTCAAACACTTTAGCCGTTAAGGTCTTGGTAAACGGATCAGCAAGGTTGTCTTGTGATGCAATCTTCATCACGTTCGCATCTCCTCTTTGTACAATCTCCCTAATAAGATGATATTTCCTTTCTATATGCTTCCCTCGTTTGTGGCTTCTTGGTTCTTTGGAATTGGCCATTGCACCACTATTATCACAATAAAGGGTGAGTGGTTTATCCATATCTGGAACTACTTCCAGATCAGTCAAGAATTTATGTAGCCATACTGCTTCTTTAGCTGCTTCACAAGCTGCTACATATTCAGCTTCCATAGTGGAGTCAGCAATGCAAGATTGCTTAACACTCCTCCATACAATGGCTCCACTACCGAGAGTAAATACTGATCCGGATGTGGATTTTCTAGAATCTTTATCCGATTGAAAATCAGAATCTGTATATCCTAATGAGATCAAATCCTCTCCAGAATATACTAGCATATAGTTTCTTGTTCTCCGAAGATACTTAAGAATATGCTTTATAGTCATCCAATGATCAAATCCTGGATTAGATTGATAACGACTAACTATTCCCACTGAATAACATATATCCGGTCTCGTGCATAACATAGCATACATGAGACTGCCTACTGTAGAGGCATAGGGAATCCGTCTCATATCCTCAATTTCTTGAGGTGTCTTAGGACACTGTTCCTTAGACAAATGAACTCCATGACGAAAAGGTAAGAGTCATTTCTTAGAGTTCTGCATCGAAAATCGTATAAGAATCTTATCGATATACGATGCCTGAGACAGCGCTAACAGTTTGTTCTTACGATCTCGTATTATTTGGATCCCAAGGACATAACTGGCCTCTCCCAAATCTTTCATTTGGAATTGGCTAGCGAGCCAGCTTTTTACATCTGACAATACTCATATATCATTCCCAATGAGTAGAATATCATCAACGTAAAGTACAAGGAAAACCACTTTCTTATCGATAATCCTTTTGTATACACAAGGTTCATCGATATTTTGCTCAAAGCCATAAGACTTGATCGAAGTATCAAACCTAATATTCCAAGATCGAGAAGCTTGCTTAAGTCCATAAATGGACCTTTGCAACTTGCAAACCTTTTGCTCTTGACCTTGGGACACGAATCCCTCTGGTTGTACCATATAGATACTTTAATCAAGACTACCATTTAAAAATGCAGTCTTGACGTCCATTTGTCAAATCTCATAATTGAGACACGCGGCAATGGATAGAAGAATCCAAATGGACTTAAGCATAGCTACTGGCGAGAAAGTTTCCTCATAGTCAACTCCCTCTTTCTGGGTATAACCCTTTGCCACTAGTCTAGCTTTAAAGGTCTCTACCTTTCTATCCACTCCCCTCTTCCTCTTGTAGATCCATTTACAACCTATAGGTTTTATCCCATCTGGTTGATCCACAAGTTCCCAGACTGAGTTAGAGTACATAGACTCCATCTCGAGATTCATAGCTTTAAGCCATTCCTCCTTATCAGAATCCTCCATTGCATCTTGATATGTCAATGGATCATCTACACTCTCATCGAAGATAGCGATTTGTGCCTCTCCAATCTCTCTGTAGCGGACTGGTGGTCTAATAACCCTCCCACTACGACGAGATGGTAGATGATTCTGATGAGAATCTGTCTGATGTTCAGAAGTGGTCTGAATTATGTCTTTGTCAACAACTGTTGTTGACGGGGTACTGTTTGACCCAGGAAGTAACTCCTCAAGTACAACTTTACTTTGAGGTTTGTAATCTCTCATATAGTTCTCTTCAAGAAAAGTAGCATTTGTCGATACAAACACTTTGTTTTCTTTAGGACTATAAAAGAGTCTGCCCCTAGTTTCTTTTGGATAACCTACAAATAGGCATACTTTTGAACGTGGTTCCAGTTTTCCAGTCTTGTTCTTCAGCACATGTGCTGGACACCCCCATATGCGAAAATATCGTAAACTAGTTTTACGGCCTTTCCACAACTCTAAAGGTGTCTTTGGAACTGACTTAGATGGTACGACATTCAAAATATACATTGCAGTTTGCAATGCATATCCCCAAAATGAACTAGGTAATGATGAGAAACTAAACATAGATCTCACCATGTCCAAAAGGGTCCGATTTCTCCTTTCTGCAACACCATTCTGCTGGGGTGTTCCAGGAGCAGTCAATTGGGATAGAATCCCATGCTCAAGCAAGTAATCCTCAAACTCTGTATCGAGATACTCGCCTCCACGATCTGATCTTAGAGTTTTCAATGTTTTACCTAATTGATTTTCAACTTCAGCTCGAAATTCTTTGAACTTTTCAAAAGTTTCTGACTTTCGTGCATTAGGTAAACATACCCATATCTAGAATAATCATCAATAAAGGTGACGAAATATTCATAACCGCCTCTAGCTTTAACATTCATAGGACCGCAGACGTCCGAATGTATAAGCTCTAGCGGTTCCTTAGCTCTAAGTCCTTTTCCAGTAAAAGGTCTTTTGGTCATTTTACCTTCTAGACAAGATTCACAAACAGGTAAAGTACCGATCTTTAACTCGCTTAAATGTCCGTTCTTTACAAGTCTGTTTAATCTGTCAAGGTTAATATGACCAAGTCTTAGATGCCAAAGATATGTGTCATCATTTTGAGAAATCTTTTGTCGTTTTGTTTTTGGTTTTTCAACCTTAAACATTTCAGTATTAAGCAGTGGTTTATGCATTAACGGTCTTAACACATATAAATCGTTTTCTTGCATCCCTGAACAAATATTCAATCCATTTCTAGAAATAATAACAGATTTATTATAAAAAGAAACAGAATAATTAAATTCCAAAAGTTTAGATACAGAAATCAAATTTCTCTTAAAACCTGGAATAAAATAAACATTGTTCAATGCAATAAAACAATTATTATTAAAACTAAGTCTAACTTCTCCCACTGCCTTTGTTGAAACGACTTCCCCAGTCCCGACTCGCATGTTGAACTACCCTCATCAAGCTGCCTATATGAATCAATCAATTGCAAAGAAGAACAAACATGATTAGTGGCTCCTGAATCAATTATCCAAGGGGATGAATCATCCTCCACTAAACAAGATTCAATGACTAGTAAATCACATTTACTTTCATCTTCTTCTCTTCGAGCTCCTTGAGGTACTTAGGACAGTTCCTCTTCCAATGCCCATCAACACCACAATGGAAACATTTTCCTTTGGGTTTGGTGGCCTTGGAGCCCTTTTCATCAGCTTTGACCCATTTCTCATAGGCCTCGCGCACAGCGCGTGCAGCATTTTCTGCTGGCTGGGGAGGACAAGGCTGAGTCGTGACAAATTTAAGGTCTTCACAGACCAGGACTGCGTTTATGTTACTTTTTCATTTGACATAATTTTTCCCATTAAGCTTATCATTAGTTAAAATAGAAATCAACGGAGATACCATTGTTGAAAATAAATAAAATACAAGATATTTAATATCATTTTGCAAAAATCAATATCATGTTACTTTGGCATAAAATTAAACGTGATGCATGATACACGAATAATGAATTAGAAAATACCCTAAAATAATTACTATGCCACGATAATCTAACATTCCACAAATAAGTGCCGCCGTAGGGTAGGTCAAATATTTGTATGTTAGACTGAGACATTCTCAATTAAATAATGTAACAAAATAACTCTTATTCCTATATTATTTAACTACCGTTTTTTTGTCAGGAAAATAATTAACAATTAATTATTTCCTTTATGAGTGTAACCCATCATTTCGGATTCCATTGACTTAACTTGAGAATTGCCGCCGTAAGGTAGGTCAATCCCAAGATACATCTAGGAATCCTATCCATTAGGAAGTCAACCTTGATCAACTTAAATGGACACCACCCGTAGGGGGACGATAACAAAGCCGTCTCGAGGCGCCTTTAAGTTTCACGGTGTTGAACTAATGATGGAGACCGTGGGATATATTGTCATATATCCCTCTCCCACTCACTATTTTAGAATTAGGGTTTTCTATTAAAAATTCCTAGTAATCATCTTAGATTATTAACGGCTAAGAAGATAATCTAAATTACTAAGAATTTGTGAGTTACTAAAGTTCATAACTTATTAACACTTAATGAATTACCAGATTTTTAACACTTAAAAATCTAATTCAATTTATAAATCTAATCTAAATTATAAAGACTAGATTGAGTATGAAGTTACCAGATTTTAACTAATTAAAATCTAATCCACATTATGAATGCCAATTATTGAAATCATATTGCTAATTTGAAACCTATGATTTTCTACTAAAATCAATTCAAATTATTTAAGAGGCATTCTTTGTATTATTCTACTATTTGTACTAATAAACAATTTATTAGTAAAATAAAATAATACATATGATGCATGTCATATTATAATGCAGTGAGTAGGCACTTTCTATTCTATATGACATATTTTATGCATGGTCATGTTATCAACAAATTATTCAATCATCGCATGATAAATAATTTAAATAAACAACATGTGTATGACCGGGTTCTTTGGTTTTAACAACCTAAATCTAATTTCAAGATTACATAAATTAACCAAGGCATTCCTTGGCCTTCACTTGTAGTCTTCATAGTCTTCGAGGTATTCATGGGCTTTAAAAGTCTTCATGAGCTCTCTTGGGCTCTAAATTAAATTCAATTTAATAATTGAGAACATCCATCAAATGGATTGGGCTAAAAGTCCAATTCTTTATTTTAAGCTGTTCAAAACAGCATTCTGCAGTGCTGTGCAGTGCTAAAACAGCATACTGCAGTGCTGGGCTGTTCAAAACAGCAAACAGCATTCTACAGTGCTCAAAACAGAATTCTGCAGTGTTCAAAACAGCAAACAGCATTCTGCAGTGTTCAAAACAGCAAACAGCAATCTGCAGTTTTCAAAACAGCACACTGCACTGTTCAAAACAGAATTCTGCAGTGTTCAAAACAGCACTTTTAATTACAGAGTGTCATCACATATGCGCAGTGTATGCAATGTTGCATGCATAAGTATGCATGGATTTTGTGCACAATGCACAAACAAACAAAAGCTTCAGATACACTGCATGTGACGCCGAATCAAACATAAATGCATGGTGTATATAATGCCATGTGTCACACAATGATTCGTGCATTGACTAAAATTGCAATTTGTGCAACAACTGCACATACAGTGCAACCAATTCATGCATGTGCTGTGCAAACAGCAAACACGACATTTACTAGGCGCACAAAAAACAAAATTAACCAATTAAGTCATCTGTGCACAACTATTCCGATCACACTTGCAGATTTGCACAAAACCATTCACTGCGCACGCACATCTTATGTGTCTGCAGTGTTTGGTCTTTGCACATCCAATGTGCACACATGATATATTTATTAAAAATACTGTACGCTGACAGTTCGTACTGGGCTGTTCAAAACAGCCGTGCACGAACTATCACACAAAATTATTAACAGCTCGTCTCAAATCTTTTCCGCATCTAATTACAGAAAATATAAAAACCCTAAAACTATGAATTACAAATAAAATTGCCACATAATGGCTTACAAATTTAATCAAATTAAATTAATCAAAGAACCATACAATTAACGATCATACCATACAATCCTCATTCATCAAACATGAATACAAAATATATCATATCATAATCAAATCAAATAAATAATAGTGCCTACTCAATGACATACAAATCAATACAAAACATATTATTTTAAAATCACTATTTTATTGGAACCTAGGCTCTGATACCAATTCAAGGGAAAAAACAACAATTGTTTTATAAAATAAAGATTTACGGAACATTGAGTTTTAAAAATTTTTAGAAAACTCAAGAACCCTAGATCCATAAAACAATGAAATAAAATAATAAAACTAAATAAATATCGAATCTTGTACCTTTTGTATTGATCTCTGTGGATTGCTCACCACCTTGCCTTCCTTGATATGACTCTACACCAAGAAACAAGTGAGTGGGCACAATTATATAGAATTGTGCTCACTTTCTATTGATTTCTTTTCTCAAAAGAATAAAAGGTGAGAATAGGTTTTTGTTTTAAAGAACGTAAAACAAAACCTAAGTATATCTTCTGTTAGGAAAAGAATACTATTTCTTTTCTATTTATAGGCAACCAATTAGGGTTTAATTAATCAAAATTAATATTTAACCCCAAGTTTATTAAAATTAAACTTTTGCCCATATAACATAATTAATTCAAAATTAATTCATGTTATATTTTATAATCATCCTTGTGGCCTATAATTAATTCATAATTAATTTATACTCGGTCACAACTAAGAATTAAATTCAACACCTCTTATAAAATTAATTAAATAATTATTAATTCATAATTAATAATTAACTAACTAATAATTTGAATAATCAATATTATTCAAATATCAAGTGAACACATATTTTGCTACTTATGTAACAAATATAATTGGACGATCCAATTACAATATTCTATATACACGTTTCTTATAGTGAAATGAGCTATCAAGGGGACTCGATGGACCTACAGTTTTGAGCTCCAATAATATCGGAATTATTAATTAAACTCTTTAATTAAATAATTCACTATTATTAATCTTAGAGTTACTCCACTAAAAACCTAAGATTGCACTCTCAACACTATAGATGTTTTTATACAATCTGAAATTTTCAGCGTCCATTGATATAATCACTACATATGATTTGACCCTCCACAAATAGTTTATAATTAGAGCTAGGTCATAATGTCCGTTATACCCCTCTAATTATATCTTGATCCTTAAGTACCATTGATTCTCTAATGAACAATATATTCATAACAACTTATGAATTTATCTTTCCGTTTACATATGAACAGAAAGTTGAGCGCTCTTATTATTCAAGACCTGAATCAACCCTTAAGAGAACTATTTCTCTACTTCTCGCAAGAAGGAGTGGATTCCACTATTGTATAGAATGTTCCCAGCTACTTACTAAATCATATCCCCAAAGTACGAAGTTATTGATCGAGTATTTATATCGATCTCACCCATGTAAATCAAAGGACATAACTCAACAAGCAGGAGTCCATAATATACTCAGGATTAAGATCAATTCATATATGATCATCTAGTCGATAAATATAAATCTCTAAGTTTAACGGATATTAATTAGAGACTCATGTTTATCGTGGTCCAGTCCTATATAATCTTTATTATATAAGGTGCCTCCATTTCCATGTCACTATATGAATAGTCTCGGATAAAACTATTGTACCGAATACAAAATAGACCGCAACTGTAGATTTACCACAAACAAAGTACCCAGCTTCGTTTGCTTTCTACGGACTCTTTAGATTACTTCTCTCAAACTAAATCCGGTTGTATATAACACTTATATACTTAGTTTGAAAATACATTAGTAATCAAGGATGTTATCATGATATACACAATTTTTGCAAAATATATAAATTGAATAGAATAAATATTTTATTATTATTTATTAAAACCGTTTACATAATTATAAGCTCTTAGGGCACAAAACCCAACAGCAAGTTGGCATTTCTAAAGTTATAAATACTCCTAGAGAGCTCATAAAAGAAATAATTGATATAATTGAACAAATAACCCCAGAAGAAGGTTAGGTTCCTGAAAATAACTATGATGAAGAGATCTCAATAAATTATGTTACTTCAGAAAAAAGATTGAACCAAAAAGAAATTGTTATTGATAATATATTTGTATATGCAGTTGTTCTTGATATTATAAATGAGGATCTTGAACCGAAGTCCGTTGATGAGTGTCGACATAGAATTGATTGACCAAAATAGAAAGACGTTATCCAAATAAAATTAAATTCACTTAAAAAACATCAAGTCTTTGGATCTGTTGTCCAAACACCTAAAGGTGTGAAACCTGTAAGCTATAAATGGATATTTATGCGAAAACGTAATGAGAGAAATAAAGTTGTAAGGTATAAAGCACGACTTGTAGCACAAGGTTTCTTTCAAAGACTTAGTATTGATTATGAGGAGACTTATTCTCCAATGATGGATGCAATCACGTTTAGATTTCTAATTAGCTTGGCAATTACAGAAAGACTTCATATGCATTTAATGGACGTTATGATAACTTATCTGTATGGATCACTTGATAGTGACATTTATATGAAAGTCCCTAAAGGACTAAAAATGCCTAATGCATGCAATTCGAAACCTCGGGAAATTTATTCGATTAAATTACAAAGATTTTTGTATGGATTAAAGCAATCTGGACGCATGTGGTATAATCGTCTTAGTGAATATCTTTTGAAGGAATGATATATTAACAATCCATTTTGCTCATGTGTATTTATTAAGAAATCAAAGTCCGGATTTGCTATTATTGCAATTTATGTTGATGATTTGAATATTATCGGGACTCATGAAGAGCTTATAGAGACGATAACATTTTTGAAAAATGAGTTTGAAATGAAAGATTTGGGCCAAACAATCTCGGCTTATAGGTTGAGTATCTATCTAAAGGGATTTTTCTTCATCAATTAACTTATATCGAAAAGGTATTAAAGCACTTTAACATGGATAAGTCTCATCTAATAAGCTCTCCCATAGTTGTACGATTCCTTTATATGAAAAAAGATCATTTTCATCATTGAGAAGATAATGAAGAAATTCTTGGTCCAAAAATATCATATCTTAGAGCTATTAGTGCACTAATGTATTTTGTTAATTGCATAATTCCTGACATAACCTTCTTTGTTAATTTACTGGCAAGATATAGTTTTTCACCATCTTGAAAACATTGGAATGTTGTTAAACAAGTATTTTGTTATCTTCGAGGAACATTAGATGTAAGTTTGTTTTATTTAAAAGACTCAAAGGCAGAATTGGTTGGATATACAGATGTTGGATATTTATCAGATCCATATAAAACACGATTTCAGACAGGTTATTTGTTTACATATCGTGGTACTGCTATATCTTGGCATTTTACAAAATAAACTCTAACTGCCACATCTTCAAATCATGTTGAAATATTAGCATTACATGAGGCAAGTCGAGAATGTGTATGGTTGAGATCTTTGATTCAACATATCCATAAAACATGTGATCTTCCATTTTTTAAAGGAAGACCAACAATTTTATATGAGAATAATACAGCTTGTATCGTCCAAATCAAAGGAGGTTACATAAAAGGAGACAAAACCAAGCACATTTCACCAAAATTCTTTTTCATGCATGAACTTCAGAATAAAAGAGATAAAAGTTCATTAAATTCGATCTTGTGACGAGATGTGTTCACAAAGGCACTTTCTACAACAACGTTTAAGAAATTGGTGAATAAGATTGACATACGTTGATTCAAAGAATTTTGTTAAAATTCACCAAAAGTAGATATATCGACATGAGAATGAGGTTACTGTGTACAAGAATTATATACTATTTTTTCCTTTGTCAAGATTTTTTTTCTCATAGGTTTTTTTTTTTTTTGATAAAGTTTTTAATGAGGCATATTCTTTGTACAGTGGACATCTATAGAGGGAGTATTATAAATTAATTGGATGCTACCCTTTAGTATTATATAACATTCACATTAAATATCATTATCACTCACTACAACAAAACAGGTTATTAATACCGCACTATCCATATCGAGCACCAAAAGCTAGGTATGGATAATATTATTTTAAAAATTATTCTAAATATCCATACCGAGCCGAAGAGTGCCCGGTATGGATACAGATTATCCATATTGGGCATCCAATGGCTCAGTATGGATATTATGATTTTTTTTTAAAATTAAAATTTTTATATATTCATGTCGAGCGTTCGACCCATCCGGTATGGATAAATCGGATTATGCATACCGGGTGGGTTGGTATGGATAATGCTGCTTAAAAAAGAAATATGAATAGGGTATCCATACCTAGCGCCGGACTCACTCGACAACAATATGCTAGATTATTTATACCCGGCGGATCGGACGTCTAGTATCGATAATCATAACAAAAATATTTAAAAATATATTAGGTATCCATACTGAACGCCCGACCCGACCGCCCGATATGAATAAATAGGATTATTCATATCAGATGGATCAGACACTCGATATGGATAAATAAGATTATCCATACTAGACGGATCGGGTGCTCGATATGGATAAATATATTGTTTAAAAAATAATTATCCATACCGGGCGGGTATTTGGATCAACTGGGTATTTAAAATGCCCAATCCACCCAACCGGCCCTAGCTCACCTCTCAATTTCTCTCTCTATTTCTTTCTCTCACCACTCTCTCTTTAAAAAATCTTAGTCGCCCCCCACCTGATGCCGATGTCGGTGTCGACATCGACGTCATACCTACAGATTCTTCTTCCACTTTGCTCTTCTTCTTGTTGTTCTTATTCTTGTCATTTTTTTCTTCTTCTTATTGTTCTCCTTCTTTTGTCCACGGTGACGGCCAGACTGCTGTTCGACCGCTGGTGTGGCAGTCTGGCTATCACATTATTATTATTTTTAATTTCATTTTTTTCACATCTTTTATCTATTGCAGCTGTGCTAAGGATTGACATCGTCCGGTGCCATCGTATTCGTCGATCTAGTGCTTTTCCACTTTACTTCGCTTCTGCTGTTTTCTCTGTTAATAAAGTATGGGCTTTATGATTTTGTGTTTTATGGATTTGATTGGATATCGTATATATATTTTTGTTGTTATGATTTTGGATTCTTTTGATATAAACATAATATTATTGTTAGGGTAATTTTCAGTTTTTAGTTTTGTGAGAATTTTTTAAAGGTTAAACATGTAACATGTAAGAAAATTGTAATCTATGTAGATATGGTGAATATCTATGTGAACGTGATTGTTTTCTTTTTATTCAAAGTTTAATAATTTTAATGTAGTTTAACACTATATTATTACGTGCTTTATTTTTTAGTGTAATATGCTTTTAAATAGATAAGGAGTGATTTAAATTTTCAAGGTTAATAACCTAAACCCAATTTATAAGGACATAAGATTTAAATTTTCAATATTTTTAATGATTTCTTCTGTCATTTTTTAATTTTTAGAATGTCGAAAGAATATAGAGAGAGAGCTAAAAACTTTGTTGAGGCTGCGAACAAACATTCAATAAATATTGATTTCATCCCTTGCCCTTGTATAAGATGTCTTAATGGGTGGTATCATAACACTAAGATAGTGTATGAGCACTTAGTCATTAATGAGATGAATCCTCAATATACAACTTGGTTCATGCATGGGGAACCATTGAAAACTTCCACACCTGTTGAAAACATTTCCAATACATTTAGAATGTATAGTGATGCAAACCTTGAAACTCATTGTAATGTTGAACATGATGTTGAAGTAAGAGACGAAGACATCACTGCTACTGTGGAAGATGTCAAAACTCCTTTATATAAAGGTTGCTTAAAATACACAAAATTATCTACTATTGTAGCTTTATATACACATAAAACTACGTATGGTTTATCCAATAAGGGGTTTGATAAACTTTTTAATAACGTTCGAGACATGTTGCCATCAGATAATATTATACCAGAATCATTGTACTCAACAAAAAAGTTATTGAAAGTGTTTGATTTAAGGTATGAAAAAATCCATGCATTCATCAATGATTGTTGTCTGTTTAGAAAAAAATTGGAGCATCATGAAGAATGTCCAAAATGTGGCACTTGTAGATGGAAAGTAAACAAAGTTACGAAAAAGATTCATAAGGGAGTATCGGCTAAAGTACTTCAATACTTTCCAATCATACGGTGGTTTAGAAGAATGTTTACATCAATCGAAATGGCTAATGACTTGAAATGACATTCTATCCATACAAGCCAAGATGGAAAGATGCATCATCCCATTGATTCAGAAGTCTAGAAGACTATAGATAAGATTTGATCATCTTTTACTTCAGAGCCACGCAATTTGAAATTGGGTTTAGTTGTGAATGAATTTAATCCTTATAGCAACCTGAGCACAACCTATAGTTGTTGGTCGATGGTGTTAGTTACATATAATCTACCTCCATGGAAGTGTATGGCGAAAAAAAATTTGATGCTAACACTATTGATTCCAATAAAAAAATAACTAAGGAATGATATTGATGTATAGTTGAAGCCTTTAATCGAAGATTTGAATGAGTTATGACACTCGAGAGCACAAGTGTATGATTCATCTACTAAGTCTACCTTCAACTTAAAAGCCATCTTAATGTGGACCATAAATGATTTTCCTGTTTATGGAAACTTAGCAGGATGCTATGTGAAATGTGAATATGCTTGTCCTCTAGGTGGGTTGAACATACATTCACAAAGATTGAAATATAGTAATAAAAATGTATATATGGGTCATCGATGATTTCTTCCATAGAATCATCATTTTTGAAAGAAGAAATTGTGATTTAATAGGAAAGAAGAAATGGACGATCCTTTGGAGATTCTTGATGATAAACAAATTCAAATTGCATGTACCGAAGTTGAAAATGATTGGGAAAAGACAGTAAATGGGAAAAGGAAGAGAAAAGGGCATCCTATATGGAAAAAAAAAAATCGATATTCTTTGATCTTCCGTATTGAGAAGTAAGGTCTTTAATTTAAATGATGATTTAACTTATTCTATTATATTTAACTATGCTTCAAATTTACTATCATCAATTTTTACAAGATTTATACTTGTGTCATAATTTAGATGTGATGCACATTGAAAAAACATTGGTGAGAGTCTTGTTGGCACGTTGTTGGACATCAATGGGAAAACTAAGGATGGTGTCAATTCTCATAGAGATCTGGAAGACATTGGGATTAGGCAAGACCTTCATGTGAAAGAGAATGGAGATAAATTGTATTTACCTGCAGCACCACACACTCCATCAAAGGTAGAAAACAATAATTTTGTAAGAGGTTGTTAAATTTAAAGATGCTTGATGATTGTGCTTCAAACATATCTAATTGCATTTCATTGAATGAATGCAAAATAGTTGGGCTTAAGTCTCATGACTATCATGTATTGATGCAACATTTGTTATCAGTGGCAATACGAGGTCTCTTGTTTAAAGGGCTAAGAATTGTCATATTTCGGTTGTATTCATTTTTTGATGTAATTTACCAAAGAGTTTTAGATAGAGATAAGTTAGATTCATTGGAAGATGAAGTTACAGTTATTATGTGTATGCTTGAACGTTATTTCCCTTTTTCTTTCTTTAATATAATGGTCCATCTTACAATTCATTTAACAAGAGAAGTTCACTTATGTGGACCTGTTCAATATCGTTGGATGTATCCTTTTAAAAGGTTATTCTTACACTATTCAATTTATATGAATTAAGATTAATGATATCCACACATATCATTCACTTTTATATATTCATTTTATAGATTTATGAAGGTGTTAAAAGGATATGTAAGAAATCGTGCACAACCAGAGGGTTGCATAATAGAATGTTATTTAGTCGATAAATGCATGCAATTTTGTAGTAGGTATATACCACAAGCAGCAGATGATGATGAAAAGCACAATAAAAATAAAGATATTGTGTTTCAAAATATAGAGGAAAGACATCCTACATCTGGAACGACATTAAAAACAATTTCTGTAGACATGTTATGGATTGCACATATATATACTGTTGAATAGTGCATTAGTGGAACTATATATTAAGTAAGTGGTTTAAGTTGAAGATGAATATAATGTAACTATTAGTAAAAATTATTCACGTTATACTTACTTGGTCATGTTGTTTGTACTTTTTATATAAACGTTTTATTAGCATGCACCTGAAAAAGCTTCAACAATTATATCTCAATCTATTAAGTATACCAACTTTATTACAAATGACGCATACTAGAGAATTTTCAACATGATTCAAAAATAAAGTGAATTCACTAGCTTATACATTAATAATATAATGTATTTATCTTAGTTTTTTGTCATTGATAATCTAAATCGTAATCTTCCAAAATAGGTCCTCGATGAATTAAATACCATGGATATGTCCCAAACTCTAAAGTTGTTAGCATTGGACCAAGTATGCAAGTCACATGTTATTCAAGTTATGTTATGAATGGGAAACGATATTGCATAAAAAGTAGTGAGAAAACTACACAAGATAGTGGTGTTTCTCTTGAAGTAGAAACTGTTTGTAATGAAAGAGATGACACTCAAGTTGTCAAGAAGATGATTTACTATGGAGTTTTAAGGAAAATGCTTTTGTTGGATTTCTTAGCATTTCGTGTTCCATTGTTCAGATGTGATTGGATGGGTAGTGCGAGTGATGTTAGAGAAGAAGATGGGTTCACATTAGTTAATTTTAGCCCACATGTAAATAAATGGGATAGAGATCCTTTCATTTTAACCTCACAAGTAACACAAATGTTTTATTCTAGGGAAAATGATACCTCTAATTGGTATGTTGTCCTAAAAGCACTTCCAAGAGATTTTCATGATCTAGAGAAGTTTGATAACCATGCTTATATAAAAACTACACCATTAGATATATCTCAATTTGACGCTAATGTGGATGATAGTGAAGCTTATGCTCGAATAGATTGTGAGAAATTGGTTATAAACATATAATGTTAATTAATATAATCATATTTTCATATTTTTTGCATTATGTGTCTATATATATTGTTTGTGTTTATATTTACGAGGAAATAGAGTCTCTGAAGTGGTTGGATATGTTGTGAAATTATTTTGCTATTTACATTACAAGTGAACTAAATTTTTGATAAAGTCGAAAAATAGGGGAAACTTTATCAAAATTTTCGTAAAATAGATTGACTTTACACATATTATTTTATATATTGATATTGTTATCCAAGTGTTGGCTATTAATACATGTCATTTTTAGATGTTGACTCAAGGAATATCGACCGGTCAGTCTTCAGGTAGCTCCAGTGGAGAGAAGAAAATAAAAGAAAAGAAAGTGGTCCCAACTGCTTGGATTATGAAAAAATGGCCAAGGTCAAAGCCACAGGGATACAAACTAATGAAGTTGGACAACCAATTAGAGAAAATTCAATGATTTATAGTTCATGTTGTGGAGCCATTACAGCTCAGATGATACCTATAACCTATAATAGCTAGGATAAGATACCACAATTTTTAAAAGATACATTGTGGGAGAATATAAATGTATATACTAGTTTCATTTATTTATAATATCAATGTTACATATTTATTTTTACAACCTATTTACTTCTAAAAAACTTATAACTGCAGTTACGACTCAATGCTAATGAATCAATGAAAGTTCATGCGTTTAAATCAATGAAAAAGTGTTGGAAACACTATAAAGGCAGAATAACAAAACAAATTAGAGACATTCCTCTTGATCTTGATGCACACAGAAGATACAAAATGCTAAAACCAACCAACATTTGTGATCAGGATTGGATTGTATTTGTCAATTAACTATTGTCTCCAGAATTTGAGGTAATCATGCATTCATATTTTTAAGCTGGCATGAACATGTGTAATGGATTTTAATTAAATTTTACAATATTTCAGGATACTAGTAAGCATTATAGGGAGTTATCAAAGAAGAATCGTACCCCACATACATCAAGTCGTAAATGAATGACATGACTACGAGAAGATTTGGTAAGAGTTACATATATTGTAATGATTGTCTTACATGTGTATAGTTTTTGTTTTTCAAACTTGTATATATGAATATCAATGTTAGAGAGCGAAAAAAATGGCTGCAAATGAAGATCCCGAAGTCGATAGAGTTGACATATGGATAGCCAGTCACAAGCATAAAGATAAGAACATAGTGAACGAGAAAACTGTTGATAAAATTGTAAGTTACATTAATTTGATCAATTGTTATGTTGATTGTGTTACATATATATAATTTTTTAAATGCTAATATCGTATGACATCATTTATAAGCACAAATGGAGTCACTACATCAAAAAATCCAACATTCTATTGGAGATGATGTTGTCTCACAAGTTATAAGTAGAGTTCAAGGAATGGGTCATAGGCTAACACCATCTATTGTACAAGCATCTGTGGTTGGTAAACAAAGCTTCGCACAATACCAACAACATGTCGATTGTGAGATGACAACCATGAAACAGACAATTGCTACTTTGACAAACTTGCTGATGACTCATTTGCCGAACGTAGATCAAGCTCAAATATTGGCATGTATGCCTCCTACATAGCCGGTATACAACTTGAACCTTTTAAAATTTATTTACTTCGATTTTTTGGTACTTAGGTTTTCTTTTTTTTCGGTTTTATATTTCCTCACAAATAGGTGTAATCATTTTTTCATATTTTTTGCTATGTCTGTGTTTGTAAAAATATATATATTGTTTGCGTATATATTTACTAAGCAATGTTGTTTTGGTTAGATCAACTGTAAAAGATTTGGGAAGATTGATAAATTGCAAGGGAATTAAATTTTTAGCAAGTTCAAAAAACAGGAGAAACTCTGTCAAAATTTTTATAAAATTGATTAAGTTTATATGTATTGTTTAATATATTGCATTTGTTACATATATGTTGTCAAATGGGGGTACTTATAATTTTTTTTTTTTTGCTAATATCTATGTTTCCTCACAATAATGCTATTTATTTTTTTTTTCGTAGACACAATATTCAAGTGGTTCAAATCCAATGAAAGCTAGTAAAAGTGTTCAATTTGCTGAATCGTCAGCTAAGGTAAAATATACAAGAAATTTATATTATAGATTGTTTCAATTTAATTTTATATATATAGATGTAATTATTTCAATTTGTTGATAAGGGTAAATATTTAAATTCTTGTGCATACAGTCCATATCTCGGGGTTCCTCAAGCCAAGTTGGTGGATTGAATAACAACCACTGCAAATTATTAGATTGGACAGGTAGAGAAATAGTGGTGGCGGAAGTGGAAATTGACTCAAAGGACTCTTTATGCTAAAGTTCATCACCTCGAACTTGATCCAGATTATTGGTGCGTTTCTGTCAAGAAAGTAATGGTTTGTATTTTGCTACCTCGACCTACCAATGAGCTACTAACTCTAGAAGATGCATTAAACTCATTTATAATTGACCAATAAAATATATTGTACCTTAGGATTATGTACTGAGTATCTGTTATAACATTACACAAATATACGTTTAATTTTAGATTATGTAATTTAAATGTTGTTAATATATTAAATAATATATATGTTGACGTTCGAAAACGGTCAACCAGAGATTCTGGGGCCCAGACGGCGGACTTGGTAATTAATTAACAGTTCTGGTCGTACTAATGGAAGGGTAGTAAATGGGTAATTAATGAAGTTCTAGGCTGGTGGTGATCAATTCAGGTGGAGGAATGTCGGTCTTGGTGGTTGGTCGGATTTAATAAGGTGATCAGCAAGAAATTAAAGAGAATGAGAGAGAGAAAACACAAGGGTTTTTTACGTGGTTCGGTGACTGCACCTACGTCTACGGCCACTCTGGGGTAATTCCGGCAGAGTGACAGTTCTCTAGTATATTCAGCTTGTTTGTACAGTAGAATGTCTCTCATCTTTATAGAGGAGGGGAGATCACAATAAAAAATACAAAAGAAAGTTATACAAGTTATTGGCAACGGCTAGTTTCAGCTAATCCTGACATTGCCATGCTGCATTAATTGTAAAGGTAATGATGATTTTCTTCCTGCGCAGTCTGCATTTAATATACCTGAAGAGGTCTTCACTTCATTAAATGCTTCTGGGTAATTGTGTAAGCAGTTTCCGGCGGGAAATCATGAGGGTTGGTAATTCTGACAACTTGCTATACACAGTATCCCTGGGTAAGCCTTTTTGGTCAGCCAGGTGATGCACACTGGAGGAGAGCTGACGTGGCCAAGAGGAGAGGTAAGGCGATCTAGGGGTCTATGCGAGCTCGCGACCTCACGAGCTCGCCGAGCTGAAGGTACGAGCAGGGGGCATCCTGGGAACTGTTGCTAGCTTGCGACCTGGGCGGCCTCACGAGCTGGGCTTGCAACTGCTGGTTCCATCTTGGGCCTCTTGGGCCCTTGCTTCTATTCAAGTTAATAAGGCATGTATTGGCTTATTTGGGCCGATCCAGAAAATGGGTATAACAATATATTTTTAACGTTTATATACGTTGTTAGTTTTATTGTAATATTAAATTACATATTTTTCAATTTAATTTTTTTAAATTAAAAAGTTTTCCATACCGACAACCCAGTATGGATAAAATTAACAATTCTGAGCAAGGATCCAGTATGGAAAACATTATCGATACTGGACAGCAGCCTGAAATGGTAAAAATAATCATATCGGACAATGCTTGGTATAGGTAATATTATCCATATTGGGCGGCCTAGTATGGATATTGTGAGTCTACCCATGCTTCAATATATATGCCCGGTATGGATATTAACTATCCATAGTGGGTAGCACGCCCGACGTGCTTGCTGTCGGTATGGATATTTGAATATCCATACCGGCAGCTTGAATATTCATACCAGTAGCAAGCACGTCGGACGTGCTGCCTAGTATGGATATTTGAATATCTATACCGGCAGCAAGCATGTCGAGCATGCTACCCGGTATGGATAGTCAACCATACTGGACATTTATGGTTGATGTGATTTGTTGTAGTGACTCAAATAATGATCATCATAATAGTATCTTAATGTTATGTATAACTTATGCCTTTTTTATTTCCTATATTTATGATTTTTAGCCTATAAATAGAGAATACATAAGTTTGTATAATTTATCCTTGACATAAGAAATGAAAAAAAAATAAAATAACAACTCTCTTCAAAATTCTTCGTGTGTTTTATTTTTAGTTCTTGTTCTTATTCTGCAATATCTTAATATTGTATTTGTTTTATAATACATTATCGATCTTTCCAAAATTCCTCTTGTATTTTATTTTTGGTTCTTGTTCTTATTCTGTAATATTTTAATATTGCATTTGTTTTATAATATATTATCGATCTCTCCAAAGTTCTTCTTGTTTTTATTTTAGTTCTTATTCTTATTATGTAATATTTTAATATTGTATTTGTTTTATAATATTTTTTAAATTGTCTAAAAACTCTATTGAGATGACAGTTAAACAATATGAAAAAAAATCAAAAAGAGCTTTGAAGATTAAAAAAAAAAAAAAATCGAATGGAATGAAGCATGAAGATCCAGATATGACCGAGGCTTTCAGTATGGCAGTTAGAAAAAAAGATGATATGTGTATCATTCCTATTCTTTATCATCCTCCATCTATGTCATAAGCTCAAAAGAAGCAAGTGTAATCTACATACCTTAGGGATGCAATAATTGTTGAAAAATTGATGAATAATTAAGTTTGTGAGCGTCAGACTGTCTCTGAAAATGGGAACCGTCTAGCACATAGGTTAGTCTCTTTGGCCTTTTTTTGGTTAGGACATCATGTATGACATCTCGTCAATGTCTCATGTATTTTTCTTAATTCCCTCAACTATGAGGGTTTTATTTGAATGAATTATTCATTTGATTTCCCACAAAAAAAAAAAAAAAAAAAAACTGAGTTTCTTTTTCTATAATTATTGAATGATGATTTTATTATCACAACATTAGAGTAGTTAGGAAAATAGTTGTGGAAAACTGCATTGAGTTTTTTTTTAAAAAAAAAAAAAAAAAAAAAATTACAAACTATTGTTAGTTTGGTGTCTGGTTATAATCACGATTTTAATGGTTGACCCAGAAAATTTGTTAAGGGAAAACATGAACAAAATAATAAAAACATCGATAATTGAGATAATACTAAATATATAATTTTTTTAATGTAACATTAAGTTCAGTAATATAATAGAGTTTAAATAAAATAAAATATAGATAATGCTTAAGCAAAACAAGTAGTCCTATGCTTAAAAGTTCTAATGAAATCATTAAAAAAAAAAAAAAAACTATTTGAAGTTATTATTTATTTTTAAAAAATCAATTTAAATAAGACAAAAATCATATGTATTCATTACAAAATAATTTCAGTCTAATTTTACAACCAAAAAAATAATTGTATTTATAATGAACAACAATAAATTTGATTGATACATATTATAAGCTTTGTTCTGAATTTTTTTAAACTTCTAATTTTTATTAATTCTAAATAAAGTAAAACTAGAAAGTAAGAAAAAATATTAAAAAAAAAAAAAGTTGAAAGATTGCTACCACAAGCAAAGTTGATGAAAAATCCAAAAGTTGTGCAAAAGGCACAAGTAGAGGTGAAGGAGGCTAGTTATAGAATTTGCAAGGTTAGCAAAAAAGGCATCAACGAAATGAAATTCCTGAAGCTAGTTATAAAAGAAACTTTGAGATTACATCCTGCTATCCCATTGTTACTTCCAAGAGAATGTGGAGAGAAATGTGAGGTTATGGGATTTGATATTCCTGTCAAAACTCAAGTCATTATAAATGCATGGGCGATTGGAAGAGATCTAGAATATTGGAGCGAACTCGATAGTTTTATTCCAGTGAGGTTTCTTGATTCTTCTATTGATTATAAGGGAAATAATTTTGAATATATTCCATTTGGGGCTAGTAGAAGGATCTGCCCAAGAATGTCATTTGGTATCACCAACGTCGAGCTTCCACTCCCAATGCTTTTGTACCACTTTGATTGGAAACATCCTAATGGAATGTAACATGAAGATCTAGATATGACCGAGGCTTTCAGTCTGGTAGTCAGAAAAAAAGATGATCTATGTATCATTCACATTCCTTATCATCCTCCCTCTATTATATAGGCCCAAAAGAAAGTTGTGTAATTTACTTTAGGGAAGCAATAATTGTCGAAAAACTATTGAATAACTATGTTTTCTTTTGTAGAGAAAAAAAAAAAAAAAAACTATGTTTTGTTTTTCTTTAATTATTGAGTGATTAAATTATTTTTTCTTGAAGTTCAACTGTCTTTCTCTTTCTTTGATCTAGTTATATAATATTTTAATGTTTTTTTTGTTTTATTTTAACTTTTTGCCTTAACCATCTTTATTTGTCTTTTTCTTTTTTATAATGCGTTGACTTTGACTAATAACTTTATATAGATAAAAAGAAAAAAAAATTACTATCACATCAAAGTAGTTAGAAAATTAATCGAGAAAAACTGCCCTGAGTTTTTTTTTTTTTTTTTTTTGCCAGTATTTTTACAAACTATTGTCACATTGTGAAGTCTAAGTGAACTATTCTTACAAACGATTGTTGGTTTAGCATATAAAGCGTGCGTGAATTAACAATAGTTTGCATAAGTATTAAAAAATCTCAATTTAACTTTTTTATATTATTTTTCGAACTAGCACTTTTTTTATACTAAAAAAAGATCCTAGTAGATTTAAATAAGAGATCTTATACCTAGTGTTTCAAATCTCGGTAAGTTGTGCTGATTACTCATCGAAAACTCACTCAACGAGGTAAGAACCCTCTAATTAAGGGTGATTAGGGGGTTTTAGGCAATGGGATGAAAAGAAATGAGTTAGCTATGAACAAAAAGGGAGTAGTCATGACAGCTGAAAATGGGAGAAAAGAATGGTTCAAGCAGCGACAAACATGGAGAACAAATGATAACTTCAAGTTAATAAAGACAATAAGATGCAGCGGTTTGAAGATGAAAGCTATGAAGATTGCGGCTTCATCAGGATGAATACAAGTGTTGGGTTGGGTTCCCTCTTATGTAGAGGCCCAACAAGTCTCAACAAGTTAAATTGAGCCCATATGGAAACTCTAGTGTGATTAGAAATCATAACCCTATTTAAGTTTGATTTCCTTTATTAATTGGAGGCTAGGGTTTTGTGGTTGTGAGAGTTAAAAAGGTTTGAGGCAGAAAAATCAATTGTGAAGAGTGAATTTCGTGTGGAAGAGAGGAGGAAACAAGAGAGTGAGTTTTCTGCAAGGAAATTCATCCCGCACAGTTTCGGAGTTGCTGCAATATCTCTTTCGTTAACCGTTGGATCGTGCTGAAATTTGGACAGCACATTGGCCTCTTCTGGACCTTGATTCTGAACGGTGGAGATCGGAAACGGACATGTAGTTCGCGTGATATACAGCCCGTAACAGAGCTGTCAGGTTTTTCGTCACTGTCTGCGCAGTATTGTTGTAAGAACAATATCTCTTTCGTTCACCGTTGGATCGAGCTCAAATTTGGACAGTATACTCAGCACTCGTGATTCTAAATTCTGGACGGTGAAGATCGGATTTAGAGCTCCCAGTGAAGAGCGACGCAGTCCAGAACCTCCTGCTGAGTTTGTATTTTTCTCTTCACTTGTTATTTAAAACTTAAATTTATGTTACTAGGGAACCTAGATAATTGTTGCTCGGTTTTGGTTCCTATTTGATGTAAAAACAGTTTGTTACTCTCACATTTGATTATTAGTGGATATTTTTGGGTGGACTACAGTCCCGTGGTTTTTACTCATCACATTAGGGAGGTTTTCCACGTAAAAATTGGCTTGTGTTATTTGTGCATGTGGTAGTGATTTTATTTGCTTATTATTTGATTGGTGGTGGTATATATATTAAGGTGGATTTGTGCGTTACTTAGTGGTTTTTCATAGGATTCATTCAAGGGGAGAAAAAGTTTCACTGTGTGATTTGTTAGTATTTGTTATTTCTGCCATCAACAAGTTCGGTCGGCTATTGATGAAGAGCTGCAAGTCAGCGCTAGCTGGGCTTGGGAAGATGCTTGGAGGACCGGCAGCCATGGAGGTGTTTGTAGTAGAGTTTGATGAAGAAAAAGGTTGTAAGTTGGTGGCTGGCTCAAACTTAAGATGGTTCTAGTGGGAGCGTCTGACTCGTAGGTTTAGAATTGAATGGGCCATAAAGCTTGGGGCCCATGTAACTTGGCCTGGATTTATTTGCTAAAAAACATCAAAACCCAGCATCAATTTGCAAATATATCATGACAAAATATCAATTCTTATGAACATAAAAATAAACTAAATCAAGATGATTTTATTAATTATATTTGCACAAATGATTAAATAAAAAATTCTCTTTAAAGTTACATATTTTGACAAATGCAATTGGTTTAATAATATTAGAAGTGTATTTTCATACACTAATCTTGTTGGGAGCCTCGTTTTTGAATTGAGAAATAAACTTTGAGATGCTTCATTGTGTTGTAAACTAGGAACCCTTGGTAAATTTTTCAATGATTAATTTCTTGGATTCTTTCTCTTTATTATTGAGTGGTTATTCTATTTTGGCCATGTGAAATTTTTTATTATTTTTCTTATAGGTTTAACTGTCAATTAACGAGTTAATTGTTTGATCGATGATCAGACCAACTAGTCGTCGAGTATCCGTTGACTAGTCGACTAATCGCTATATATATATATATATATATTTTTTTTTTTTTTTTGATATATCACTATATGTGTGTGTGTGTGTGTGTGTGTGTGAGCGCGCGTGCATGCGCAGTTATTTACTATGCTTAGAAGTTTTTCCAATGTACTCCTTCAAGTTGTCAAAAAAATGCTACCACCAATACAAGATCTTTTGAACCTCTCGTTTTTACAGCCACACAAATTCCACCTAGCTATTGCTCGATCTTTCTTTAAAGGGATATAATGAAAAACCCCCTGGAAAGAAAGATAATCGAAAAATACCCTTGATTTTTTTTTATTAGGTGAACCGTCCCTTACAATTAAATAAAAAAAAAATTGATTGGTGTTAAATTTGAAGAGTATAGTGGTAATTAGATGAGCAATTTTATTTATTTTAATAAAATAAAAAAATTAAAGAAAATAAATAATTGAATAAATTTTAATTCAACATATCTCCACCGTCCATCTTAAGATGGATGGTGGAGATTAATCTGAAAAAAAATTAAATAAAAATTAATTAATTAAATAAAAATTTAATTCACTATATCTCTACTTATTAACCCTAAACTAACGTCATTGTCCCTCCCACCTATCAGCTTCCTCTCATCTCTCTTCCCCTTCTAGCCATTGCTGTTGCTGTCCCTCTCTCCTCCCCTTCAAACCCATTAGCCACGCTTCTTTTTCTTTTTCTCTCTTCTTTTTCCCTTCTCTTTCTTCTTCTTCTCTTTTTCTTCTTCTTCTTCTTCTTCTTCTTTTTCTTTTTCTACTCATCTCCTCGTCGTCGCCAAACATATCCACTGTCGATGATTGTGGCGCACCCATCTCTACTCTTTGCTATCGATTTTGACACATTTATCTCACACCTCACCACTCTCTCTCCCTCTCTTCTCACCGTCCCATACTCGGTCGCTCTCTCTACTGCTCTTCTCATCGCTCTCTCTCTCTCATCCCACCTTCTAGTTCTCTCTCTCCTCTCCACCGATGACTATGGTTTGGGTGGGTGATACTGGTTTAGGTTTGATTGGGGTTGACAGTGGTGATGGAGTTGGGGTTTGAGTTTGATTGAGTTTTGACTGTAGTGGTGGTTATGTTACGGTTTGTGTTTGATTGGATTTGACTGTGGTGGTGGTGGTGTTAGGGGTTGAGTTTGATTGGGTTTGATGGTGGTTGTAGTGATGTTGGCTTGGGTTTGTTGCTATTTGGTGGTGGTGGTAGTGGTGTTGGGGTTTGCAGACTGGAAATTTTTTTTTTTTTTTAGGATTTCTATTGCTAGAAGATTGGTGGACACCAACCTAGAAATTATGTGTTTCCACCTAAAAATTTCCAAGTCATAGGAGGTTGGTGGAGACCTAGAAATTCTTAGTTTCCAGTAACTTGGAAATTCATAATTTTTGGGCTTTAGGTTTTTTGTTCAAAATAAAAATTGTGTTATTTTTTATTTAATAATAATAATAATTAATAATTTAAAGAGTATTTTAATTATTATATAAGTTTGAAGAGTATGAGAGGGATTTTATTGGATCTTAATAATGGTATTTTGGTTATTTCACTATTTTAGATGAAAAATGTTAATATTTTGTATAAAAAATTAACAGTTATGAATGATTCACCTAATAAAAAAAAATTAGAGTAGTTTTTGATTATTTTACTTTTTAAGGAGTTTTCATCATTTCCTTTCTTTTAAATAGTAATGGGAGTATGCGGTCCATATACTGATTAGTTGGGACTTGAGAACATTAAATGGGCAATCGAGCAAACGGTGGGACTCCTTGTAAGCACAAATTTAACTCACATGGACAAAAGTGCAATTATTGACTGCAAACGTGGGACTCCTTATGAGTACATATTTAACTCAAATAGATAAAAGTACAACTATAGTAAGTACAAAATCTTTTGAACCTCTCGTTTTTACAGTCACACAGATTTCACCTAGGTATTGCTCAGTCTTTTTTTAAATATAATTATTGCTTGGGATTTAAGAGCATTAAATGGGCAATCAAGCAATCGCGGCATGCTTTTAAGTACAAATTTATCGTGGCATTCTTGTAAGTACAAATTTAACTTAAATAAAGATTTATATTGGAGATGCTAAATGGATAATCAAGATAAAGGATTTTAATATTTTTCGAATCCTATAATGACAAGCACTATAAATATAATTATAGTTACAAACTCGCAACTGTATCTGATCGTAAACACGATTCACTATTACATCGATGATTCATGTTCAAATATTCAATCAAGAAAATCAAATCAAATCAATGTTATAACCATTTTAATAAAGTCCATTGCATGTATTATATTGAAACTATAGTACTATGTTAGAGAAATCAAATCAGGTATGTAGTTGGGTGGTATAATTATAAAACAATACATGTCTTAAAATTTATTAATATATTTTCTTTTTTCATGTACTAATTCTTATAATACCAAATAAATGTATATGTATTTCAAACTTATTACATGTATTTTCTTACTTTTGTTTATATTTTTATTCAAATAATGCATATATAATAATATTGTTTCATGTAAAATTTTACTTGAGTTTTTTATAATTTTTTCTTTAATCATAATATTATTGCATAGTATATTACCAAAATTTAATGTATTTTATTGTTAATACTAATGCACTCTAATTTGAAGTGTAGAATTAATTATGACTGTCAAAATATAAATTATCTTTATTTTATTATTCTATAATTCATAATTGATAAGTTTAATCATTCATAATCTTTAAAACCTATTTGATTACTTGTATTTATGTTTCTTTTATATTTTTAATTATTTTACTTTTTTTTAACATATTTATTTATAATACAAATTTTGAAGGATAAGACTTATTATATATCCTCTAAATAGGTATATCTATTTTTGTCAATTAATTAAATATTTTTATACCATTAAAGTTAATTTAAAAAATAATTCACTATACTTACATACATATATATAGACATATATATATGTACTGCTGTTTTTTTTTTAAAAAAAAGAAAGATTAAAGATATTAATGCTAACTTAGATGTGTCTCAAATTAGAATCAAAGTACAAAATTCTCTTATTTTTTGCGTGATTAGCTTTTATTTAGTCTCTAAACAAAATAATACACACTACTATTTTGTTTAAACAAATGAATACACACCACTATTGAATCAAGTATTATATCAAATATTAATAATAATCCCAAACTCTATATATATTACAATTTTAACAACCGAGATAGCAATTGTCTTGCACGATTGATAGGTGTGCACACACTTAATAGTGACAATATCTCAACAATTTGGATTCCTGATATTATGCATTTTTAGAGTTTAATTTATGAATCTATCAAGTCCTAAGTCTTTTCATGATTGAGCATAGATATTTGATTTCTAATAATCAGTAGTGTTGTGATATTTGAAGTGAATGATAACAGTAATGATAACAGAAGCAATCTCCAAACTGCACCCTCAACACTGTGTGATAAAACACAGGAACCTGTGCTCAGCCCACAGGTTGGCAATTGGCTTTCCTGTTAACAGGATTGCTCTTCTTAGTGATTGGTTCTGGTGGCTTCAGGCCACGTTTACTACCATTTGTAGCTGACCAATTCAACCCAGGAACTGACTTTGGCAAAAGGGGTATCAGTGGTTTTTTCAACTGGTACTATTTCACCCTCTGCTTTGCCTTGATCATATCACTAACACTCATCATTTATGTGCAATCCAATGAATTTTTTCTCAATGAATTAAAAAATGAACTGTCCAAGTAAACATATTTTAGCTTCTTTAAGTAAATATATTTCAGCTTTTTTAATTATCTAAAAGCTTTTCTGGGTTGATAACTAAACGACGTAAAAAAAATAATAATAATAAAATAGAACTTTGGGAATTAGAAAATTATTTTTGATCAATAGATAAATTGTACCAAATATATACATAATCTAACTGCTTATACAACATAGGTATTTCTTTGTGAGAGAATTGTCAATACCATCCTCTCTCCATCTTCTCTGCAATATAAAAGGTCCAAAAGATGAAAGATTACTACGACAACAGCCTTTTCAATACTATCCTCTGTACATCTTCTCATCATGGAGCTTGAATTCTCTCCTTCTCAATCCTTCTCACCTCTCTTCTCTTTGTCTTCTTGGTGTTGAATATAAGAGAGAGATCCCAGTACGATGGCAGATCCAAAAATCTACCTCCTGGACCAAAGAAATTACCTATCATTGGAAACTTGCACCAGCTTGTGGGCCGTCTTCCCCACCATCAATTCAGACACTTGGCCAAAAAATATGGACCCTTGATGCACCTGCAACTTGGTGAACTTTCTACTGTTGTTGTTTCTTCAGCGGAATTCACCAAGCAAGTGATGAAAACTCATGATGTTATCTTTGCATCAAGGCCGTATAATTTAATGGCTGATATCATGTTTTATAATGCTACGGATATAGTCTTTTCACCATATGGTGAATATTGGAGACAACTGCGGATGATTTGTGCAATAGAGCTTCTGAGCATAAGTCCGATCATTCCGAGCAACAGGAGAAGAAGAGGCGTGTAATCTCGTTAATTGGATTAATTCAAGAGCAGGATCACCAATTAATTTTACCGATAAAATACTGTCATGAACATATAAGATCACTTCAAGGACAGCTTTTGGAAAAATATGCGGTTACCAAGAGACATTTCAATCAATTCTTGATGAAAATATCAAATTGTCAGGCGGATTTTATCTTGAAGATCTCTTTCCTTCTATTGAAGGATTGCTTCAGTGGATCGGTGGAATCAAATCTCAACTACAGAGGATTCACAAAGAAGCTGATCAAATACTTGAAAACATCATCAGTGAACATATTTGAAACAAGGAAACGCCACTAGAGGGTGGCAACAATGAAAAAAATGAAGATCTGGTTGATGTTCTTTTAAAAGTTCAAGAGAATGGTGATGCTGATTTTACTTTGACAATGGACAACATCAAAGCAGTAATTACGTGAGTATTTTTACTTCTTGTACAATATGTTTCTTCTTTTCATTATCTTTTTATTTGTGCTTGTATATTCAGTAATTTAGATGTTACTCCATTTATGTATTTAAGGTCAATAATTAGGTTCATATAAATGCCTTCTCAGGATATTTTTGCTGGCGGTACCTAGACATCAGCCACAACAATGAATTGGGCAATGTCCGAACTGATGAAAAACCCAAGAATTATGCAAAAGGCACAAGCAGAGGTGAGGGAGGTATTCAATAGAATTGGCAAGGTTGACGAGTCAGGCATCAACGAAATGAAATTCCTAAAGCTAGTTATAAAAGAAACTTTGAGATTACATCCTCCTTTTCCTTTGTTACTTCCAAGAGAATGTGGAGAGTTATGTGAGGTTAAGGGATTTGATATTCCTGTCAAAACTCAAGTCATTATAAATGCATGAGCGATTGGAAGAGATCCAGAATATTGGAGCGAACCTGGTAGTTTTATTTCAGAGAGGTTTCTTGGTTCGCCTATTGATTATAAGGGAAATAATTTTGAATATATTCCATTTGGGGCTGGTAAAAGATCTGTCCAGGAATGTCATTTGGTATCGCCAACGTTAAGCTTCCACTCGCAATGCTTTTGTACAACTTTGATTGGAAACATCCGAATGGAATGAGGCATGGAGATCTAGATATGACGGAGACTTTCGGTGTGGTAGTCAGAAAAAGAGATGATCTGTGTATCATTCTCATTCCTTATCATCCTCCATCTTTTGCATAAACCCAAAAGAAGCAAATGTTGAATAACTAAGTTTGTAAGTGTCAAGCCTTCCCTAGAAACGATAACCATCTAGCACATAGGTTAGTCTCTTTGGCCCTTTCTTCAGTAGGACATTATGTATGGCCTCTCATCAATGCCTCATGTATTTTTCTTAATTCCCTCAACCGTGAGGGTTTTATTTGAATAATTTGATTTAAAAAAAAAAAAACCAAGTTTTCTTTTTCTATAATTATTGAATGATTAAATTATTATCACAACATCAAAGTAGTTAGGAAAATAGTTTGTGGAAAAATATATTGAGTTTTTTTTTTTTTTTTTTTACTTTTACAAATTATTGTTAGTTTGGTATCTAGTTATAATCATGATTTTAATGGTAGACTCAGAAATTTGTTAAGGGGAAACATAAACAACGTAATAAAAACATCGACAATTGTGATAATACTAAATATATAATTTTTTTATGTAAAATAAAATCAATAATATAATATAGTTTAAATAAAATGAAACATAATGCTTAAGCAAAACAAGTAGTTTTATGTTAAAAATTCTAACGAAATCATTAAAATAAAAATGAAAAAAAAAAAAAACTATGTAAAGTTATTATTTACTTAAAAAATATTAATTTAAATAAGACACAAACCATATGTATTCATTACAAAACAATTTCAGTCTAATTTTACTAAAAAAAAAAAAGTATTTATAATAAACAACAATAAATTTGATTGATACACATTATAAGCTATGTTCTGAATTTTTTTAAATTTCTAACTTTTATTGATTCTAAATAAACTAAAACAAGAAAGTAAGAAATATATATAAAGTTTAATTATGATAATACATGGACAATTTTAATGCAATAACATAAAGTTTAATATTTTATTTATTAATGGATTTATATTAAATTTAAATTATTAAATATAAATAAATTAAAAAAGTTATAAATTTAGTAGGTTAACTTGGTAAATGACATGATGTCAAGTAAAAATGAAGAGATGTCTAATTAAGATAAAGAGAAACCAACCAAACAAAAAAAAAAATTATTCAGTAAAATTGGAGTAAATAGTACTTGTATAGGAAAGAAGATTTATATAACTAAAAGAAAAAAATTGCAAAAAAAAAAAATAATAACTAGAGTAGGAAAAGAAAACATTAATAAAGTAAGAGTATGGAAAATACTAGGAACAGGAAAAGCATGTACAAGAAAACTAATAAAATAATAAATTAACTACATTAGAAATAAAAATAATAAATAATATTGTAAAAAAATCAATAAACATTTAAAAAAAGTGATAAAAAGAAAGGATAATCTCAATTTCCCCCTGTAGTTTGAGGAAATACCTAAAATCCCCTTTTTATTCATTAATTTTTTCAAGTAAAAGGGAGATTTTAACTATTTCCTTAAACTACAGGGGAGAGGTATTTCCTCAAACTATAAGGGGAAATTGGGATTATCCCTAAAAAGAATTATAGATAGGAAAACATTTTTTCTTTTAAAAAAAAAAAAAAAGTCAACTCATCAAAGCAGTCCAATATATCAACTATCAAATCCAAGTTAAAAAAATGTATTACGCTAGGCTTTCTAATCTAAGTTTTTAATTTTTATTAATGTCAAAGAAACTTATTATGTGACCTATCTGGTCATCAGATGGGTCCGCTCTTGGCACCATTGTGTCGATGTTTCATATTCAAATATTCAGTCAAGAAAAAACAAATCAAAGTAAATTTTATAATCATTTTAATAAAGTTCATTGCAATGTCATGTAGAAACCAACTATAATATGAACATCAAAATATGTTCGTATGATACGAACAAAAGAAAGGAAAGACCTCAACTTTATCATCTCTATCATCTCTCATTCAAATCTTATCATCTTGTCTCTTATCAGAAAAACCTAAAAATGCAGGCACCGATGAGGAAGTGTCATCGTATAGGCATCATTAATAGCATGACTCTTGTTTCGCATAGCAATGGTGGCCGTTGTCATCCTCATCCTCTCTAGCAATGATAATCGATGGAGGAAAGTTGGTGTCAGACATTTTTGACTTCTCTTTAAATGATTGATGTTGAAGTTGCTGTTTTTACAATTTAGTAATGTATGGATTAATTTGTTTTATATATTTATTCATTATTGTTGAAGTTGTGTTGCACCATTCTTGTTGGTCTGTGATTCTCAACATAATCCATGTAATTTTCTTCATGTTATGAACCATGAAGGAAATCAAACCTTTTTCGCATATTTGCATCAATAATAACATGCAAAGTGCCGAAGTTCCTCCAGTTGAGTTTCTCCATAATGGCTTGTAATTGCAACCATGATAAGCTATTTATGCTTCTCTTTCTTAGTCTTATCGTAGTTGTCAGATCCAAACGCCACTTCGGCCGCAAAAGTAATATCCTTTGGCTTAAGATATTACAGCTGCATCTAGTGGATTTGCGTTGGGTCTGGTCTCAGCTGCCAGTCACATTAGGGGTACAATTTTATTTACTTTTCTGTAGAATAGGTTTTAGTTGTATATTCCAAGACTAATACAATCAAATCCCTCTTGCAAATTTCAGGAAATGGATTCCGTAATGTTTTAGTGATTGGAGCTGGTGCTCTTTCTCGATTTGTATATTCGACAGATAGAGGAACCTGCATCCTTTTTGGGGATGCTGCAGGTGATGTGTTGTTGCAAGTATAATTATTTTTTTAATAATCACATTTGTGTAGAAGCCTAGCTATTTGAATTTAGAGACGGTAGTTTTTTGCAGTTGCAAGCCTTGTGATAATAATTTGGTTTTTATTAACAATCATAAAGAATTTCACTTCTGTGTAACATCAAGACTGAAACATTTAGAACTTGGCAGGGGAATTGCATATATAGGTTCAATTAATTTTGAGACACATCCTTATTGTTTTTTAAATGGAAAACTATTTGTGAATACAACAACGAAATCCCAACCTTTTTTTTAAGAGATTTAAACTCATTTTTCGACTGGTAAAATATTGAGAATACAATGTAAATTTCATACCATACATAGTACGTTCTATATTACTATTTTCAAATTGAACCGTTTATGAAGTTCATGACACATTTTAATTAAATAATAAACGTAATTGAATAATTGTACTAACCAAATATTTCCGATCAATGTAGACTATAGATTGATCAAAATGCATGTACGAATAGTGTTATTTTACCGAAAATTCAGCCAATTGACTTGGAAATTGTATAGTCATAACAATACAGACATCCGAATTTAACAAGAAATTAAATATAAATATGAGTAGTGTCTTTGATCAAATGTTGTTATGGTTGTGATAGGTGTTATGATCACAACTGTCATAACAGCCACTTCAGATTTCTATTAAATGCGGAAGTTTATACCTAATCATTTTTTAAAATTATGTGAATAACCTTGATGTTCACTCGCAAATCAAGGCTACGAAGCACATTTTGTTCTAACATGGTTGAGATATAATAAATGTTCAGATTTGAGCTAGTAAGTGCTTCCTTCTTGGGCCAAAAAAGTAGATATAAAAGCTATGGATCAGTTGGGCTTTGCGGATATTCCGATTAATTTACATAGAGTCATAGGCAGCAAAAAATAAGGTTTTGAAATTCCGAGGTTCTCAAAAAAAAAAAAAAAAATCCGAGGTTCTAATCTTCAGGATTTTTAATAATCTAGAGATGACTAGTTCTCCATAGAATGTATGCAAACTTATGTAAATCACTTTTCAATTGTTAAATTAATCTCGTTGTTAATGAGCTAGAAGCAAATTTTTCTAAAGCCTGAATTTGTTCGCATTACTTTAAGAGAAAAGTTATGATGGTTTGTACGTTTGAAAATAAAATTGTGGAGACCCATCTTTTATATTTTCTAATTTTAGTTTACTTTTTAATGCATTTTTACTTTATTTTTATAAGAAATGTTTTGGATAAAACTTTAATAGGCGAAAACTTTCACCAAAATCTAGAAATTTATATTAAATCATTAATAATTATTACAGAGAAGATATACCTGGATCCATATTAACAAATTTGAGTAGGATTAAGTCTTCCATAGTCAAATCTTCTTAGGTTACTCTATAGTTTTCTTTTTGAATGGGAAAGGAGAAAGAGAGCAAAATATTATATATGTTCATTTGATTTAAGGACTATAACTCTTATGATGTTCTTTATATACTAACTTAATTAGGTTCTCATTAACCTTAATTTCATTAGTATTAAGTTTTTGCATACTAAAGCTCATACCCAATGGATATCCTTAGAAGCTAATTAATTGATCACTTATCTGACTCTATTAAAATATATAGTTTATAATGTAATTATTATTTACTATGTAAGCTCATAATAAGAAATATAAAAAAACCCAACAATCTCTCCCTTGGGCGATATAAGTTTCCTAAAACAATTATATTATCTATAATTTTGAGTGCGCACTGAAAAACTATCTATTCTAAAATATCTCTTTAGTTACAATTTGATTCATTTACTATATTAGTATGAGATCAAAATGACCTTTGTTACATATATTTATAACAAGACCCATCAATGGTCACCATACCAATATATTCAATGACATAGATCAAGTATGGATGCGTAGCATGAAAATTACATACAATGTGATCTCAAACATGCTTATTTTCAATTGGTTCTACTTTAATTTTCAATAAGATCAAACACAAATAACATTCAGGATTTGTAACTGAACCATTCATTTTATTCTGTAGAAAATAAATATAAAACATATTTGTAACAAAGAATATCATAGAGTTTGTCCTTATATGTTTTATAGTCACCTGATAACTCTGAACTCTTTCTTTAACAACAAGAAACTTGATGTCTATAAGCTTCGATTTTGTAGAGCTTTTGTTGTTGTTGGAATATAGCACAATCAAATTATTGTCACAATATATCTTTAATGGTCTTTCAATATAATCCACAACTCAAAGCCTTGTGACAAAATTTCGCAGCCATATCCCATGATTAGATGCCTCATAACAGACTATGAACTTAGCTACCATAATGAAGAAGCTATGAGTGTCTACTAAGTGCTCTTTCAGGAAATAGCTCCTCCAGTTAGCAGGTCAAATAGCACGACGTGAATTTTTTACTATTTTGGCATCCAGCAAAATCTAAATTAGAATATCCCACAATCGCTAAATGATCTGATCTCCAATAAGTGAGCATGTGATCTTTTGTTCTCTGCAAATAACACATAACCCCATTTAGCTGCTCTCCAATGATCCATCCCTGAATTACTTAAATATCTACCCTACACTCCCATTATGAACGCGACACATGCATACTTAAACATGCATTAAACTTTCTACAGCTAATGCATAGAGAATTTTTTGCATTTCTTTTCGTTCCAACTTATTCTTAAAGCACTGGCTGAGACTAAACTTGTCTCCTTTAACTACAGGGGCATCTCTTGGTGCATAACCTTTCATATTGAATCTATCTAAAACTCTTTCAATATAGCTCTTTTGTGATAACCCAAGGATACCTTGAAAGCAATCTCATTGTATCTGTATGCATAATACAAAAGAGGCATCCTTAAGATCTTTTATCTCAAAATTTTTTATCAAAAATCTCTTGGTTTCATGCAATAACCATATTTCACTGCTAATAAGTAGTATGTTATCGACATATAATACCAAAATATATACTTACTCTCACTGAATTTATGATATATACAATCTTCAACCTTATTTACCTCAAACTCATACGAGATAATAACTCGACGAAATTTATGATACTATTAACGTGAAACTTGTTTGAGACCATAAATAGATTTTTTCAATTCACAGACCATTTTCTTTGGGTCATTGAATACAAAGTTTTCTGACTGCATCATATATATTGTTTTATCAATGTCACCATTGAAAAACGCTGTAACATCCCGAATCCGAACCAGTATAATAGGTTATATATATATATATATATCTTATTGAAGTTTAGGTGGGGTTCAATTAGAAACTTAAATTAAAGAGTCAAAGAAAAAGTAATTCAAGTGAGCCCAATTAGAAACTAGTATGACCCAATTATTTTCTAAATACACCCAATTGTTTTTCTAAATACACCCACTTAAAGTCAAATATGGAAAAGGGAGAATGTAAGAGAGGTAAATTTATCCACCATAAAAGAGGAGGAATTATAGAATTTTTGAAGGGCAATTTATGGAAAAAGAAAGAAACATGAAAAGGCAAGATTGGAAATGACAAAAGACACTTGGTTAGATTTTAATTGGATGGAAAAATGAGTGGTGGAAGAGAGAGCTAAGTGTATGGCTATGCATGAGAATCTATATATATATATATATATATGTGTGTGTGTGTGTGTGTGTGTGTGTGATTATATGTGATTAAAAGCCACTCCACCCATATTTTCTTACCTTGGCCGAACCCACCCCTAAAAGGAGAAAGAAAAAGCAAAGGAAAGGGAGAAGAAAGAAAGAAAGAGAAATAAGAAGAGGAGAAGAAGATCAAAAAAGTTTGGAGAAGAATTTGTGATGTAAAACTAGTTTCAATTTAAAATCAATTTTCTTAATTTAATTCTTATAGATCCTAAATAAATTTTGGTGTGTTTTAGGTAAAAAAGGGCACAAAGAGAAGATAAGTACAGGTGGACTTCCATAGAGTTTGGAAGTAAACTAGTGAGTGGATGTTTTCTCTTAACTTGATTTATGAAAGTATTTTTGCTATGTTTCAACTTTTATTAATTTTGGGAATCAAATATGTTTTGTGATTTATGAGTTTTGAAGTATATTTTAAGATTTTAAAGTATATTTCATGAATTGAGAAAGATGGATTATGTTTAGTATATATGTTGTATGATGGATGAATTTTAAAGTATGTTTTGAAATTTTAAAGTATATTTAGAACCTATAAACTTTAGATTATGTTTTATAAATTTTAAGATATGATTTGTGATTTATGAAGTATGAATTTTATTTTGAAATCTTAAAGTATACTTTGTACTTTATGGATTTAAGATTATATCTTGTGATTTTAAAGTATACCTTATGGTTTATGGAATTAGAAACTATGTCTATTGGTGGTTCTAAAATATGTTTAATGATTTATGAACTTTATATCTTGTGTTGGATTTTCAAAGTGTGTTTTATGATTTAATAAAATACACTATGTTTTATGGTTTATGAATTAATTATTGGATTTATGAATTTTATAGCATGATTTATAAATTGCATAAGAAACTATGACTTTTTATTGTGTATATATGCATGGATGAGGTTTTTGTTGGAAACTTAATATTTAATATAGAAAGCTTTACAAAATGTTTTTGGAACTATACTAGAAAGAAATTGAAAGTAGAATACCAAAGTGTACTCTCCCCTTTAACGGTCATATTAGCATTACGTGAGTAAGGTCGAGATAGTTGTCTAACACATGCTTGGCAGAAGTCGGAAAAGTCATTGGGACTTTGGAGAGTCATTGAGAGTCAGCATGATTGAGTTATCCACCCTATGTGTGTGTTTGATATCTTCACCACATATGACAGAATTCCCTGGGTACTAGTTTGGCGTATATTATAGTCTAAAATCATATCTAAGATAATCCATGCAAATACTTTTAGCTACAATACGAAGTGTTACAAATGAAAACTTAGTAATAAGTTTTATTACTGTTGAATATGAATTATTTAGATTTTATATTTTTATATGTTTTATATTACATTAACTTTTGCCACAAATGATTCATTTGGTTTTCAAAAATTATATCCATTTATTGGGCTAGCGCTCACCCTTTTATATTTTAAAATCATTTCCAAGAATTCGTCAAGTCTTAAAGGAAGCATTCGAACGGATAAAGGTGGGTCACTCGAGCAAGTGATGCATAAAAACCGTATTTTGATATTGTCTATGTACATTTTAATCATTCCATAACACATACTAATAGATGTATTTTTGCATATACATATATACATTAATGATGTAAAGTATTTAAACTTTTATTAATTTGCATAAACTTTTACTTTTGATACTATAAACATTATAATCATATTTACTTATATTTTATGAGATATGATATTACTTGTGTTGAAATGAGAATTAGAAGTTAGGACTAGAGGTCCTAAGTAGTTGAGAATGGAAATGAATTTTAGAAGTGTATATTTTCTTTATCATAGGATGAAATGATTCAATAAATAGCTGTTATGCTGCCAAAAGTTTGTTAAATCACCTTATATCTTAGTAAACTTTCTAAATGACTTTGATTGAAAGAATTTAGAATTCGTATAATTTTTCAATTATTACAGAATTTTCTCGGATTCAAGATACGAATCTAGAAGGGTTCTGTCAAATGTAGTTTTTACATCCATCTAATGTAGTTTCAAATCAAAATGAGCCACAAGTGTCATTATAATCCTGAAAGAGTCTTTCGTTGAAACCGAAGAGAAAGTCTCTTTATAATCAATGTCTTCTTTTTGAGTGAAACCATTGGCAACTAGACGGGTCTTATATCTCTCAACATTGCCTTTTGAATCCTTTTTTGTCTTAAATATTCATTTACAACCAATGAGTTTCGCACTTTTAGGCAATTCAACGAGATCCCAAACATCATTATCCTTCATAAATTTCATCTCATCATTCATGACATTAATCCACTTTTGAGAATTAGAACTTCATTTGGTTTAATGGAAGTTGATTGAATCATCTTTCACCACTTCTATATCAATCTCATGTTCTTAGAGGAAAATGATATAATCATCCGGAATCGCATTTTTTCTTTCTCTAGTGGATCGTCTCAATGACATATCCTCTTGAGGTTGTTGAGTTTGCACTTCAAGTATAATTTCTTCATTTTGCATAGTGAGCTTTTCTACATTATCTTCATATTCCAGATTTATATTTTGAAGAATGTTAAGAATAGAAGTTTAATTATTATTAATAGCAATAGCAGGAAGAGAAAGAAATTCTTCTTCAAAGACAATATCTTTAACCTTATCTCTCCCACAAGCTCAACTTTTTCAAGAAATCTTGTATTTCCTGTCTCAAAAAATATTCTAGTAGTGGGATTGTAAAACTTAAAACCCCTTGAACGTTCAGAATACCTAACAAAGTAGTAGCTTACAATTCTTGAGTCTAGTTTTTTTTCATTTAAATTGTAAGGTCTTGTCTCAGCTGGACAATCCTAAATGTGTAAATTCTGAATATAGACTTCTTGCCTATCTATAGTTCATAAGGGGTTTTAAGCTACTGCTTTACTTGGAACTCTGTTGAGGATATATGCTGCAGTCTTTAGTGTTTCTCCTCAAAGGGATTTTGGTAAAGAAGAATGATTTATCATACTTCTTACCATGTCCTTAAATGTTCTGTTTCGTCTTTCAACAACACCATTTATGCTAGGTTTGTCTAGCATTGTGTATTACGAGACGATACTGTATTCCTCTAAAAATTTCGCAAAAGGTCCCGGATATTGTTCACTGGATCTGTCATATCTATTATAATATTCACTACCATGGTCAGATTTGATAATTTTAATTTTCTTGTCAAGTTGATTTTCAACTTTAGCTTTGAAAGCTTTAAATACATCTAGGGATTGAGATTTCTTATGTATCAAATATAGATGCTCATATCTTGAATAGTCGTTTACGAATGTAATAAAATACTATTGACCATTCTAAGAAACTGTAGGAAATGTTCCGCTAATATTAGTATGAATTAGTTCTAAGACATCAGAGCACCTATCGGTACCTAATCTCCTAATTGTCTATTTACCTTTTATACACTCAGTAGACTTGAAAATCTGTCAAATCAAAGGGATCAAGAATCTTGTCAGATATAAGTCTCTGAATTCTCTATTTAGAGATAAGGCCTAAATGCTTGTGTCATAGTGTGGCGAAATCTCTATCAGTTAATTTTTGTTTTGTACCTCATGAACACGTATGCAATGTTTCATTAATTAAGACAATTGTATTAAACAAATATAGGTTATTATGCAAAGATAAAGAATCGGTACCAATAAGATTTGAATTTTGAAAAAAAAAAAAAAACTAAATTTATTATTTCCAAACGAACAAGAATAACCAAATTGGTCTAAAATGGAAACTAAAACCAATTTCTGTCTAAAAGATGTTACAACATAAGTCTCTTCCAAATTCAAAAATTGACCAATATTTAATTATAACCAAAAAGTTCTTATAGCCTCTATTGCAACTGTTTTGTCATCACCTACATAGATGAATCTTTCAGCATCACTTGGTTTTCAACTCCGCGACAACCCCACATAAAGACACTTATGTGAGTAATAGCACCAGAATCTATCCACCAAGTGTGATTAGATACAGAAACTAAATTAACTTCAAAACAAATCAATTCGAGAAATGCACATTTTTTGACACGTTAGTTGGTGTACTTGAGGCATTCTTTCTTTATATGTCCAGCTTTCTTGCAAAAGTAATAGGTAAATTCTTCATCCTGTTTCTCTTGCACCTTATGCTGTGATATTCCAGTTGCAACTTCTTTTTTCTTTTTTCCTTTTCTTTTCGGACATAGAACGCCTAAAAATTTCTAGAATGGAACATTTCATGAACATAAGACTCGTGCTATTAGAACAGTCCCACTTCTCCTTGTCTGCTTTTTATCAGTGGAACTATTCTCATTTATGCATGTTATTCCCGAAGCACAAGGTCAAGATCCATCAACCGACAACAATCATAACGTTATTTTTTCAATTCTTGAAGTTCATGCCATTAAGCACAAGAATGAGATTGATCTTTGGCAGATATTGTTTAAGTAGAAATTGTAACTGAATTCATAACAAAACCAAATACACGCTCACAATCAATAATCATGTCACAACACAAGATACTCAATTAATAAATTCATACATGATATGATTAAATGATTCCCATGATAGTGGGCTCTAACATAAGATACCTAGCACAATATTGAATTTAGTCTTTGAACAAAAATATCAACTATAAGTAGTACTCTCCCTACAATAATTAAATATTGACAATTAATCAAATCAAGTAATAAGTTTTTCTTTGAACTGACTTATTACTCATATAGAAGACCTAATTATCATCACATATTTATTACCACAAGTATGCTCGTTATTTGATCAAACGACAACTTTTCATTGAATTTGTCATTATTTACATAAATAATAAACATATATATCATAATATTTTAAAATAAATAAATTCATATTATAAAATTTACTTAAATAATATATAATTTTAATTTATTTTATTTTGAAATATCAAACTATTTTTCGAATACAAAATAAGAGTAAAAATTTCACAGCAATCAAAATTTTACATATGAGATAATCCGATTAAAAAATATTATTGCTTTAAGAATCCAACAGAGTCATCGTCCTATGACATCACTATACAAGCATGGCAAAGTTGCCGTAATGTAAGTGTCACAGTTGTCACAGTTAGTTCTGTGACACTACTATAAAGGCATAGCAAAGTTGACCCCTATCTTGCAACGTAGATATCATTCTACTGATGTCACACATATATCACATAAACATGGCAAAGTTGCCACCTATCTGTTCTCAGATGGATATCACATGAATTCTCTTTATTGACTTTTGCACCATATTATATTATTTCCATGCCCAATCTTTTGCTTCCCAATAACTAAATAAAGAGATTCTCATATCTCTACTTGTAATCAAAACAGAAGACTAAATAATCAAGTCCAAAACTTGATAGAGACTGGATGTGACTTTGGCGCAGAACTTTATTGACGAAATAAACCACCCATTGAAAAACGCAAAACTATTTATTGTTTGGTGACAGTAACATGCACGGTCTATAATTAAGTATTCATTCTTTAATTGTTTTCCAAAAGCACTCGTAGAAAACATAAAAGGCAAAGTTAATTTTTCTCAATCATTCAATATTGAGTTGACTCTAATAATATTTTTTTTTAAATAATTTTAATTTTTCTTCTATAACTTAAAAACATAATTAAAATCCCCCTAACTTTAAAAAATCACTTGAATGGAAGAAGAGACTTTGACTATTTTTTCAAACTACAATGAAAAAATTGAAATTATGTTTTTTGGATAAAACATCAATAAGCGAAAACCTTCATCAAAATCTAAAAAATTCACATTAAATCATTAATATTTATTATAATGAATATATCTAAATTTATATTGATAAATTTAAATAAGTTCGAATCTTTTACAATTAAATCTTCTTAGATTATTATATAATCTTTTTCTTGAATAGAGAAGAAGAAAGAAAGTAAAATATCACATATATTGATTTGACTTAAAAACTATAACCCTTATAATGTTTTTTATGTATTAATCTAATTAGATTTTTATTAACTTTAATTTTATTAATATTGAGTTTCTACACACTAAATCTCATACCTAATGAATATCTCTAGAACTCAATTAATAAATCATTTATCTAACTTTATTAAAATATATAACTTATAATATAATTATTATTTAATATATAAACCTATAATAAAAAATTAAAAAAAAAACAACAAAATGATCAAAATAACTCTCATTATGTTAAAGTTTACTAATAACTGATTTACGGACGAATTAATTTGATGAAGTTTTAAAAATTTTAGGGATGATATAGATGAAAAATAAATTCATGAGTAAAAAACTAACAATTCGATATAATTTATGTTTTAAAACGAAAATTTTTCACTTAATTTTCCAGTGGTTGTTCTTTTTCTTGTTATACTTTAATTTCCAACGTTCAAGGTTGTATTGATGTTTTCAGCCCCTTAACTTATTTTTATTTCAATGAAGTTATTACTGTCATTGAAAATTAACAAATAAAATATATAAGATAATATTACTCTTTTAAATTTTATCATTAATATTACAGTATCACCTCTAATAAAAATTTTTGGGTCCCCCATTGGGTGAAATGAAAATTTAACCTACTGGAAAGATATATTGGGAAGAGATTCCAGCTCGAGTAGTTGCTAATGGACATTTTTTAAGGGTTGAGAAGGAAAAAAGGGGAAGATAGTGGAGAATTATTTGAGGCACACAATAGTAACTCGTTTGTCCAAGCGACAATGACACATGACCATGACAGCTCAGAGCGACTATCACATGCATAATAGACAAAAACACCAGTCCTTGTTCAACAGATACCAAGAGAAAGTAACATGCACGATGACAGGCCAATCCACCAACCTTTACCTCTAAAAGTAGGCTGAGGGCTCAATTTGTGATAAGTCCCGCCGATGAATGGATAACATTTTAAATTTGTGTGAAGAGTCTCCTTTGCGTATTATAAAAGAATATCCAAGATCCGGATAGTCATGGAGTCCAATCTAAAAGTCTTCGACTATTATAAATGTAGGTGTAAACGTACCTGTAATGTCAAAAAAAACAAAAAACAAACAGCAAATATCAAAGAAGTGGCAGCCCCAAACAGTAGACCAAAACTCAATCAAATCGATTTGACAAATATTTTCGTTTTTCTAAATGGTACATTAATTATAAATAATATAATAAAAAACATAATAACGAAAATAACTTTCGTAGGATTTAAATTGGATTTTAGACTATTTTTTGGTGTTATAAAATTATTTTATCAACAATAATAATCAATAAATAAACATGATATAAAAAAAGTTTGTAAATTTTAAACAGTAAAGACTTTAATAGACTTACCAGACTTTATTTATACGTGGGTTGTAGGGGGAGACCATGCTTAGGTTATAAAAGATTAGTATAAGTTGGACTAATAATATATATTGTGTCTATTTATAACCAATAAAAATCATGATTTTAAATAAAATTTGTAAAACTTGTCAATAGCAAATACTATCATGCTTATTGTCAAAAAAGAAAAAAAACATATATACTAACAGACTTGAATTTTAGGTTATAGAGTAAAGTTATATTTAGATTATACAAAATTATAGAAATTGGACTAATAAAATGTATTTATTAGAAAAGTCAAACAACTAGATAAAGTCATATTATTTTATAATGGTGGAGACAATTTGTGAATTTGGTTAAACTTAGAGCCGAAATTTATGAAAATGATGAAGTATGAATTGTGACGGTGAAGCCACTTTGATTGACTTTTTATATTAGTTATTTCAATATGAAACATTTATGTGTTAATGACTGCTTTGTATTACCTATATATAGATATAAGTTTTTAGTCATTTGAACCATCCAAATTCTAAGTCTCATATCCTAGATCTTAGGTACGTTTAATAGTTCTCTTCTCCCTAATTATTTTCTAATATTTTAGAAAGAGATTATATTATAATTATTGGTTTAATAAAATCTTTCTAATATTGGGTCGTGGATATTTTTCTCATATTAAGGATTTTATTATGTAAAACTCGTGTTTATTTTTTATTTTTTTATTTTTTTTAATATATTATTATTAATTTTAGGTTTATACTGAGATTAAAATACTATCGAATCGGTATAATAATATTGCATCTATTTATAATCAACAAAAATCATTTAAAAAAAAAAAACTTGTAAAAATTGCAAATAGCAGATACTAACAGACTTTGTTGCAATTTAATCATTATGACTTGATGGAAGACAGCTCTTTCCCCAATGTTTAACAATGATCGGGGGGGTATCCAGCATCGAACGAAGTTGAAAGTTACGTGCTTAAAGTTAAAACAAGTCGAAAGTTTTTTTATTGTTTTTGCGTACAAAAATGTTGAAAGTTACATGACTAACTAGAGCGTAATAAAGTTGGGTTTTTTTTATTGTTTTTTGCCATTTGGTTGCTGGCGCAGTTGGTTGGCGCCAGCAACCACCCATGCCTCTTACAAAGAGGCATGGGCACCCGTCAGATCCAAATTTTTAATTAGATAATATAAATATAATATAATAATAATAATTAATCTTCCATCAATTATATAGATTACTCTTCCATTTTAGTGTGGGTTTATTTCTCATTTCAGTGTGAGTGGATTCTTTCTAATTGGGAGTCATCCTCCGAGTAATACCACAATATCATATCTTGATTAGTCCCAAAAACTCTCTGGATATGTCACAGGTACAGTCCTTATACTAAAAAAAAAAAAAAAGTTGGGTTTTGATTTGACACCACTAAATACCTATTGATTTCTCATTTTACAATTTTTTATATTTTTACACAAAGTCGTTCTTGCAATCCTGTCATTGTTTATTATTATTATTATTATTATTATTATTATTATTAATTGGCGTTCTACCTGTTTTGTTTTAGGAAAATCCTAAAAAACCAATCAACTTTTCAAAGATTATCCATTCTCCCCCATGCCATTTCATTTTTATCCAAAAAACTACATTCTGTTACTTTAATAACAGAAATATTAAACTTAAATAAAAAGACCAAACTACCCCTATTATAATGTTTTAAAAAATTAAAAAATAAAAGAAATTAAAAAAAAAAATTGGAGATCTAGATTGAATCTCCACCGTCCATCCAATGAGATCCAATCTGGATCTCTACAGTCATGACCCATCATCATCTTCAACTGGACCCCCTCTTTCTTCTCTCTCCCCATTTCTAATTTCCAGATCAATTTTCCACAATCACTAAACATCAATCTCCCATAATCACTAAATATCAATCTCTCACAATCATCCACAATCATCAACAAACACTATTAGACAAAAAAAATTAAAAAAAAAAAAACCAACAGAACATAACAGAAAAAAAAAAAAAATCATATGGTCTCCACCGGTGAGGACCCAGTTCGAGTCTCCACTGTTGGAGACCCATCTGGGTCTCTGGTCTCCGACCATGGAGACCCAGTTCAGGTCTCCAATCGTGGAGACCCAGAAGGATCTCCACGATCGGAAACCCGAAATGGGTCCCCCGTGCCTCCACCACGCCGCCGCAGTCAAACCCCTTACAAAGCCAGCCGGAGATGGAGAGAGAGAGAAAAAAAGAGAAGAGAGAGGGAGAAGAGAGAAGGAGAGATCGGAGACCCCCGCTGCCGTCAACCCCCCTCCCCCCACAAAAGCAGCAGGAGATGGAGAGAGAGAGAGAGGATCTGAGAGGTAAAAAAAAAATTGAATATATATTTTTTATTTTTTATTTTTAAATAAAAATATCATATTTAATAATATTTTTTATTTTATATTTTTATTAAATTTTTATTGAATTTTCTTTTTTACCCATGGAGTCAAACGGTCAATTATAACAATCTAACGGAATCTGTTACCGTCAGGGGCATTATTGTCCTTTTATACGCTTTCAGGAGGTATTTTGGGTGTTTAATTTAAAGTTAGGTTGTATTTTGGATAAAAATGAAACCGTATGGAAAAAAATGGATAATTTGTTAAACGTCAAGGGATTTTTTGGGATTACCCCTTTGTTTTATTGTGAGATGTCCCTTCCTTCATTTTTTTTAATTATTTATTATTTCCTTTTTCTCCAACATTATTGTTTATTATTTTTATTTATAATATAATTAACATTTTTTATTACTCTTCTTATATCTACTTTTTAAACTCATAGATTTTTCTTATTTCTAATTAATTAGTGCTTTTCTTATTACATTTTTTTCCCTTTTAATCAGATAGAAGTTATCTCCTATATAAATATTATTTAATTATATTTTTAGTGTATTACACAAACTCCATTCACAATTTGCAAATTACAATTTACTGAACAATTTTTTTTTCTTATTCTTCATATCTCTTTATTTTCACTTAATATTTTATCACTTACAATAACAGGTTAACCTATTAACTTTATTAACTTTTTTAAACAATTTATTTATTTTTAATAATTTCAATTTAACATACATCTCATTAATAAATTCTAAAATCTTAAACTTTAATATTTAAGTTATTACATTAAAATTGTTCATATATTGTACTTACTCAATTATTTTATTTATATGTTTTTACTTTGAAGTTTTACTTTATTATAACTTTAGGTAGTGTATTCTTTTTCTTTTTTCAATTTTTTTATTTTTATTTATTTTAATGATTTTATTAAGATTTTTAAATGTAAAATTATTTATTTTGCTTACGTTTTCTTTTTCTTTGAACCGTATTATGTCATTGAATATTGTTTTACATAAAAATATTATATATAATATGATCTTAATTTTATTTTTATTATTTTATTTATGTGATTTTCTAAATAAATTTTTTCGATTCGCCATGGATGATGATCCAAGTTGTGAGTCATGATATTTCATGACGATAACGTTATAAAATTTAAAATATCAATCCAAAATCTAACAATTAAATGTGACGAGTGACAACCAACAATAATGGAACCCATAGAGATAAGGTTGTCGTGAGGTTTTTTATCAACCAGTCAGATTCAGAGTTGCTATTGTATAGGATTATTGATGTACGACTTAAAAAGATCTTGCTATCTAACTTGCCGACCACTTATCACTTCAAAGCTGGCTGGCATTTGCTTACAGTACGTTTCGGAAGATTTAATTTCATGCGTGACACCCACAGTCCAGATATTTGTCATTCTATTTCTATGTATAAGCAAGCAGACCAGACTCATATCATGATACGAGTTTCCTAAACTTTAAAGTACCATATCTGTAAATAGCTTTGAAATTCAAAAATATTTACACATTGATGAACTTGGAGTATTAATAGCTCATGTATATAAATGAATAATCTGTCTCAAGTTGGCGTTCTTGAACATTGTGATGGGATTTCAGACATAATTATATATAAAGTAGAAAATCACATCTCTAATATTTTGTGTACCAAGGATCTTTGATGCTAATAACTAGCTAGAAGCACCCCACGTATAACGTTAAAGGTGTGATTGTAATAATCTAGGACTTAAATAAATTATATTTGGGATTTTAAAAGCTTTATAATAATCATGTGATTTATAATTTAAAAAATAAAAATAATAATCGTGATATATCTTAGTGTATAAAATTTAAAACAATAGTAATAAGGTAATTCATTTGGTACAACTTTTTTAAATAAATTTTTAAAAAATAAATTTATAAAAGTAGATATTTTAAAAATAGAACTTTTAAAAAGAAATTATTGATAAGAAATTATTGATTATTTTATTTTTAAAAATGCTTTTAAATTATAAGTTTCTCAAAAAAAAGACATGAGATATCACCTAAACTTACGGCATCAATCAAACTTCAAGCCACACAAACTACAGGGATTGTTTCCACAGACCCTATAATATTAGCTAACAGATATCAGGTTTACCACCAGAAGTTGGAAAACCAATACAGAATATCCTGTCTATCACATTGGTAAAGTCTTACCCTTCGAAAAAAAAAAATTGAGTTATTAGTAACTGTCACCAAGCAGCAAGCTGATGTCATTGGTCCAAAACACTTACAGGTGCAAGTTCAGAGTTCAGACATCAAAATCCTATTAAGTGAACAAATGTTACCAACAATACTTACTGTTTTCTTTTATCATATAAAATACAATTCCAACTTCACAAGTATTTCTAACATGTTAATCAGCCTAAACATGAAAATTGAAAAGTTGTCTCTCTGACAATTCAGAAATTAATCAATGATATACATAAATGTTTTACAATTAAATAATACACTATATTATTTCAAAATCATACAACAAATTTGATGTGCTAAGCATAGGTAGAGAATATGACCCTTGGACCATGCTCCCCGGCATTAAGCAACGCAGAAACCAGGATACCCGCTACTACTGCACCAAGTGCATCAAAACAACAGGTAATTTACTTTCTCTAATGATGTGAATTATGCAGCTCCAACAAAAAAATACATAAATTAAATCAAGGTTGGATTTTGGGAATGAGGTGGCTAGCTCCCAAAATTATCAATCATAGCACCACCTTCGTGTTATAATATAATGTTTTGTTTAAGTCAATAGTTTCACACAGTTTATAAAGATCCAAGGTGCATACATGGAGAGTCTGTTTATATTAGCATGTGCCTAGTTAACTTATTTTTATTTAAATAAATTTTTTACTGTCATTGAAAATAAACAAATAAATAATATATATGTATACATTGTAATATTACCCTTTTAAATGTTATCATTTATATTATAGTGTCAACTCTAATGAAAGTTTTTGGATCCTCCGTGGTGTGAAATGGAAGCCTAACCTTTTGGAAAGATATTTTGGAAACTAACTCTAGTAGGAGTAGTTGCTAATGGACATATTTTAAGAGTTAGAGAGGAAATAAAGGGAAATATAGTGAAGAATTGTTTGAGATAGACAGTAGTAACTTGTTTCTCTAAGAGATAGTGACGTGACCATGACAGAAAGTCGATCAACATCATAACAGTTATCACATATATAATAGACCAAAACTTGACTTAACAAAAAACTCAAAAAGATTTATTTAAAAAAATTATAAATTTAAGTTTTTCCAAATAAATATATTTTAAGTTTTTTGTTGTAAATCAATTGGATACCACCCTTTAATATTTTATAACCTTCATATTAAAGATCATTATCACTCAAATAATTATCATCATAATAGTGTCTTAATGTTATATATAACTTATGACTTTTCTACTTTTTATATTTTTTATTTTAACCTATAAATAGATGGTATATAAGTTTGCATGATTTATCCTTGGCATAAGAAATGAAAAAATAAAATAGCAATTCTCTCCAAAACTCCTTGTGTGTTTTATTTTTAGTTTTTGTTCTTATTCTGTAATATCTTAATATTACATTTGTTTTATAATACATTATCGATCTCTCCAAAATTCTTCTTATGTTTTATTTTTAATTTTTATTCTTATTTTGCAATTTGTTTTATAATACGTTATCAGCATGAGTTCTAACCGTTTATTTTTCATCAAAGAAGAATTTTAGTCAAATAGATTTTTTTTTATAATATTCATTTAGTTTTCTATTATGCTATTGACATGTAGTGCTTTGACATTATTTATTAAGTATTCTTTCTCTCTACTACATTTTTTTATATTTATATGTTTCTGAATTATGTTCTTTTTGTTTGTCTATATAAATCTTTATTATTATTCCCATGATTATTTATATATTTGGTTACCAATTAATATATTTTATGTTCTTGGATGAGTTATGTTTTCAATTCTTTACTTTGTTAATAAATTGTTATTAACTTTGTTTTATTATACAGTTTCTTATATCGGTTATAACTTGATTATCAATTATTTTGTAATGATAAACTTTATTATATATTTGTTTTATTTTATTGTTAATCAATAAATTGATTATACGTTGAAGTATAGTTATAGCACCATTGTTAATATATCTTTTATAATTCCTTTATACCCTCTTGGTCAATTAGAATTCATGTCATTAAGCATGTAAATATAATTTTCTTGTTTGATGCAAAGTTAGTATATATACATCTATTAGAATAATTATTAATTGTATGTTGTCTATATGAATGTTTTTCCTTTATGCATCTAGTATATTATAATATTATTAATTATTATACTTGAATTATATTATGTATGGAGAACATATTTATTATATACTTCACCCTTTTATACAATTTTATTAATTTTATTATATGTTGTCAATTAATAGTTTTTAACATGTTGAATTTGATAAAACTCGAGTTCATTGCCCTTGATATTTCTGATAATAATTATTTGGCATGAACTCTTGATGTTGAAATTCATCTAAATGCCAAGAATCTTGGAGAGACAATAAAAGAGAAGAACAAGACATCATCGGAAGATCACGCGAAAGCAATGATATTCCTTCGCCATCATCTTCATGAAGGTTTAAAAACTAAATATTTAACAGTAAAAAATTTATATGTCTTTTGGAATAATTTGAAAGAAAGGTATGACCGCCAAAAGATAATAATACTTCCAAAAGCTCGTTATAACTAGATGCATCTGCAGTTGCAAGATTTTAAAAATGTAAGTGAGTATAATTCCGCAATGTTTAAAATTATTTCTCAATTAAAATTATGTAGAGAAAGTGTTATTGATGAAGATATGTTAGAAAAAATATACTTTACTTTTCATGTCTTTAATATGTTCTTGCAACAGCGGTATCCAAAAATAAGTTTTAAAAAATATTTTGAGTTGATATCATGTCTTTTAGTGGCTAAACAAAATAATGAATTATTGATGAAAAATCATCAATCCCGACCAATTGGATCAATAGCATTCCATGAAGCGAATGTTGTATCTATTAATAATCCTAGGCGTGGGCATAGTCATGGTTATGGTCGTGAACATGGACGTGGTCGTGGTCGTGGACGTGGCCATTGTAATTATAACCAAAACTCCTCAAATTTCAAGAAAACTTCATCTCATCACCAGAAGTGGGAGAATAATGAGGAAAAACAAAAAGAAAAAGGTTGTCAAAATAAGACTTTTAAAAATAATGAAAACACTTGTCACATATGTGACATGAAAGGACATTGGAGGTATACATGTCGTACAGCAAAACACTTTGTTGATCTTTACCAAGCTTTCTTAAAAGAAAAAGAAAAAAGTGTCAAAACAAACTTTGTTGAATACCATGATCTTATGGATTTGAGTCATTTGACACACTTAGGATGTGTTTACTTCATGGATTGGGGATTGAGAATCAGGAATGAGATTGATTGATGATGTTTACTTGCTGAAAATTCATTCCGTAATGAGAATGAAAGTGTGGGTCCCACATCAATTTGGGGTTGAGGAATGGGAATCTCATTCCCCCCAACCCACTTGGAAATCTCATTCTCATTCCCTTTGTCAAACTAAAATGTCCCTTATACCCTTCTTTAAAAAAAAAAAAACCAAACAAACAAACCCTATAGATACAAGATTGGGATTTTATATTTATGTTCATGGTTGGTTGCTATTTTGTTTTATGAACTTGTAGTTGGTTGTTTTATATTTATAAATATAAATATTTACATATGCTATAAGTTTTCATAAAAAAATGTGCTAGTGCAAAATGTTATATTTTATAAGAAATAATTTACGGTTAGCACTAAAATTTTGAGTTCAATTGAAGAATATTACAATAATACGGTTAAGAAAGTTTAGGTAATATTTTATATATAATTAAAAAAAATGATTTGATATACCATATAAATACATAATATCTTCTTCTAAAAATAAAATAATAAATACACAAAATGCTTACAATGATATTGTCAAATTGTTAAGAATTTTTTTTTTTTTTAGCTTATTATGACGAATTACAAGATAAAAAGATAACACTAACATTTTAAACAAAATTTTGTACATTGTAATTAATCCATAGTTTTAATTAAGGACATTTTTGTAACTTATAATTAATCCATTTCGATTCCAAAGTAAAGTAAACAGTTTAATGAGAATACTGTTGATTCTGATTCCAATTGTTACAGTTGAAGTAAACAACTTATTCTGATTCCGATACTTCATTCCGATTCCAAGTCATTCCGATTCCAGATAATTCCGATTCCTATTCCGATTCCTCCAAGTGAAGTAAACGCACCATTAGATATTGCAGATTTCTTTGAGAGCCATGATTGAAATTTGACTGGTGATAGAAACATAAATATGGCTTAAGATAATGTTTTTGCAACAAGTTGTTCTAAGTGTGTTATTTACAATATATTTTAATATGTTATGTCATCAATGTGTTTAATACTTCTAATTTTCAAAAGTGTGTTATTTTCAGTGTATTTTGTTGCAAGTGTGTTGAGTAATATTCAATGTGTTTTATTTTCAGTCTGCTTTTAGTGTGTTCATGTTTAAAATTATAAAAAGATTGTATTTTATATTTTATTCTCTACTTTTATAATTTCCTTTTTCTTTTATTTATGAAGAAACATAGTTTTCATTGATCACACAAGTGATGTTAAAGTTAATGATGAAGCTCTTTGTCTAGCAAACAGTGAAACAACACACACCATGCTTAAAGATACAAAATTATTTTTTTTCAATCTTATATTAATTGAAACTAATGTTAACATAATATCTGGTGTTGCAAACCTTATTAAAAGTTATGAAAAAGCTCATATATTATTACTTGTAGCACAAAATTTATAATAAATGATGCGATGTTTTCTAGTAAATCAAAAATAAATTTACTAAGTTTTAGAAACATATGTCGTAATAGTTATCATATTGAGACGACGAATGAAAAAAACGTTGAATATCTTTATATTACATCTATTATCTCAAAGAAAAAATATATATTAGAAAAATTACCAGCATACTTTTTTGGATCATATTATAATTTTATAAATCCAATTAAATCGTATGTGGTCATAAACCAAGAATTGTTGAATCCAAAAAATTTTATTGTTTGGCATGATCTTTTAAGTCATTTGAGTTCAATAATGGTGCAAAAAATTATAGAAAATTCGCATGGATATCCTTTAAAGAATCATAAAATTCTTTTGTCCAAAGATTTTTCATGTACTGCTTGTTTTCAAGAGAAACTAATTACAAGGCAATCCATAAAAAAAATTATCATTGAATCTCCTGTATTTTTAGAACGAGTTCGAAGAGACATGCGGACCTATTAATCCATTATGTTGACTATTTCAATATTTTATGGTACTAATAGATGCATCAATATGTTGATTATATGTTTGTCTATTATATACTCATAATGTCACATTTGTAAGGCTTTTTGCCCAAATAATCCAATTGTGGACTCAATTCCTGGATTATACAATCAAGAAAATTTGTCCTGATGATGCTGGAGAATTTATATCCCGAGCTTTTAATGATTATTGCATATCCATTGAAATTACTGTTGAGCATCATGTTGCTCATATACATACACAAAATGGATTAGCAGAATCCTTTATTAAAAGCTTAAATTAATTGCTAGACTTTTACGTATGAAAACAAAGTTGTCTAATTTTGCTTGGGGACATGCCATATTATATGCTATAGCACTTATTTGTATAAGGTCAATTGCATATCATAAATACTCCTCATTACAACTTACTTTGGTAAAGAACCTAATATTTCCCATCTAAGAGTTTTTTGTTGTGCAATATATGTTTCCACTATTCCACCATAGCGCATTAAAATGGGTTCACAAAAAAGATTGAGAATTTATATTAGATTTGAATCCTTGCCACTTATTAAATATCTTAAACCTTTGACGGGTGATATTTTCACTGTATGATTTGCTGATTATTAATTTGATGAGACAATTTTCCCAACATTAGAGGGAGAGAAACAACAGTTGGAAAGACAAGAAATTTCGTGGAATGCATTATCATTATCTAATTTTGATCATAGTACAAATCAATGTAAATTGGAAGTTCAGAAAATAATTCACTTGCAAGAAATTACAAGTCAATTACTAGATGAATTTACTGATGATAAAAATGTGACAAAGTCACATATATTAGTTGTTAATGCTTTTGCTCGTATTGATGTCCCTAAAAAACAAGTTACTAATATGTTAGCAAATGAGTGTAATGCATGCTAAAAACATGGTAGACCACTCAGTTCTAAGGACAAAAATCCTAGAAAGAAAAATGAGTAAAATAAGTAAGTTGGCACTTCCGAAGTTATTAATACTCCTAAAGAGCTCATAAAAAAAATAATTGATGTAATTGAATAAATAACCCTAGAAGAGGGTCAGGTTCCTGAAAATAACTATGATGAAGAGATTTCAATAAATTATGTTACTTCAGGAAAGAGATGGAATTGAAAGGAAACTGTTATTGATAATATATTTGCATATGCAGTAGTTTTTGATATTATAAATGAGGATCTTAAATCGAAGTCCGTTGATGAATGTCGATGTAGAACTGATTGGCCAAAATAGAAAGATGTTATCCAGGTAGAATTAAATTCACTTGAAAAACGTCAAGTCTTTGAATATATTGTCCATACATCTAAAGGTGTGAAACCTGTAGGCTACAAATTGATATTTGTGTAAAAATGTAATGAGAGAAATGAAGTTGTAAGGTATAAAACACAACTTGTAGCACAAGGTTTCTTTCAAAGATCTGACATTGATTATGAGGATACTTATTCTTCAGTGGTAGATGTAATCATATTTAGATTTTTAATTAGCCTAGCAATTACAAAAGGACTTCATATGTATTTAATGGATGTTATGACAACTTATCTGTATGAATAACTTATTAGTGATATTTATATGAAAGTCTTTGAAGGACTAAAAATGTCTAATGCATGCAATTCGAAATCCTAGGAAATGTATTCGATTAAATTACAAAGATCTTTGTATGAATTAAAATAATCTAAACGTATGTAGTATAATTGTCTCACTGAATATATTTTGAAGGAATGGTATATTAACAATTCAATTTACCTATGTGTGTTTATTAAGAAATTAAAATCTGGATTTGCTATTATCGCAATTTATATTGATGATTTGAATATCATCAAAACTAATGAACTTATAGAGATGATAACATTTTTGAAAAATGAGTTTGAAATGAAAGATTTGAGCCAAAAAATTTTTTATCCCGGCTTACAGATCGAGCATCTATCTAAAATGATTTTTCTTCACTAATAAACTTATATCGAAAAGGTATTAAAATACTTTAATATGGATAAGTCTTATCCAATAAGTTCTCCCATGGTTGTTCGATTCCTTAATATGAAAAAAGATATTTTTCATCATCGAGAGGATAATTGAGAAATTCTTAGTCTAGAAATATCATATCTTAGTGCTATTAGTACACTAATGTATCTTGCTAATTGCACAAGACATGATATAACATTATCTGTTAATTTACTAGCAAGATATAGTTCTTCACCAACTCAAAGATATCGGAATGATGTTAAATAAGTACTTCGTTATTTTCGAGGAACATTAGACATGAGTTTGTTTTATTCAAAAGACTCAAAGACAGAATTGGTCGAATATGCAAATGCTGGATATTTATCAGATTCATATAAAACACGATTTCAGACATGTTATTTATTTACATATCATGGTATTGCTATATTTTGACGTTCTACAAAGCAAACTCTAACTGTCATATCTTCAAATCATGTTGAAATATTAGCATTACATGAGGTAAGTCAAGAATGCATATGATTGAGATCTCTGATTCAACATATTTATAAAACATTTAATTTTCCATTTATTAAAGAAAATCCAATAATTTTATATGAGAATAATGCAATTTGTATCGTCCAAATCAAATGAGGTTACATAAAAGGAGATAAAACCAAGCACATTTCATTAAAGTTTTTTTTTTATACATGAACTTCAGAATAAAAGAGAGATAGACATTCATCAAATTCAATTTTGTGACAACATGATAGATTTGTTTATAAAGGCACTTCCAACAATAACATTTGAAAAATTGGTGAATAAGATTTGCGTTGGTTCAGAGAATTTTATTAAAATTCACCAAAAAGATGAGGTTACTGCGTATAATAATTATATACTCTTTTTTTTATCAAGATTTTTTTTCCCATAGGATTTTTTTCTGATATGATTTTGAATGAGACATATTCTTTGTACAGTAGACATCCAAAGAGAGAGTGTTGTAAATTAATTGGATGTCAACCTTTAGTATTCTATAACTTTTACATTAAAGATCATTATCACTCAAATAATGATTATCATAATAATATCTTAATATTATGTATAACTTGTATCTTTTCTATTTCCTATATTTATGATTCTTAGTCTATAAATAGAGAGTACATAAATTTGTATGATTTATCCTTGACATAAGAAATGAAAAATAAAATAGTAACTTTCTTCAAAATTCTTTGTGTGTTTTATTTTTAGTTCTTGTTCTTATTTTGCTATATCTTAATATTGCACTTGTTTTATAATACGTTATCTATCTCTTCACAATTCTTCTTGTATTTTATTTTTAGTTCTTATTCATATTCTATAATATCTTAATATTGTATTTGTTTTATAATACGTTATCGATCTCTCCAAAGTTCTTGTGCTCTATTTTTACTTTTTCTTCTTATTCTGTAATATTTTAATATTGTATTTGTTTTATAATTTTTTAAAATAAAAAAAAAAAAAAAAAAAAAAAAAAAAAAAAAAAAAAAAAAAAAAATAAAAAAAAAGAGCTTTGAAGATTGATTTAAAAAAAAATAAAAAAAGCCTAGTAGAGAGGTTGTGTACAAAACGCAAGTAACACATCATAGAAATTTAATTGTGAGAGAATTATCAATACTAGCCTCCCTACATCTTCTTTGCAATATAAAAAGTCCAAAAGGTGAAAGATTACCACCACAACAACCTTGTCAATACCATCCTCGCTACATCTTCTCGTCATGGAGCTTGAATTCTCTTCCTTCTCAATCCTTCTTACCTCTCTTTTCTTTGTCTTGTTGGTGTTAAATATAAGACAGAGATCATCCCAGTACAATGGCAGATCCAAAAATCTACCTCCTGGACCAAAGAAATTACCTATCATTGGAAATTTGCACCAGCTTGTCGGCTCCCTTCCCCACCAGCAATTCAGACACTTGGCCAAAAAATATGGACCCTTGATGCACCTGCAACTTGGTGAACTTTCTACTGTTGTTGTTTCTTCAGCGGAATTCGCCAAGGAAGTGATGAAAACTCATGATGTTATCTTTGCATCAAGGCCGTATGCTTCAGCGGCTGATATCATGTGTTATAATGCTACTGATATAGCCTTTTCACCATATGGTGAGTATTGGAGGCAACTGCGGAAGATTTGTGTAATGGAGCTTCTGAGCATAAAACGAGTCCAATCATTCCGAGCAGTAAGAGAAGAAGAGGTGTGTAATCTGGTTAATTGGATTAGTTCAAGAGCAGGATCACCAATCAATTTTACCGATAAAGTAAACTCATTGACATATAAGATCACTTCAAGGACAGCTTTTGGAAGGATATGCGAGTACCAAGAGGCGTTTCAATCAATTCTTGATGAAAATGTCAAGTTGGCAGGCGGATTTTATCTTGCAGATCTCTTTCCTTCTATGGAAGGGTTGCTTCAGTGGATCAGTGGAATCAAGTCTCAACTAAAGAGGCTTCACAAAGAAGCTGATCAAATACTTGAAAACATCATCAACGAACATATTAAGAACAAGGAAACGCTACTAGAGCTTGGCAACAACGAAAAAAATGAAGATCTGGTTGATGTTCTTTTAAGAGTTCAAGAGAATGGTGATGCTGATTTTAATTTGACTATGGACAATGTCAAAGCAGTAATTTACGTAAGTATTTTTACTTCTTGTACATGTTTCTTCTTTTTATTATCTTTTTATATATTTTTGCGTGTATATTCAACTTCAGTTTTTTTCTTTTCTTGTTTTCTTTCATCTGAAACTCCATTGATGTATTAAAGGTTAATAATTTAGATTCATATTATTAATTTATTATGGTCTCAAATCTTAAATATTATAATTTGATTATTTTCTATTAGCTTAACCTTATAGATCAAATAATAACTAACACATATAAATGTCTTTCCAGGATATTTTTACTGGTGGTACTGAGACATCAGCCACAACAATGAATTGGGCAATGGCCGAACTGATGAAAAATCCAAGAGTTATGCAAAAGGCACAAGCAGAGGTGAGGGAGGTATTCAATAGAATTGGCAAGATTGACGAAACAAGCATCAACGAAATGAAATTCCTAAAACTAGTTATAAAAGAAACTTTGAGATTACATCCTGCTCTCCCTTTGTTACTTCCAAGAGAATGTAGAGAGAAGTGTGAGGTTAAGGGATTTGATATTCCTATCAAAACGCAAGTCATTATAAATGCATGGGCGATTGGAAGAGATCCAAAATATTGGAGCGAACCCGATAGTTTTATTCCAGAAAGGTTTCTTGATTCGTCTATTGATTATAAGGGAAATAATTTTGAATATACTCCATTTGGGGCTGGTAGAAGGATCTGCCCAGGAATGTCATTTGGTATTGCTAACGTCGAGCTTCCACTCGCAATGCTTTTGTACCACTTTGATTGGAAACATCCGAATGGAATGAAGCATGAAGATCTAGATATGACTGAGGCTTTTGGTATGGCAGTCAGAAAAAAAGATGATTTGTGTATCGTTCCCATTCCTTACCATCCTCCATCTGTTTCATAAGCCCAAAAGAAGCATGTGTAATCTACGTACCTTAGGGAAGCAATAATTGGTGCAAAACTATTGAATAACTAAGTTTGTAAGTGTCAGGCCGTACCTAGAAATGGGAACCGTCTAGCACATATGTTAGTCTCTTTGGCTCTTTTTTCGGTAGGACATTATGTATGGCATCTCGTCAATGTCTCATGTATTTTTCTTAATTCCCTCAACTGTGAGGGTTTTATTTGAATGAATGATTCATTGATTTCCAAAAAAAAAAAACCTAAGTTTTCTTTTTCTATAATTATTGAATGATTAAATTATTATCACAACATCAAAGTAGTTAGGAAAATAGTTGTGGAAAACTGGATTGATTTTTTTTTTTCAAATACTTTTACAACCTATTGTTAGTTTGGTGTCTAGTTGTAATCACGATTTTAATGGTTGACCTAGAAAATTTGTTAAGGGAAACATGAGCAAAATAATAAAAACATTGACAATTGAGATAATACTAAATATAAATTTTTTTATGTAATATAAAGTTCAATAATATAATATAGTTTAAATAAAATAAAACATAGATAATGTTTAAGTAAAAGAAGTTGTCTTACAATTAAAAATTTTAATGAAATAATTAAAATAAATAAAAATGAAAGAAAACTATTTAAACTTATTATTTATTTAAAAAATTATCAATTTAAATAAGATACAAATCATAAGTATTCATTACAAAATAATTTCAATCTAATTTTACAACCAAAAAAATAATTGTATTTATAATGAACAACAATAAATTTGATTGATACATATTATAAGCTTTGTTCTGAATTTTTTAAACTTCTAATTTTTATTAATTCTAAATAAAGTAAAACTAGAAACTAAGGAAAAAGATATTTGGAAAAAAAAAAAAGTAGAAAGATTACTAGCACAAGCAGAATTGATGAAAAATTCAAAAGTTATGCAAAAGGCACAAGCCAAGGTGAAGGAGGTATTCAATAGAATTGGCAAGGTTAACGAAACAGGCATCAATGAAATGAAATTCCTTAAGCTAATTATAAAAGAAACTTTGAGATTACATCTTGCTATCCCATTGTTACTTTCAAGAGAATATGGAGGGAAATGTGAGGTTATGGGATTTGATATTCCTGTCAAAACTCAAATCATTATAAATGCATGGGCGATTGGAAGAGATCTAGAATATTGGAGCGAACTCGATAGTTTTATTCCAGTGAGGTTTCTTGATTCTTCTATTGATTATAAGGGAAATAATTTTCAATATATTCCATTTGGAGCTAGTAAAAGGATTTGCCTAGGAATGTCATTTGGTATCGCCAACGTTGAGCTTCCACTCGCAATGCTTTTATACCACTTTGATTGGAAACATCCGAATGGAATGTAACATGAAGATCTAGATATTATTGAGGCTTTCGGTCTGGCAATCAGAAAAAGAGATGACTTGTGTATTCTTCCCATTCCTTACCATCCTTCATCTATTACATAAGCCCAAAAGAAAGTTGTGTAATCTACTTTAGGGAAGCAATAATTATCGAAAAACTATTGAATAACTACGTTTTCTTTTGTAGAGAGAAAAAAAACTATGTTTTCTTTTTTTTTTTTAGTGATTAAGTGATTAAATAATTTCTTCTTTAAGTTCAGCAGTCTTTCTCTTTCTATGATGTCCTTATAATATTTTAATATTTGTTTTTTGTTTTATTTTAACTTTTTTCCTTAACTATCTTTATTTGTCTTTTTTTTTTTAATAATATATTGACTTTGACTAACAACCTTATATTAAAAAAAAATTATTATCACATCAAAGTAGTTAAAAAATTAACTGTGAAAAACTGCTCTGAGTTTCTTTTTTTTAAAATACTTTTGCAAACTATTGTTATATTGTGAAGTCTAAGCAAACTATTTTTACAAACGATTGTTGGTTTAGCATAAAGCGTGCGTGAATTAACAATAGTTTGCAGAAGTATTAAAAAAACCTCAATTTAATTTTTTAATATTATTTTTGAACTAGCGCTTTTTTGATACTAAAAAAATCCTAGTAGATTTAAATAAGAGATCTTATACCCAGTGTTTAAATCTTGACAAGTTGCGTGGATTACTCATCAAAAACTCACTCGGCGAGGTGAGAACCCCCTAATCAAGGGTTATTAGGGGGTTCTAGGCACTGGGATGAAAAGAAATGCGGCAGCTATAAACAAAAAGGGAGTAGTCGTGACAATTGGAAATGGGAGAAAAGAATGGTTCAAGCAACAGCAGACATGAAGGACAAATGGCAGCTTCAAGTTAATAAAAACAGTAAGGTGCAGTAATTTGAAGATGAAAGCTATGAAGATTGCGGCTTCATCAGGATGATTACAAGTTCGGTCGGCTATTGATGAAGAGGTGCAAGTCGGCACTAGCTGGGCTTGAAAAAGATGCTTGGAGGACCGGCAGGCATGGAGGTGCTTGTAGTAGAGTTTGATGAAGAAGAAGGTTGTAAGTTGGTGTTTGGCTTAAACTTGAAAATGAGTTCTGGCAGGACTGTCGGACTCGTAGGTTTTGAATTGAATGGGCCATAAAGTTGGGGCCCATATAACTTGGCCTAGATTTATTTGCTCAAAACATCAAAACCCAACATCAATTTGCAAACATAACATGACAAAATATCAACTCTTATGAACATAAAAATAAACTAATCAAGATGATTTTATTAATTACATGTGCACAAGTGAATAATTAGAAAAGCCTCTTTAAAGCAACATATTTTGACAAATGCAATCGATTTACTAATATTAGGAGTGTATTTTCATACACTAATATTGTTGGAAGCCTCGTTTTTGAATTGAGAAATAAACTTTGAGATGCTTCATTGTGTCGTAAACTAGGAACCCTTGGTAAATTTTTCAATGATTAATTTCTTTGATTCTTCCTCTTTATTATTGAGTGGTCATTGTATTTTGGTCAAATGAAATTTTTTATTATTTTTCTTCCAAGTTTAACCGTCAATTAACGAGTTAATTGTTTGATCGATCATCAAACCAACTAGTAGTCGAGTATCCGTTGACTAGTTGACTAATCGCTACATATATATATATATATTTTTTGAAATATCGCTATATATGTGCGTTATATATATATTCTTCCTCTTTATTATTGAGTGGTTATTGTATTTTGACCATATGAAATTTTTTATTATTTTTCTTCCAGGTTTAACTGTGAGTTAATGAGTTAATTGTTTGATTAATCATCAAACCAACTAGTAGTCGAGTATCCGTTGACTAGTTGACTAATCGCTACATATATATATTTTGAAATATCGCTATATATATCAATCATTGATGACTGTAGCGTACCTGTCTCCACCCTTCGTCGTCAATTTTGATGCACCCATCTCATACCTTATTACTTTCTCTCCCTCTCTTCTCATCATCCCACACCTCATTGCTCTCTCTATCCCTCTTTACACCGCTCTCTCTCTTATTCCACCTCACCGCTCTCTCTCTCTCTCCTCTCTGTCGATGACTATGGTTTGGATGGGTGATGTTGGTTTGAGTTTGACAGTGGTAGTGGAGTTGGGGTTTAGGTTTGATTAGGTTTTGATTGTAGTGGTAGTTATGTTGAAGTTTGAGTTTGATTAGATTTGGCTGTAATGGTGGTGGTGTTGGGGGTTGAGTTTGATTGGGTTTGACAGTGGTTGTGGTGATGTTGGGGGTGAGTTTGATTGGGTTTGATAGTGATGGTAGTGGCGATGTTGGTTTGGGTTTGTTGCTGTTTGATGGTGGTGGTGGTGGTGTTAGGGTTTGAAGACTAGGTTTTTTTTTTTTTTTGGTTGGATTTCTATTGTTGGAAACTCCGAAATTCTGTGTTTGCACCTGAAAATTTTCATGTTGCTAGAGGTTGGTGGAAATCTAAAAATTCTTGGTTTCCAGTTATCTGGAAACTTAGAATTTCTAAACTTTAGGGTTTTTTTTTTTTTTAAATTGTGTTATTTTTTATTTAATAATTTTAGTTAATATATATGTTTGAAGGGTATGATAGAGATTTGATAGGATTTTAATAATGATATTTTGATCATTTTACTATTTTAGATAAAAAAATATTAATTTTTTGAATAAAAAATTAATTATAAAGCGCGAATCATCTAATAAAGAAAGGATAATTTTTTATTATTTTACTTTTTCAAGAGTTTTTCATAATTTTCCTTCTTTTAAATAGTAAAGGGAGTATGTGGTCCATATATTTATTCGTTGGGACTTGAGAGCATTAAATGGGCAATCGAGCAAACGGTGGGACTCCTTATAAGTACAAATTTAACTCACATGGACAAAAGTGTAATTATTGGCTGCAGACTTGGGGCTCCTTATAAGTACATATTTAACTCAAATTGACAAAAGTACAATTATTTTAAGTACAAAATCTTTTGAACCTCTCGTTTTTACAGCCATACAAATTTCACCTAGCTATTGCTCAGTCTTTTTTTTTTTTTTTTTTTTAAATATCTAAGGGAGTATGTGGCGCATACAATTATTACTTGGGATTTAAGAGCATTAAATGGGCAATCAAGCAATCATGGCATTCTTGTAAGTGAAAATTTAACTTAAATAAAAAATTGTATTGGAGATAAAGGATTTTAATATTTTTCAAATCCTAAAATGACAAGCATTATAAATATAATTAATCAAAACTTTCTCTCAACACGTGGAACTCGTCGTGGTTACAAACTCGCAGCTGTATCTGATCGGAATCACACTTCATCATTATGTCGATGTTTCATATTCGAATTCACTCAAGAAAATAAAATTAAATCAACGTTTTAACTATTTTAATGAAGTTCATTGCATGTATCACATTGAAACTATAGTACTATGTTGGAGAAATCAAATCAGGGAAGGGAAGTGGTTGGGTGGCGTAGGCCCCACCTTGACAAAATTTTTTATAATTATAAAACTAATTAATATATTTTCCTTTTTCCTGTACTAATTCTTATAATACCAAATAAATGTGTATGAATTTCAAACTTATTACATATATTTTCTTACTTATGTTTACATTCTCAGTCAAATATTACATATATAATAATATTGTTTCATGTGAAATTTTACTTAAATTTTTCATAATTTATTTTTTAATCATAATATTAGTCACTTTGTAACTTCCCGAATTTTCTCTATTTAAGATAAATGAAAATATATCAGGATGAATAGTATTTTCGGGATGAATAGTGATTTTTGGATGAATAGTATTTTCGAACGGAATAGTATCCGTGTGAATAGTGAATTTTTCAGAAAGCGGATCTCGAAGTTGAAAAGCTCTGGAATAAGTAATGGAGTCTAAGGAAACTGAAACAGATTAAAAATGAGTTCGTTTGAGGCAAAACGGAGCGGTTTTCAGATCCGATCAGGAACCCGGAAAGATTTTCGAAAAAATTCAAAAATTTAGGAAAGTGTCGGAATGAGTATTAAAATGCTCATGAAGCATTTTAGAAATTCAAAGGACACTTTCCAAGGTGATTCAAATGGAAATAGAATCAATTCAAAAATAATTGGAGACGATTTAGTGAATTTACGGAGAGCTCAAAAGGAGCATGAAATGACTTTTAAGAGTAACTGAGGTTACCAGGAGTATATAGGCAGTCCGAATATAGGCCCCGGTGAATTTTGAAAGGATTTCGAAAAAGTCCCAGAAAAGCTGAATCCGGGCATCTCGGAAAAGTCAAATAAAAAGAGACGAAAAAGAACAGATATGTGGGGCAAGCAACCATGGAAATATGACGTATGGCATAAGGGAATTGTAAATTGAATATGAATTTAAAATGTTATGTGGTAGATTTTGGGAGTTAAATTGTGACTTTTTAGATGATTGAATTATAAGAAAAAGATCAAGAATGGGATGTTAAAAATGACATAATTATATTTAATTGTAAAGGATATGTACAAGGATATTTTTTGTAACACTCCAATTTAATTGGACCCAAGAGATTAATTGAAACATAATTTATTGTTATTAAATTGGTTCAGTTTTAATTTTATGAGTACAGAAATTTATGGATAAATATCATTATGGAGGATATTTTTGAAAGAAATTAAGAAGATTGGACAAAAGGAAAAAGATCATAGGGATAAAAGTGAAAATTTACATATGTGATAAGAAAAGTCAATGATAGTAGGCGATTTTTTTACCGGTGGGTTGATTTTTTTTAAAAATAAAAGAATATATATATATATATATGAATGTGTGGTTGCCGGGTGATGAAAGAAAAATATATATATTAAAATAATGAAATCAAATAAAGTAAGAGTAGAATTGAATGCATGAGGCGGTGAAGTTGTTTATATATATATATATATATATATATATGTATGTATATATTTGCGTCTTCAGAAACAAATAAAACATAGAAGCTATACGGCAAGCAGGAGCAGAAAAGAAAGAAAAGAGAGGGAGAGAGGCCATTCGGCCAAAAAAAAAAAAAAAAAAATTTGGAGAAGCAACCGAGAAGAAGAGAAGAAGAAAGGGAAGAAGAAAAGGCAAGAAAATATTCGGGTGTTCGATTTATTTAGGTATGTAAGTTTATTTTTATTAGGATTTGAATTATAGAAAATTAGTTTATTTTTCTATGAGTTATAAATTAAGTTTTATGTGATTTAGGGTGGATCTAGGATGATAAGAAAATCAAAGAAGTTAGATGAGTGGATAAACTATAAAAAGCGTCCAAAAGGTTGGTGTACACTTATCTTAAAAACTTATTTTATTAGTAGAGATTTTGATTTAATTTAGTATATGAGTTTATTGCTTTTTAATTAAATTGATTTCATGAAAATGTGCGAATTATGTTATGAATGATTTTTGTAATATTTGATATGTAAATTTTGAAAAGTTTGTGAAAAAATATGTTTATGTTCAATTTTTAATTAAATTGATTTCGTGATTACGTGTGAATTTTAGCATGAATGATTTTGTGGCATTGAATAATGAAAAATTTGGAAAATTTTGTGAAAGAAGAAGTATTGATTGAATGTGGAATTTAAAGGATTTGTGAAATTATTTTGATAATTTATTATCAAATGATATTGGATTGTGATTTTAATAACTTTCGAATGAAAACGAAAAAGAAACGGAAAGAAACGAACATGTTAGTGCCTTGACCGAATGTATATCGGAAGAAGGGCACAACGATTTTGATAAGATTGATGAGTCACTTGTGAATGATAAATGATGTGTTATGATGCTTTGAATAAATGAGAATTATATATATTTTGATTGAAAAAGTGTTCTGAGTTTTTCCGAATGAGAATTTTTGTTGAGAATGGAAAATTGTGAAAACATGAAATTTTTGAAAATAAATGAAATTATAAGGGCTCGAGTAAACCTGAACATTGGTAGGTGGGGATTGGTAGTTGGCATGCCAATAGGGTGATTATAGCAATACTGCGCCGATTTGCTTATATGTTGATACGAAATTCATGGACCTTGCAAGGCACCGAGTGTCCGGTCCCAGAATTTGTGTATTATATGAAACGTGCTCCGACGGGTAGTCACCGAGTGTCCGATGCCGGGGGAAACGTGAAACCCGATTTCCAGTCCATGGTATCGTGTCAGAGTTTACGAAGGGCATTGAGAAAGATATTAAATGAAAAATGTGTAACTACGTTCGAAAATGATTTTTATGTGTTTATATATATGTATTTGTCAATAATGTGCTATCGTTGTGATTTAACATACAAGTGTGAAGGTATCGTGTTGAAATATTTGGAAACAATCTTTTATGTGATTTATACGTGCTTTTATTAATAAAGTAAATTCCTTACGTATTATTTTAGTATTTTGAGAAAAAAAAAAACGCAAAAAGGTTGTGTTACCCTATGATATTTGTGAAATGAGGAATTTAAAATGTTTGTTTTATATGTGAAATTCTTGATAAATTGACGTAATTGTGAATTTTAATAAAAGTTTGAGCATTTTAGAATTTTGATTCTTAATCTACTTGAAAACAAATTTCATGTGTTTTATACATGAAATTATGAATAAATTGAGTTATTTATGAATTGTGATAAAAGCTTGAAAATTGTGAAATTTTGTATTACAATGACATAATTTTTATGAAATAATGAAAGTTTGAGACTTGTGGAATTTTGTTTGACCATACGGTGAATTTTAACGAAAATATATTCAAATTTTAATCGTGTTATATTACGAATTCAGGAAATGTTGGGATTTTGAGTTTGTATGATTGTGTGAGAAAATTTTATGGCTTTTAAATTTAGTGTACACCCACTAAGTAGAAATACTTAGCGCGTTGGATTTTTCACGTGTAGGTTGAAATTCTGGGCGTTGTAGATAAGGGTTGACAAGAAGACATCTGCTGCGTTTTTCACGAGTCACATTCCCTCCATAGTCGGTAGTTCTTCGTTTAGTAGTGTATAGTGGTGTTAAAGTATCCAGAAATGCATATACATGTATATGGATTTACGATGTTTTATAAATGATGATGTATAATTTGTAGAAAAAAATTTTGGGTTTGTAAAATAATTTTGTAAAGAAACTCTTATTTATCGTTTAATTAGTGTTTAATTTCAATCAGGATAATTTTTATTAAAAATTGTGTTTATAAATGTTTGTGTGGTGAAGTGATTTTGGAGTCGGACAGAGGATCCGAAATGAAAGTTGAGAAAATAAATGTATTTTAGAAGTGTTTATGTTTGAAATTGCAGGTTTTTATAATTTTGGGTTTTTCGGAAAAACAGAGGAAACTCTGTCGGATTTTCGAGGAAAAAAAAATTATTATAGTGCATATATGTAAAATAGTGGCGAATAAACCGATTAAGGTAGCATCCTCTAACTCGAGTTTCCATCCGAATGAGAATCGGGTGGAGGGTGTTACAGTTAAAGTGGTATTAGAGCTATGGTTTAGGCGTTCCTAGACCTAGCAGTTTTTGAAAGAAAACTTTTGTATTTGAGTTTACATGCAATGCATATAGAATCAGAAATAGGAGGATGTGACTCGCAAGCGCAGATATCTTCTCTGTTTTGAATAAGGAAAGGAATGGAACTCTCTGATGCCCTAAGGGCCGAGGATGAACAAATTGGATTAGTTATGATTCGTAAAGAAGAAAGATAGTTCTTTACGGTTGATCTCGTATATTAGGTTACAATTTTAAAATGTGCGAGAAGTAATATAGTAGAAATTGAGGATTTTTGACTTTCTGTAATTTTATAAGTTATGATTTAGATGATATTGAGAATTATTATCCGTCTCTTATGGTAGATTTGGATTAGGTAGTTTTCTTTGAGGATTATTGTTGAGATATGGGAATTGAGAACTATCATTGCGAGTATGTATGACTTGAGATTTTGGGGTGATGCTGTAAATTGTATTTAATGCTAAATATATTTATGATCTTCAGTTTGAATGCTCGAAATTTCGAAATAGATGGAAAAGATAACGAAAGAAGATAGGAAGATATTCTAATGGTTAGGAATTTTCCCAGATATGTTTAAGTGATATAATCTTGTGTTATGATTAAAATGGAGTAGATGTTGTGCCAATTTAATTTATTGCTATTTAGTGCAAAATGTGGAATTTGGAAATATTGATATATAGAAACATAAATGTGATTGAATCTATTTGTGATTATAAGGTAAATTATGGATTCATTCATGGTTAGATCTTAGAGACAATTCAAAAAAATATATATATTAATCGAGTTTAGTGATTATAAGTATTTTGATTAAATTTTATTGGCATTGATGATGAGATTAATATAGATTTTCATTAGTGATTGAGTTGGTACATTGATGTTTAATTGAGATTATTCGTTGCTCTAGGATTCTGATAATTTAGTTTGATAAATTGGAATTTTCAAAAGATTACCTTTTGTGGGTTAGCCTATTAGACCGCATGCTCAGGTCTGAGTATTCGCTGTAATTCAGTAGAAGGTCGTCGCTCCAAAAGTAGTTACCGGTGTGATCATCGCCATGATAGCAGTTGTGTTTGTATTGGGGGTTAAGGCATTATAAGAGAGTTTCTTTTGGACTTTTATACAAGTTCAGGAAAGAGAAAATCTAGTTTGTCGTCGCGATCCTGATTAGGTATCAATAAGACATAAAAGGATTTATTATGGAATTTTCAGATGATGAGGTCAGGGTTCATAGTTAATGATACAGAAGATGTTATGAATGATGTTGTAAATGAGAAGATTTTGTAGGAGCATGAGAGTAAAATATTCTGCCAATATTCCTTGTCTAGCTTAATGCTTAGATCATTTAAATTTCGCGGACGAAATTTCTTAAGGAGGGGTGAGCTGTAACATCCCGAATTTTCTCTATTTAAGATAAATGAAAATATATCAGGATGAATAGTATTTCGGGATGAATAGTGATTTTTGGATGAATAGTATTTTCGGACGGAATAATATCCGTGTGAATAGTGAATTTTTCAGAAAGCGGATCTCGAAGTTGAAAAGCTCCGGAATAAGTAATGGAGTCTAAGGAAACTGAAACAGATTAAAAATGAGTTCGTTTGAGGCAAAACGGAGCGGTTTTCAGATCCGATCAGGAACCCGGAAAGATTTTCGAAAAAATTCAAAAATTTAGGAAAGTGTCGGAATGAGTATTAAAATGCTCATGAAGCATTTTAGAAATTCAAAGGACACTTTCCAAGATGATTCAGATGGAAATAGAATCAATTCAAAAATAATTGGAGACGATTTAGTGAATTTACGGAGAGCTCAAAAGGAGCATGAAATGACTTTTAAGAGTAACTGAGGTTACCAGGAGTATATAGGCAGTCCGAATATAGGTCCCGGTGAATTTTGAAAGGATTTCGAAAAAGTCCCAGAAAAGCTGAATCCGGGCATCTCGGAAAAGTCAAATAAAAAGAGACGAAAAAGAACAGATATGTGGGGCAAGCAACCATGGAAATATGACGTATGACATAAGGGAATTGTAAATTGAATATGAATTTAAAATGTTATGTGGTAGATTTTGGGATTTAAATTGTGACTTTTAGGTGATTGAATTAGAAGAAAAAGATCAAGAATGGGATGTTAAAAATGACATAATTATATTTAATTGTAAAGGATATGTACAAGGATATTTTTTGTAATACTCCAATTTAATTGGGCCCAAGAGATTAATTGAAACATAATTTATTGTTATTAAATTGGTTCAGTTTTAATTTTATGAGTACAGAAGTTTGTGGATAAATATCATTATGGAGGATATTTTTGAAAGAAATTAAGAAGATTGGACAACAAGGAAAAAGACCATAGGGATAAAAGTGGAAATTTACATATGTGATAAGAAAAGTCAATGATAGTAGGCGATTTTTTTACCGGTGGGTTGATTTTTTTTTAAAATAAAAGAATATATATATATATATATATATATGAATGTGTGGTTGCCGGGTGATGAAAGAAAAATATATATATATTAAAATAATGAAATCAAATAAAGTAAGAGGAGAATTGAATGCATGAGGCGGTGAAGTTGTTTATATATATATATATATATATATGTATATATTTGCGTCTTCAGAAACAAATAAAACATAGAAGCTATACGGCAAGCAGGAGCAGAAAAGAAAGAAAAGAGAGGGAGAGGCCATTCGGCCAGAGAAGGAAAAAAAAAAATTTGGAGAAGCAACCGAGAAAAAAAAGAGAAGAAGAAAGGGAAGAAGAAAAGGCAAGAAAATATTCGGGTGTTCGATTTATTTAGGTATGTAAGTTTATTTTTATTAGGATTTGGATTCTAGAAAATTAGTTTATTTTTTTATGAGTTATAAATTAAGTTTTATGTGATTTAGGGTGGATCTAGGATGATAAGAAAATCAAAGAAGTTAGATGAGTGGATAAACTATAAAAAGCGTCCAAAAGGTTGATGTACACTTATTTTAAAAACTTATTTTATTAGTAGAGATTTTGATTTAATTTAGTATATGAGTTTATTGCTTTTTAATTAAATTGATTTCATGAAAATGTGCGAATTATGTTATGAATGATTTTTGTAATATTTGATATTTAAATTTTGAAAAGTTTGTGAAAAAGTGTGTTTATGTTCAATTTTTAATTAAATTGATTTCGTGATTACGTGTGAATTTTAGCATGAATGATTTTGTGGCATTAAATAATGAAAAATTTGGAAAATTTTGTGAAAGAAAAAATATTGATCGAATGTGGAATTTAAAGGATTTGTGAAATTATTTTGATAATTTATTATCAAATGATATTGGATTGTGATTTTAATAACTTTCGAATGAAAACGAAAAAGAAACGGAAAGAAACGAACATGTTAGTGCCTTGACCGAATGTATATCGGAAGAAGGGCACAACGATTTTGATAAGATTGATGAGTCACTTGTGAATGAGAAATGATGTGTTATGATGCTTTGAATAAATGAGAATTATATATATTTTAATTGAAAAAGTGTTCTGAGTTTTTCCGAATGAGAATTTTTGTTGAGAATGGAAAATTGTGAAAACATGAAATTTTTGAAAATAAATGAAATTATAAGGGTCCGAGTAAACCTGAACATTAGTAGGTGGGGATTGGTAGTTGGCATGCCAATAGGGTGATTATAGCAGTACTGCGCCGATTTGCTTATATGTTGATACGAAATTCATGGACCTTACGAGGCACCGAGTGTCCGGTCCCAGAATTTGTGTATTATATGAAACGTGCTCCGGCGGGTAGTCACCGAGTGTCCGATGCCGGGGGAAACGTGAAACCCAATTTCCAGTCCATGGTATCGTGTCAGAGTTTACGAAGGGCATTGAGAAAGATATTAAATGAAAAACGTGTAACTACGTTCGAAAATGATTTTTATGTGTTTATATATATGTATTTGTCAATAATGTGCTATCGTTGTGATTTAACATACAAGTGTGAAGGTATCGTGTTGAAATGTTTGGAAACAATCTTTTATGTGATTTATACGTGCTTTTATTAATAAAGTAAATTCCTTACGTATTATTTTAGTATTTTGAGAAAAAAAAAAACGTAAAAAGGTTGTGTTACCCTATGATATTTGTGAAATGAGGAATTTAAAATGTTTGTTTTATATGTGAAATTCTTGATAAATTGACGTAATTGTGAATTTTAATAAAAGTTTGAGCATTTTAGAATTTTGATTCTTAATCTACTTGAAAACAAATTTCATGTGTTTTATACATGAAATTATGAATAAATTGAGTTATTTATGAATTGTGATAAAAGCTTGAAAATTGTGAAATTTTGTATTACAATGACATAATTTTTATGAAATAATGAAAGTTTGAGACTTGTGGAATTTTGTTTGACCATACGGTGAATTTTAACGAAAATATATTTAAATTTTAATCGTGTTATATTACGAATTCAGGAAATGTTGGGATTTTGAGTTTGTATGATTGTGTGAGAAAATTTTATGGCTTTTAAATTTAGTGTACACCCGCGTTGGATTTTCCACGCGTAGGTTGAAATTCTGGGCGCTGTAGATAAGGGTTGACAAGAAGACATCTGCTGCGTTTTTCACGAGTCACATTCCCTCCATAATCGGTAGTTCTTCGTTTAGTAGTGTATAGTGGTGTTAAAGTATCTAGAAATGCATATACATGTATATGAATTTACGATGTTTTATAAATGATGATGTATAATTTGTAGAAAAAAATTTTTGGTTTGTAAAATAATTTTGTAAAGAAACTCTTATTTATCGTTTAATTAGTGTTTAATTTCAATCAGGATAATTTTTATTAAAATTTGTGTTTATAAATGTTTGTGTGGTGAAGTGATTTTGGAGTTGGACAGAGGATCCGAAATGGAAGTTGAGAAAATAAATGTATTTTAGAAGTGTTTGTGTTTGAAATTGCAGGTTTTTATAATTTTGGGTTTTTCGGAAAAACAGAGGAAATTCTGTCGGATTTTCGAGGAAAAAAAAAAAATTATTATAGTGCATATATGTAAAATAGTAGCGAATAAACCGATTAAGGTAGCATCCTCTAACTCGAGTTTCCATCCGAATGAGAATCGGGTGGAGGGTGTTACACACTTAGTATATTACTAAAATTTAATATATTTTATTATTATTATTATTAGTGCACTCTAATTTGAAGTGTAGAATTAATTATGATTGTTAAAATATAAATCGTCTTTATTTAAAAAAATTGTTCATACTATAATTTTGTTATTATAATTCATAATTGATAAATTTAATTATTCATATGTCTTTAAAACCTATTTGATTGCTTGAATTTCATTTTTATTCATATTTCTTTAATTATTTTACTCTTTTTTAATATATTTATTTATAATATGAATTTTGAGGTGTAAAACTTATTATATATCCTCTAAATAGATATATCTATTTTTTTCAATTAATTAAATATTTTTATATTATTAAAGTTCATTTAAAAAATTTGTTTTAGCCCACCCTAATTTATAATCTTGACTACGTTCCTAAATCAAATTCACTATATATATTTATATATACACTGCTGATTTTTATAAATCTTAAACTTTAAGATTTAAGTTATTATATTAAAATTATCTATATGTTATCATAATTCAATTTTATATATTTTTTATTTTATACTTTTACTTTATTATAACGTTATGTAGTTTATGATATTTTTCTTTTTTCAATTTTTTTTATTTTTGTTTATTTTAATGGTTTCATTATAATTTTTAACCGTAATTACTTGATTTGCTTATGTTTTTTATTTATTTAAACTGTTGAATATTATTTATATAAAAGTATTATATATTTAATTAATATATAATATTTTTATTACTTTAGTTATGTATCTTTGAATAAATTTTTTGGATCTACCACTGACAAATATCAAAGCTGTGAGTGATGATATTTCATCACAATAACGTTACAAAATCTAAAATATCAATCCAAAATCTGAAAATTAAATGTGACTAGTGATAGCGAACAATAATGGAACCCATAGAGATAAGGTTGTCAGGTTTTTTTATCAACCAGTCAGATTAAGAGTTGCTGTTGTATAAGATTATTGATGTACGACTCAAAAATATATCGCTACGTGACTTGTTGACCACTTACCACTTCAAAGCTGGCTTGCATTTGCTTACATGTTTTGAAAATTATACGACTCAAAAATATATTGCTATGTGACTTGTCGACCCCTTACCACTTCAAAGCTGGCTTGCATTTGCTTACATGTTTTGGAAGATTTAATTTCGTGCAAGACGCGTTTTTTACCGTCAGTCCAGATATTTGTTACTCTATAAGCAAGCAGGTGAACTCATATCATGATATGAGTTTTCCTAAACTTTAAAATAATATATCTGTGATTTTTCATATACTTTAAAATACACCCGGTTAATGCAAAAAAATAAATAGTTTTTCTATATTTATGTGTGAGTTGTCTCTTACTCTCATGTGAGTCTTTTCTTTACTTCCGTACGGGTGAATTTCTTCCGTACGGAAACAATATCTCAGTAAATCCCAATTATTTCTTAGATTAGTCTCAATCGTCAAAAGAAAAAAAAAAAAAAAAAGCTTTGAAATTCAAAAATATTTAGACATGGATCAACTTAGAGTATAAATAACTCATGTATAAAAATGAATAATCTATCTCAAGTTGGGATTCTGGACATTGTGATGGGATTTCAGACGTAATTTTATATAAAGTAGAAAATCACATCTCTAATATTTTGTGTATGAAGGTTGTTTGATGCTAATAATTAGAAGTACCCAATGTATAACATTAAAGATGTGAAATATGAGATTTTGAAAGCTTTATATAAGTAATAGTTATGTGATTCATGATTTTGAAAATAGAAATAATAATTGTGGTATATCTAAATGCATGAAATTTAAAATAATAGTAATAAGATAATATGTTTGGTATAATTTCTTTAAGTAAATTTTTTAGAAGTAGATTCTTTTAATAAATAGAGTTTTTAAAAAGAAATTATTATTTGTTTGGTGGTAAATTGGAAAAATTATTTTTAATTATAGATCGATTGGTTTGTTTGTATTACTTATTAAAAAAAAATAAAATAGAGACATATCATCTAAACTGACAGCGTCAGTCAAACTTCAAGCCACACAAAGTACACGGGACTCTGTTTCTACAGACCCTATAATTAGCTAACGGATATCAGGTTTACCACCAGAAGTTGGATAACCAATGCAGAAAATCCTGTCTATCACATTGGTAAAGTCATAGGCTTTGAAAAATAAGTTGAGTTATTGCCTATTAGTAACTCTCACCAAGCAGCAAGCTGACATCATTTCTCCAAAACACCTAACAGCTGCAAGTTCAGAGTTCAGACATCAACATCCTATTAAGTGAACAAATGTTACCAACAATACTAACTATTTTCTTTTGTTATTATAAAATGCAATTCCAACTTCACAAGTATTTCTAACATCTTAATCAGCCTAAAACATGAAAAATGAAAATTTGTCACTCTGACAATTCGGAAATTAATCAATGATACACATAAATATTTTACAATTAAATAATACACTATATTATTTCAAAATCATACAACAAATTTGATGTGCTAAACATAGGTAGAGAATATGACCCTTGGACCATGCTACCCGGCATTAAGCAACGCAGAAACCAGAATACCTGCTACTACTGCACTAAGTGCATCAAAACAACGGGTAAGCCTACTTTCTCTAATGCTGTGAATTATGCAGCTCCAACCAAAAAAAAAAAAAACGTAAAGTAAATTTATGTTGGATTTTGGGAGTGAGGTGGCTAGCTCCCAAAATTATCAATCTTTACACATAGCATATAGCACCACTTTCGTGCTATAATATAATGTTTTGTTTAAGTCAATAGTTTCACATAATTTGTAAGGATCTAGGGTGCATACGCGGGAGTCTGTTCACATTAGCATGTGCCTAGTTACAAAAATAATATTGACAAATTTAAGGCTAAAAGGATTGACTTTATAATTTGTGTGACTGTTATAATTCCCTATGTTATGCATGCATGGGCAGAAAAACTTCAAGCCAAAGATGTTGTAAGTGATGACAACAACGTGTAATCAACCAAAAAATTAAATAATAAAATTCTACTAGGAAGTTAAATATACCAATCAAACAATTAGGTGAGTGGTGACAACAACACTGTAACCATGAAAATACAAAAAATGCAGTCACCAACTTCAAAAATCTATCTATAATATATTATTTTTCCCAATTAAAAAAAAAACACAAAATATTAGAAAATTTAATAATTAAAGAAGAGTTTTTTGAGATTTTGTTAGTATTTATGTGTTAAAAAAAGTGTATCGTGGAGGCTATAGTGTTTATATGTTTAAAGAAAATGTATTAGGGTCTTAAGGGTATAGTGATATTAACATAGGATTATATTAAATATTTTAATTTTTTTTTTTTAAAACTCAAAAAGGTCTATTTCGAAAAACTCAAAATTTGAGCTTTTGAGCTTTTTCAAGTATACATATTTTAGTATTTTTAATTATCCAAAAACTCTATAAAAATGATAAATGACCAAAAAAAATTAAAAATTAAAAAAATACTTTTAATCATTAAATAAATTGTACCAAACATACATATCATCTAATTACATGCATAACTTAGATATTTCTTTATGAGAGAATTATTAATAATATCCTCTCCGCATATTCTCTGCAATATAAAAGGTAAAAAAGATGAAAGATTATTGCCACACACAACAGCCTTATCAATACTATCCTTTCTACATCTTCTCATCATGAAGCTTGAATTCTCTCCCTTCTCAATCCTTCTCACCTCTGTTCTCTTTATCTTCTTGGTTTTGAATATAGAGAGAGATCTCAGTCCAATGACAGATCCAAAAATCTACCTCCTGGACCAAAGAAATTACCTATCATTGGAAACTTGCACCAGCTTGTGGGCTGTCTTCCCCACCATCAATTCAGAGACTTGGCCAAAAGATATGGACCCTTGATGCACCTGCAACTTGGTCAACTTTCTACTGTTGTTGTTTCTTCAGCGGAATTCGCCAAGGAAGTGATGAAAACTCATGATGTTATCTTTGCATCAAGGCCGTATAATTTAATGGCTGATATCATGTCTTATAATGCTACGGGTATAATCTTTTCACCATATGGTGAGTACTGGAGACAACTGCGGAAGATTTGTGCAATGGAGCTTCTGAGCATAAAACGAGTCCAATCATTCCGAGCGACAAGAGAAGAAGAGGTGTGTAATCTCGTTAATTGGATTAGTTCAAGAGCAGGATCACCAATTAATTTTACCGATAAAATACAGTCATTAACATATAAGATCACTTCCAGGACAGCTTTTGGAAAGATATGCGGTTACCAAGAGACATTTCAATCAATTCTTGATGAACATATCAAATTGTCAGGCGGATTTTATCTTGAAGATCTCTTTCCTTCTATGGAAGGATTGCTTCAGTGGATCGGTGGAATCAAATTTCAATTAGAGAGGATTCACAAAGAAGCTGATCAAATACTTGAAAACATCATCAGTGAACATATTAAGGACAAGGAAACGCTACTAGAGGTTGGCAACCACGAAAAAAATGAAGATATGGTTGATGTTCTTTTAAAAGTTCAAGAGAATGGTGATGCTGAATTTACTTTGACAATGGACAATATCAAAGCAGTAATTTACGTGAGTATTTTTACTTCTTGTACAATATGTTTCTTGTTTTCATTATCTTTTTATATATTTTGTGCTTGTATATTCAATAATTTAGATGTTACTCCATTTATGTATTTAAGGTCAATAATTTAGATTTATATAAATGCCTTCCCAGAATATTTTTGCTGGTGGTACTGAGACATCAGCCACAACAAAGAATTGGGCAATGTCCGAACTTATGAAAAATCCAAGAACTATGCAAAAGGCACAAGCAGAGGTCAGGGACGTATTGAATAGAATTGGCAAGGTTGACGAGACAGGCATCAACGAAATAAAATTCCTAAAGCTAGTTATAAAAGAAACTTTGAGATTACATCCTCCTGTTTTGTTGTTAGTTCCAAGAGAATGTGGAGAGTTATGTGAGGTTAAGAGATTTGATATTCCTATCAAAACTCAAGTCGTTATAAATGCATGGGCGATTGGAAGAGATCTAGAATATTGGAGTGAACCCGATAGTTTTATTCCAAAGAGGTTTATTGGTTTGTCTATGATTATAAAGAAAATAATTTTGAATATATTCCATTTGGGGCTGGTAAAAGGATCTGTCCAGGAATGTCATTTGGCATCGCCAACATCGAACTTTCACTCGCAATGCTTTTGTACCACTTTGATTAGAAACATTCGAATGGAATGAGGCATGAAGATCTAGATATGACCGAGACTTTCGGTGTGGTAGTCAGAAAAAAAGATGATCTGTGCATCATTCTCATTCCTTATCATCCATTCATCCTCCATCTTTTGCATAAGTCCAAAAGAAGCAAGTGTAATCTACCTTAGGGAAGCAATAATTGTTGAAAAATTATTGAATAACTAAGTTTGTAAGTGTCAAGTCATCCCTAGAAACGGTCACCGTCTAGCACATAGGTTAGTCTCTTTAGACTTTTCTTCAGTAGGACATTATGATTGGCCTCTTGTCAATGCCTCATGTATTTTTCTTAATTCCCTCAACTGTGAGGGTTTTATTTGAATGAATGATTAAGTTGATTAAAAAAAAAAAAACTCTAAGTTTTTCTATAATTATTGAATGATCAAATTATTTTCACAACATCAAAGTAGTTAGGAAAATGGTTGTGGAAAAATGTACTATGTGTTTTTTAGTACTTTTACAAACTATTGTTAGTTTGGCATCTAATTGTAATCACAGTTTTAATGATGGACTTAGAAAATTTGTTAAGGGAAAACATGAACAAAGTAATAAAAACATCGACAATTGAGATAATACTAAATATATAATTTTTTTAATGTAAAATAAAGTTTAATAATATAATATAGTTTAAATGAAATAAAACATAATGCTTAAAAAAATAAGTAATTCTTAAAAATCCTAATGAAATCATTAAAATAAATAAAAATGAAAAAAAAAACCTACGTAAAGTAATTATTTACTTAAAAAATTATTAATTTAAATAAGATACAAACCATATATATTCATTACAAAACAATTTTAGTCTCATTTTACCAAAAAAAAAAAAGTATTTATAATGAACAACAACAACTTTGATTGATACATATTATAATCTATGCTTTGAATTTTTTTAAACTTCTAATTTTTATTGATTCTAAATAAAGTAAAACAAGAAAGTAAGAAAAAAAATACATATCTATAAAAGTTGAATCACGACAATATATGGATAATTTTAATGCAATAATTTAAAGTTTAATATTTTATTTGTTAATGCATGCATATTAAATTTAAATTATTAAATATAAATATATTTAAAAAGTTATAAATTTAGTAGGTTAACCTCATAAATGACATAATGTCAAGTAAAAATGAAGAGATATTTAATTAAGATGAAGAGGAAATAAAAAAAAAGGTTGTTCGGTCAAATTGTAAATTGCCAATGGAGTTATGGAGTTTCTGTGGTAACCAAGAAAGGGGTAAATAGTACTTGTATGGGAAAGAAGATGCATATAACTAATAAGAAAATTGTAAAAAAATTAATTAATTAATTAGAGTAGGAAAAAAAACTTTAATAAATTAAGAGTATGGAAAGTATTAGGAACAGGAAAAGCATGCGTAAGAAAAATAATAAATTAATAAATTAACTATATTAGAAATAAAAATAATAAATAATATTGTGGAAAAATCAATAAACAATTAAAAAAAGTGATAAAAAGAATTACAGACAAGAACAGCGTTTTTTTTTTTTTTTAATGTCAACACATCACAGTAGCCCAGTATATCAACTATCAAATCCAAGTTAAAAAAATTTATTATGCTGGGCTCTCTAGTCTAACTTTTTAATTTTTATTAATGTCAAAAAAATTTATTATGTGACCCATCTGGTCATCAGATGGGTCCGCTCTTGGCACCATTGTTGTCGACGTTTCATGTTCAAATATTCAGTCAAGAAAAAACAAATCAAAGTAAATTTTATAATCATTTTAATAAAGTTCATTGCAATGTCATGTAGAAACCAACTGTAATATGAACATGAAAATATGTTCGTACGATACGAACAAAAGAAAGGAAAACCTCAGCTTCTATCATCTCTCATTCAAACCTTATCATCTTGTCTCTCACCAGAAAAACCTAAAAATGCAGGCACTGATGAGGAAGTGTCAATTGTATAGGCATCATTAATAGCGAGACTCTCATTTCGCATAGCAATGGTGGCTATCGTCATCCTTATCCTCTCTGGCGATGACAATCGATGGAGGAAAGTGGGTGTCAGACATCTTTGGCTTCTCTTTAAATGATTGATGTTGAAGTTGTTGCCTTTACAATTTAATAGTGTACGGGTTAATTTGTTTTATATAGTTATTCATTATTGTTGAAGTTGTGTTGCACCATTCTTGTTAGTTTGTGATTCTTTGCATAATCCATGTAATTTTCTTCATGTTATGATCCATGAAGGAAACCAAACTCTTTTCGCATATTAGTATCAATAATAACATGCAAAGTAAAGTGCCCAAGTTCCTGCGGTGAAATTTCTCTATATTGGTTTCTAATTGCAACCATGATAAGTTATTTATGCTTCTCTTTCTTTGTCTTATCGTAATTGTCAGATCCAAATGCCACTTGGCTGCAGAAATAATATCTTTTGGCTTATGATATTACAGCTGCATGTAGTGGATTTGTGTTGGGTCTGGTCTCAGCTGCCAGTCACATTAGGGGTACAATTTTATTTACTTTTCTGTAGAATAGGTTTCAGTCGTATATTCGAAGACTAATACAATCAAATCCCTCTTGCAAATTTCAGGAAATGAATTCCGTAATATTTTAGTGATTGGAGTTGGAGCTCTTGCTCAATTTGTATATTGGACGGATAGAGGAACCTGCATCCTTTTTGGGGATGCTGCAGGTGATGTTTTGCTGCAAGTATAATTATTATTTTAATAATCACATTTGTGTAGCAGCCTAGCTATTTGAATTTAGAGACTCTGGCTTTTTGCAATTGCAAGCCTTGTTATAATAATTTGGTTTTTATTAACAATCATAAAGAATTTCACTTCTGTGTAACATCAAGATTGAAACATTTAGAACTTGGCAGGGGAATTGCACATATAGGTTCAATTAATTTTGAGACAAATCTTCATTGTTTTTTAAATGGAAAACTATTTGTGAATACAACAACGAAATCCGAACTTTTTTTAAAGAGATTTAAACTCATTTTTTGACTGGTAAAATATTGAGAATAAGATTAATGTAAATTTTAAAGCATATATAGTACATTCTATATCACTAATTTCAAATTGAACCGTTTATGAAGTTCATGACACATTTTAATTAAATAATAAACGGAATTGAATAATTGTACTAACCGAATACTTCCGATCAATGTAGACTATGGATTAATCAAAATGCATGTACGAATAGTGTTATTTTACTAAAAATTCAGCCAATTGACTTGGAAATTGTATAGTCATAACAATACAGACATCCAAATTCAACAAGAAATTAAATATAAATATGAGTAGTGTCTTTGATCAAATGTTGTTATGGTTGTGATAGGTGTTATGATCACAACTGTCATAACAGCCACTTCAGATTTCTATTCAATGCGGAAGTTTATACCTAATCATTTTTGAAAATTATATGAACACAAATTAGTAACCTTGATGTTCACTTGCAATTCAAGGCTATGAAGCACATTTTGATCTAACATGGTTGAGATATAATAAATATTCAGATTTGAGCTAGTAAGAGTCTCCTTCTTGTGCCAAAAAAGATTATGTGTTGGAATTGTGAAGCCTGAAGGAATCTTGAATTAGAAAGAATTCGGAATTGGAAGTTTGAAAGATTTTGGATTCCTGAAAGATTTTGGATTCCAAATAGAGTCAAAACTTGTTTGACACGTAAGTAGGTCAAACGAAGTCCGTTTTGCTCAAATAAGATATCGTTGGAAATCTTATTTTGAGACGAATCCAATGCCTTAAAAATCGCAGCGAATAAAGATCACACGCACTCTCACGCACCCCAACAAGGTTCGGTGGTCAGTGTTATACGGATTTTTCGAATCTATTTCCTTTTCGGTTTTTTTAGTCCAAACCAACAATGGATTGTTCCTACTCTATAAATAGACATGTAAAACGTCTCATAGCAATGTTATGTGATGTACAAAGGGGTCTCTAAGGGTTTTAGGCTTAGATTGACATGTTTGGGAAGGTGAGAGAAGATTTGTAAGTGAGATTCGTGATTGAGAGTGAGAGAAGATATAGGCTTGAGTTTGTAATCATCAATGTGATGGTGGAAGAAGTGCTGGTGCACTCCGTGGATGTAGGGAATTTTGCGAACCACGTAAAACTCTTGTGTCTCTTTTATTTTCTGTTTTTGTGGTGTATGTGTGCTTGATTGTGCTTTGTGTATTTGTTTCACGTGTCTACTTTCCTAACATTATGCAGTAGTGAGGCTTTATGGATATTCCAATTAATGTACATAGAGTCATAGGCAGCAAAAAATTAGGTTTTGAAATTCCAAGGTTCTAATCTTCAGGATTTTTAATAATCTAGACATAACTTGTTCTCCATAGAATGTATGCAAACTTATGTAAATCACTTTTCAATTGGTAAATTAATCTGGTTATTAATGAGCTAGAAGCAAATTTTTCTAAAGCCTGAATGTGTTCGCATACTTTAAGAGAAAAGTTATGATGGTTTGTCCATTTGAAAATAAAATTGTGGAGACCGATCTTTTATATTTTCTAATTTTACTTTACTTTTTAATGCATTTTTACTTTATTTTTGTATGAAATGTGTTGGATAAAACTTTGTGAAAACCTTCACCAAAATCTAAGGGTTTTAGGCTTAGATTGACATGTTTAGGAAGGTGAGAGAAGATTTGTAAGAGAGATTCGTGATTGAGAGTGAGAGAGATAGAGGCTTGAGTTTGTAATCATCAATGTGATAGTGGAAGAAGTGTTGGTGCACTCCGTGGACGTAGGGAATTTTCCGAATCACGTAAAACTCTTGTGTCTCTTTTATTTTCTGTTTTTGTGGTGTATGTGTGCTTGATTGTGCTTTGTGTATTTGTTTCGCGTGTCTACTTTCCTAACATTATGCAGTAGTGAAGCTTTATGGATATTCTAATTAATGTACATAGAGTCATAGGCAGCAAAAAATTAGGTTTTGAAATTCCAAGGTTCTAATCTTCAGGATTTTTAATAATCTAGACATAACTTGTTCTCCATAGAATGTATGCAAACTTATGTAAATCACTTTTCAATTGGTAAATTAATCTGGTTATTAATGAGCTAGAAGCAAATTTTTCTAAAGCCTGAATGTGTTCGCATACTTTAAGAGAAAAGTTATGATGGTTTGTCCATTTGAAAATAAAATTGTGGAGACCGATCTTTTATATTTTCTAATTTTACTTTACTTTTAAATGCATTTTTACTTTATTTTTGTATGAAATGTGTTGGATAAAACTTTGTGAAAACCTTCACCAAAATCTAAGGGTTTTAGGCTTAGATTGACATGTTTAGGAAGGTGAGAGAAGATTTGTAAGTAAGATTCGTGATTGAGAGTGAGAGAGATAGAGGCTTGAGTTTGTAATCATCAATTTGATAGTGGAAGAAGTGTTGGTGCACTCCGTGGACGTAGGGAATTTTTCGAACCACGTAAAACTCTTGTGTCTCTTTTATTTTCTGTTTTTGTGGTGTATGTGTGCTTGATTGTGCTTTGTGTATTTGTTTCGCGTGTCTACTTTCCTAACATTATGCAGTAGTGAGGCTTTATGGATATTCCAATTAATGTACATAGAGTCATAGGCAGCAAAAAATTAGGTTTTGAAATTCCAAGGTTCTAATCTTCAGGATTTTTAATAATCTAGACATAACTTGTTCTCCATAGAATGTATGCAAACTTATGTAAATCACTTTTCAATTGGTAAATTAATCTGGTTATTAATGAGCTAGAAGCAAATTTTTCTAAAGCCTGAATGTGTTCGCATACTTTAAGAGAAAAGTTATGATGGTTTGTCCATTTGAAAATAAAATTGTGGAGACCAATCTTTTATATTTTCTAATTTTACTTTACTTTTTAATGCATTTTTACTTTATTTTTGTATGAAATGTGTTGGATAAAACTTTGTGAAAACCTTCACCAAAATCTATAAATTCATATTAAATCATTAACAATTGTTACAAAGAAAATATATCTGAATTCATATTAACAAACTTGAGTAGAATTGAATCTTCCACGATCAAATCTTCTTAGGTTGCTGTATAGTTTTCTTCTTGAATGAGGAGGAAAAAACAAAGCAAAATATTACGTATGTTGATTTGACTTGGGGATCATAACTCTTATAATGTTCTTTATATGCTAACTTAATTGAGTTCTCATTAATCCTAATTTCATTAATTTTGAGTTTCTACACACAAAAACTTATACCTAATGAATATCTTTAGAATTCAATTAATGGATCACTTATCTGACTCTATTAAAATAAATAGTCTATAATATAATTGTTATTTAATATGTATGGTCATAACAAGAGATATAAAAACCTAACAATCTCCCATTTAGGCTACATAAGTTTCCTGAAACAATTATATTATTTATAATCTTGAGTGCGCACTGAAAAACTATCCCTTCTAAAATATCCTTCTAGTTACAATCTAGTCCATTTACGATATTAGTATATGATCAAAACGACCTTTATTACATATATTCGTAACTAGACCTATCAATGGTCACCGTACTAATATATTTAATGACATAGATCGAGTATGGATGTGTAGCATAGAAATTACATGCAATGTAATCTCAAATGTGTCTATTTTCAACTGGTTCTACTTTAATTTTCAATGAGATCAAACACGAATAATATTCAGAGTTATATAACTGAACCATAAACATTATTCTATAGATAATAAATATAAAATATATTTGTAATAAAAAACATCAAAATATTAACTCCCACTAAACATGCACATCATTAGCCAAAACAACACTCATATGAGCAGTGTGCTCATGAAAGACCTTAAGTGGTAATCCTATAGTAAATGGATCTGCAATCGTGAAGTTTGTCTTAATATGTTTTATAATCATCTGATGACTTTGAACTCTTTCTTTAACAATAAGAAACTTGATGTCTATGAGCTCCGACTTTGTAGAGCTTTTGTTGTTATTGGAATATAGCACAATTGAATTATTTTCACAATTTACAATCGAATTATTGTTACAATATATCTTTAATAGTCTTTCAATAAAATCCATAACTCGTAGCCCTGTGACAAAATTTCGCAATCATATCTCATAATTAGATGCCTCATAACAGGCTATGAGCTTAGCTACCATAGTGGAAAATGTTTTGAATGTCTGTTTATCACTCTTCCAGGAAATAGCTTCTCTAACTAGTATGTAAATAGAACTCAACGTAAATCTTTTACTATCTTGGCATCCAGCAAAATCTAAATCAGAATATCTAACGATTTTTAAATGATCTAATCTCTTATATATGAGCATGTGATCTTTTGTTCTCTACAAATAACCCATAACCTCTTTAGCTACTTTATAATGATCCATCCCTGAGTTACTTAAATATCTACCCAACACTCCTACTATGAACGTAATGTCCGGAAGTGTACATACTTAAGTATGTATTAGACTTTCTATAACTGATGCGTAACGAATCTTTTGCATTTTGTTTTGTTCCAATTTATTCTAAGGGCACTAACTGAGACTGAACTTGTCTCTTTTAGCTATAAGGGTATCTCCTGGTGCACAACTTTTCATGTCGAATCTATAAGAATTTCTTCAATATAACTTTTTTTGTGATAACCCAAGGATACATTGAGAGCGATCTCATTGTATCTGTATGCCTAATACAAAAGAAACGTTTATAAGATCTTTCATTTGAAAATTCTTTGTCAAAATTCTCTTAATTTTGTGCAATAAGCCTATTTCACTATTAATAAGCAGTATGTCATCAACATATAATACCACAAATATGTATTTACTCCCACTGAACTTATGATATACACAATCTTCAACCTTATTGACCTCAAACCCATACGAGATAATACTTTGTTGAAATTTGTGATACCATAGGCGAGAAGTCTGTTTAAGACCATAGATGGATTTTTTCAGTTTGCAAACCATTTTTTTTAGGTTATCAAATATAAAATTTTCTTACTGCATCATATATATTGTTTGTCAATATCACTATTGAGAAATGTAGAGTAAAACCTTTGGTAACTAGACGAGTCTTATATTTATCAACATTGTCTTTTAAATCTCTTTTAGTCTTAAATATCCATTTGCAACTAATGGGTTTCACACATTCAGACAATTCAATGAGATCCCAAACGTCATTGTCTTTCATTGATTCCATCTCATCATTCATGACATCAATCCACTTTTGAGAATTAGAACTTTGTTTGGCTTGATGGAAGTTGATTGGATCATCTTTCACCACTCCTATATCAATCTCATGTTCTTGAAGAAAAACGACATAATCATCTGGAATCACACATCTTCTTTCTCTAGTGAATTGTCTCAATACATATCCTCTAGAGATTGTTGAGTTTGCACTTCATGTATAATTTCTTCATTTTGCACAATGAGCTCTTCTACATTTTGCACAATAGTAATAGCAGGAAGAAAAATAAATTTCTCTTTAAAAATAATGTCTCTAATCTTATCTCCCCCCACAAACTCAACTTTCTCAAAAAATCTTGCATTTTCTATCTCAAAAAATGATCTAGTAGTAGAATCGTAGAACTTAAAATCCCTTAAACGTTCAAAGTGCCCAACAAAGTATCAGCTTACAATTCTTGAGTCCAGTTTTCTTTCATTTGGCTTGTAAGGCCTTACCTCAGTTGGACAACCCAAAATGTGTAAATTCTTAATACTAAGCTTCCTGCCTATCCGTAATTCATATAGGGTTTTAGCTACCGCTTTACTTGGAACTCCTATTAAGGATATATGTTGTAGTCTTTAGTGCTTCTCCCCAGAGGAATTCAGGTAAAGAAGAATGATTGATCATACTTCTTACCATGTTTTTAAGCATTCTGTTTCGTCTTTCAACAACATTATTCATGCTAGGTTTGGCTGGCATTATGTATTGCGGACAATACTGCATTTCTCTAAGAATTTTACAAAAGGTCCTGGACATTGTTCACTGAATCCGTCATATCTACTATAATATTCATAACTACGGTCAGATTTGATAATTTTAATTTTCTTACCAAATTGATTTTCAATTTTAACTTTGAAAGCCTTAAATACATTTAGGGATTGAGACTTCTCATGTATCAAATATAGGTGCTCATACCTTGACTAGTCGTTTATGGACGTAATAAAATACTATTTACCATCCCAAGAGGCTGTAGAAAATAGTCCACTAATATAAATATGAATTGGTTTTAAGATATCAGAACACTTGTTGGTACCTAATCTCCTAATGTGTGTCTGTTTACCTTTTATACACTTAATACAGACTTGAAAATCTATCAAATCAAAGGGATTAAGAATCTTGTCAGATACAAGTTTCTGAATTCTTTGTTTAGAGATAAGACCTAAACACTTGTGTCATTGTGTGGCGGAATTCTTGTCAGTTAATTTTCGTGTTATACCTCGTGAACTCGTATGCAATGTTTCATTAATTGAGGAATTATATCCAACAAATATAAGTTATCATAACAATATAAAGAACCACTATCAATAATCTTCGAATCTTTAAAAAGATTAAATTTATTATTTCCAAATGAACAAGAATAACTAAATTTGTCCAAAATAGAAACTGAAATCAAATTCCGTCTAAAAGACGTTATTATATAAGTCTCTTCCAAATTCAAAATTTGATCAATCTTTTATAATAACTTAAAAGTTCTTATAGCCTCCACTGCCACTGTTTTGTTATCGCCCACATAGATAAATATTTTAGCATCTCTTGGCTTTTAGCTCCATAAACAACCCCACATAGACACTTATATGAGTAGTAACATTAGAATCTATCCACTAAATATGATTAGGTATAAAAGTTAAATTACCTTCAGAACAAACCGAATTGAGAAATGTACATTTTCTGACACACCAATTGGCATACTTGGGATGTTCTTTCTTTATGTGTTCAGCTTTCTTATAAAAGTAACACGTAAACTCTTCATCTTGTTTCTCTTGCACCTTATGCTGTGATGTCATAGTTGTAGTTTTTTTTCCTCTTTTTTTTTCTTTTCGAACATAGAGCGCCTAAAAGTTTTTGAAATGAAATATTTTAGGATCATAAGACTTATGCGGTTAGAACAGTTCCACTTCTTCATACTTGCCTTTTTATCAATGAAACTATTCTCATTGATACTTGTCGTTCTTCTCGAAGCACAAGGTCAAGATCCATACAACCGAAAACAATCATAACGTTCTTTTTTTCAATTATTGAAGTTCGTGCCATTAAGCACAGGAATGAAATTGATATTGGCAGATATTGTTAAAGTAGAAGTAATAACTGAATCCAGAACAAAACCAAATACATGCTCATAATCAATAATCATGTCACAACACAAGAATACTCAATTAATAAATTTATACATGACATGATTAAACGATTCTCATAATAGTGGGCCCTAATACAAGATACCTAGCATAACATTGATATTTAGTCTTTGGACAAAAATATTAACTGTAAGTGATACTCTATGCAATAATCAAATATTGATAATTATTTTATTAGTTTTCATTTCAAGGGTTATTTCATAATATCCATTCTTTTTATCACTTTTTGAATTGTTTATTTTTTTTTTTACAATTTCTAATATAGTTAATTTATTAATTTATTATTTTTCTTATACATGCTTTCCCTGTTCCTTGTACTTTCCATACTCTTAATTTATTAATGTTTTCTTTTCCTATTCTAATTAATTATTATTATTATTATTTTGCAATTTTTTTCTTTTAGTTATATAAATCTTCTTTCCTATACAAGTACTATTCACTCTTTTTTGATTGTCACAGAAACTCCATAATTCCATTGGCAATTTACAATTTTACTAAATAACTTATTATTTATTTAATTTTTTTTTTGGTTTCTCTACATCTCAATTAGACATCTCTTCATTTTTACTTGACATCATTTCATTTATGAGGTTAACCTACTAAATTTATAACTTTTTTAATTTATTTATATTTAATAATTTAATTTAATATACATCCATTAATAAATAAAATATTAAACTTTAAGTTATTGCATTAAAATTGTCCATGTATTGTCATGATTCAACTTATATATATATATATATATATTTTTCTTACTTTTTTGTTTTACTTTATTTAGAATTAATAAAAATTAGAAATTTAAAAAAATTTAGAACATAGTTTATAATATGCATCAATCAAATTTATTGTTATTCATTATAAATACTTTTTTTTTGGTGAAATTAGACTGAATTTTTTTTTTTAATGAATACATATGGTTTGCGTCTTATTTAAATTGATAATTTTTTAAGTAAATAATAACTTTATGTAGTTTTTTTTTTTCATTTTTATTTATTTTAATGATTTCGTTAGGATTTTTAAACGTAAAACTACTTGTTTTGCTTAAGTATTATGTTTCATTTTATTTAAACTATATTATATTATTAAACTTTATTTTACATAAAAAATTATATATTTAGTATTATCTCAATTGTCAATGTTTTTATTACGTTGTTCATGTTTCCTCTTAACAAATTTTCTGAGTCCACCATTAAAACCATGATTATAACTAGATACCAAACTAACAATAGTTTGTAAAAGTACTAAAAAAAAAACTTGATATATTTTTCTACAACTATTTTCCTAACTACTTTAATGTTGTGATAATTATTTAATCATTCAATAATTACATAAAAAGAAAACTTAGTTTAAAAAAAAAAAAAATCAACTTGATCATTCATTCAAATAAAAACTTTAAAATTGAGGGAATCAAGAAAAATACATGAGGCATTGACGAGAGACCATACATAATGTCCTATCGAAGAAAGGGCCAAAGAGACTAACCTATATGCTAGAGGATTACCATTTCTAGGGACAGTCTGATACTTACAAACTTAGTTATTCAATATTTTTAAACAATTATTGCTTCCCTAAGGTAGATTACACTTGCTTCTTTTGGGCTTATGCAAAAGATGGAGGATGATAAGGAATGGGAATGATACATAGATCATCTTTTTTTCTGACTGCCACACCAAAAGCCTCTGTCATATCTAAATCTTCATGCCTCATTCCATTCGGATGTTTCCAATCAAAGTGGTACAAAAGCATTGCGAGTGGAAGCTCAACGTTGGCGATACCAAATGACATTCCTGGACAGATCCTTTTACCAGCCCCAAAGGGAATATATTCAAAATTATTTCCCTTATAATCAATAGACGAACCAAGAAACCTCTCTGGATTAAAACTATCAGGTTCGCTCCAATATTCTGGATCTCTTCCAATCGCCCATGCATTTATAATGACTTGAGTTTTGATAGGAATATCAAATCCTTTAACCTCACATAACTCTCCACATTCTCTTGGAAGCAACAAAGGAAAAGGAGGATGTAATCTCAAAGTTTCTTTTATAACTAGCTTTAGGAATTTCATTTCGTTGATGCCTGTCTCGTCAACCTTGCCAATTCTATTGAATACCTCCCTCACCTCTGCTTGTGCCTTTTGCATAGTTCTTGGATTTTTCATCAGTTCAGACATTGCCCAATTCATTGTTGTGGCTGATGTCTCAGTACCGCCAGCAAAAATATCCTGGGAAGACATTTATATGAATCTAAATTATTGACCTTAAATACATAAATATAGTAACATCTAAATTATTGAATATACAAGCACAAAATATATAAAAAGATAATGAAAAGAAGAAACATATTGTACAAGAAGTAAAAATACTTACGTAAATTACTGCTTTGATATTGTCCATTGTCAAAGTAAAATCAGCATCACTATTCTCTTGAACTTTTAAAAGAACATCAACCAGATCTTCATTTTTTTCATTGTTGCCAACCTTTAGTAGTGTTTCCTTGTCCTTAATATGTTCACTGATGATGTTTTCAAGTATTTGATCAGCTTCTTTGTGAATCCTCTGTAGTTGAGATTTGATTCCACCGATCCACTGAAGCAATCCTTCAATAGAAGGGAAGAGATCTTCAAGATAAAATCCGGCTGACAATTTGATATTTTCATCAAGAATTGATTGAAGTGTCTCTTGGTAACCGCATATCTTTCCAAAAGCTGTCCTTGAAGTGATCTTATATGTTAATGATAGTACTTTATCGGTAAAATTAATTGGTGACCCTGCTCTTGAACTAATCCAATTAACGAGATTACACGCCTCCTCTTCTCTTGTTGCTCGGAATGATCGGACTCGTTTTATACTCAGAAGCTCTATTGCACAAATCTTCCGCAGTTGTCTCCAATACTCACCATATGGTGAAAAGACTATATCCGTAGCATTATAAAACATGATATCAGCCGTTAAACTATAAGGCCTTGATGCAAAGATAACATCATGAGTTTTCATCACTTCCTTGGCGAATTCCGCTGAAGAAACAACAACAGTAGAAAGTTCACCAAGTTGCAGGTGCATCAAGGGTCCATATTTTTTGGCCAAGTGTCTGAGTTGATGGTGGGGAAGACAGCCCACAAGCTGGTGCAAGTTTCCAATGATAGGTAATTTCTTTGGTCCAGGAGGTAGATTTTTGGATCTGCCATTATACTGGGATCTCTCTCTTATATTCAACACCAAGAAGACAAAGAGAAGAGAGGTGAGAAGGATTGAGAAGGGAGAGAACTCAAGCTCCATGATGAGAAGATGTGGAGAGGATATTATTGAAAAGGCTGTTGTCGTAGTAATCTTTCATCTTTTGGACCTTTATATTGCAGAGAAGAAGGAGAGAGGATGGTATTGATAATTCTCTCGTAAAAAAAAATCTAAGTTATGCAACTAGTTAGATTGCCCATACATTTGGTATAATAACTTAGTTATTAATTAGAAGTACTTTTCTAATCTCTAAAATTCCTTTTGATTTTTTTTTTTTACGTTGTGATAAAAGAGTTTTTAAATAATTAAAAAATTGAAATATATTTATTTAAAGAAGTTAAAATATATTTACTTGGACGGCTGATTTTTTAGTTCATTGAGAAAATATTGGTTGGATAGCACATAAATGGTGAGTGTTAGTGATATGATCGAGGCAAATCAGAGGGTGAAATAGTACCAGTTGAAAAAGCACTGATACCCCTTTTGCCAAGGTCAGTTCCTGGGTTGAATTGGTCAGCTCCAAATGGTAGTAAACGTGGCCTGAAGCCACCAGAGCCAATCACTAAGAAGAGCAATCCTGTTAACAGGAAAGCCAATTGCCAACCTGTGGACTGAGCACAGGCTGCAGTTTGGAGATTGCTTCTGTTAGCATTTCTGTTATCATTCCCTTCAAAAATCACTACTGATTATTAGAAATCAAATATCTATGCTCAATCATGAAAAGACTTAGGACTTGATAGATTCATAAATTAAACACTAAGAATGCATAATATCAGGAATCCCAATTGTTGAGATATTGTCTCTATTAAGTGTGTGCACACTTATCAATCGTGCAAGACAATTGCTATCTCGGTTGTTAAGATTGTAACATATATAGAGTTTGGGATTATTATTAATATTTGATATAATATTTGATTCAATAGTGGTGTATATTCATTTGTTTAAAAAAAATAGAAGTGTGTATTCATTTGTTTAGAGACTAAATAAAAGTTAATCACGCAAAAAATAAGAGAATTTTGTACTTTGATTCTAATTCGAGAAACATCTCAATTAGCATTAATATCTTTAATCTTTTTTTTTTAAAAAAAAAATCAGCACATATATATGTATGTATATATAGTGAATTTGATTCAAGGATATAGCTAGGATTATAAATTAGGGTTGGCTAGAACAAATTTTTAAATTAACTTTAACGATATAAAAATATTTAATTAATTGATGAAAATAGATATACCTATTTAGAGTAGATATAATAAGTCTTATCTCTTAAAATTCGTATTATAAATAAATGTTAAAAATTAAAATAATTAAAAAATATGAAAAAAAATATGAAATGCAAATAATCAAATAAGTTTTAAAGATATATGAATGATTAAACTTATTAATTATGAATTATAGAATAATAAAATTATAATATGAATAATTTTTTTTAAATAAAGATAATTTATATTTTGACAATCATAATTAATTTTACACTTCAAATTAGAGTACATTAGTAATAACAATAAAATATATTAAATTTTAGTAATATACTATGCGACCAATATTATGATTAAAGAAAAAAAACAAATTATGAAAAACTTAAGTAACATTTTACGTGAAACAATATTATTATATATGCAATATTTGAATAAAAATGTAAACATAAATAAGAAAATACATGTAATAAGTTTGGAATACATATACATTTATTTGGTATTATAAGAATTAGTACATGAAAAAAGAAAATATATTAATAAATTTTAAAACATGCATCGTTTTATAATTATAAAAAAATTTGTCAAGTGGGGTAGGTACCTTCCCCACCCGACCACCCAACTACATCCCTGATTTGATTTCTCTAGCATAGTACTATAGTTTCAATATAATACATGCAATGGACTTTATTAAAATGATTATAACATTGATTTATTTTATTTTCTTGATTGAATATTTGAACACGAAACATAGATGTAATAGTGAATCGTGTTTACGATCAAATACAGCTGCGAGTTTGTAACTACAATTATATTTATAGTGCTTGTCATTATAGGATTTGAAAAATATTAAAATACTTTATCTTGATTATCCATTTAGCATATCCAATATAAATCTTTATTTAAGTTAAATTTGTACTTACAAGAATGCCACGATTGCTTAATTGCCCATTTAAGGCTCTTAAATCCCAAGTAATAATTATATGGACCACATACTCCTTTTAATATTTAAAAAAGGATTGAGCAATAGCTAGGTGAAATTTGTGTGGCTGTAAAAACGAGAGGTTCAAAAGATTTTGTACTTACAATAATTATACTTTTATCTATTTGAGTTAAATTAGTACTTATAAGGAGTCCCACGTTTGCAGTCAATAATTGCACTTTTGTCCATGTGAGAAAAATTTGTGCTTACAAGAAGTCCCACCGTTTGCTCGACTGCCCATTTAATGCTCTCAAGTCCCAACGAATAAATATATGGACCACATACTCTTTTATTATTTAAAGAAAGACTGAGCAATAGCTAGGTGGAATTCGTGTGGCTGTAAAAACGAGAGGTTCAAAAGAAGATGTATTTGTGATAGCATTTTTTCCGACAACTTGAAGGGGTACATTGGACAAACTTCTAAGCATAGTCAATAACTGCACACGCCCACATATATACATTTAAATACATATAACGATATTTCAAAAAATATATATATAGCTACCAGCGTTTTAATGTATAAATAAAGATTATGTGTCTAATAATATTGATATAATGAATGATATTTTGAAAGAAGCTCTTAAATTTTTACATTTGATGTATCCAGATAGTACGAAAATGTACCATGATTTACAAGCTTATTATTGGTGGATCAATATGAGAGGTGAGATAGCAAAATATATGAAACAATGTTTAACCTGTCAATAAGTGAATGTCAACTGTTAGAGATCATCTAGTTTGTTGCAACCTTTACTTGTACCTGAATGGAAATGATTGAATATAGTTATGGATTTTGTTATGGATTTGCCATGAACACAAGAAGGGCATAATACAATTTGAGTGATTATTGATCGATTAACAAAGTCTGCTCATTTTATATATGAAATATTAGAGACGTGATTTTCTACTTTGTATATAATTATATCTGAAATCCCATCACAATGTCTAGAATCCCAACTTGAGACAGATTATTCATTTTTATACATGAGTTATTTATGCACTAAGTTTATCAATTTCAAAGCTATTACAGGTCTGGTAAATTAAGGAAAACTCATGTCGTGATATGATCTTGTCTGCTTGCCTATAGTAAAAAATCTGGACTGAGGCTGGGTGAAAAACGTGTCTTGCACTAGATCTTCCAAAACACGTAAGCAAATGCGAGCCAGGTTTGAAGTGATACGTGGTCGAAAAGTTTGATAGCAAGCCAGCTTTGAAGTGATCATAGTTTAAAATATCCGTGATTTTCGCGATATTTCCGCCGATATTTTCGTAAATCAAGGGTACTGATATCGATAGGGGGTGTAATCTCCTATCCGTCAAAATATCCTAGAAATATCCGGAAATATCCGTGATATTTCCGTAAAATATCATTTCCGTGAGCTTGTAGTATAAATTTTACAAAATGTCGAGGAAATTTCCGAAAATATCCGTAGAATATCTGTGAAATATCCTAGAAATATCGGTTAAATTTCCATAAAATAAAAGTGAAATTTAAGCTTTTCAAATAAGAATTTGTTAAGCTTTTATCAAATAAATAAAATAAGTTTTCAACCCACATGAGAAATCTCATTTTCATCAGGAATCTCATTATTATATTCCATTTTGTAGTCAAGCTCAAGCATCTCATAATTGCTATTATATTTTAAAAACAAAAACTCCTGAGCCCTTGCTATGTTTTCATTTCCATTTTCAAGTGTTATTCTCGTCATCTCTTTGTTCAAAACTTCAAATTACAAGCTAATTTTTGAGGAACTTGTTTATAAGCGACAACCAAAACACAAAACGTAATTTGAAGGTCTTTTTTCCCCTTAAATTCATCAAAAGTTACCTTGTTCATTGAAATTATATTGAGTAATTAATTTTTTAATAATTTGATTATTGTTGTGTTTTTGTTAAAGGTAATTTGGAGGATTTTGCTTCTATCCACTTAGCAACTTGTTACAACCAAATGCAAAATCTACTCTTGAGGTAATTTCATTGTTTTTTTTTTTTTTAATTTATATAGAAGTTACATTGTTGTTGGTGATATATTTAAATAATTAGTCTTTTAATGATTATTATATTATTGTTAAGGACTTGCATACTTCTTTTATCCTATATATAAATCCTTGAAACCACATTTTTTTTTAGTTTCAAATTTATTAAATTAATGTTTATAACTATATATATATCATTATGTACATTGTAAAATAATATAATGAAGGATATATTAATTATTATATTTAACATATAATTTAAAGATAAGTTGTATGTATATGAAATTTTTATGTCAACTAATATTAATTATGTATTATTTCAAGAATAAGAGAAAAGAAAATTTTATGTATTTCATTTAGATGTATGATTTACAAATGAATTTAAAATTAGTAAAAAACAAACTTGTCTAAATTAAGAAAGAAAAAAATGGGATTTGTTGTTCATTTAGATGTGTGATGCAAATTAATTGAAAAGTTTTAATGGAAACTTTTTATATTTTCATATATCTCCTCTATATATTATATCTATATTTATACCTTTTAGTTGTTACTTCTTAGACAAATATGGTTTTTTAAAACTATATATGATTTTGGTTGTAGAAATGATTATTTTAATTCTACTAAAGTTTCATAAAAATATTCTGTTTTTTTTAACTAAATTTCATACTTTCCGTAAATTTCCGTCTATATCGATATTTCCGTTGACATTTCTATCGAATGTAGTACCGATATTTCCGTCAATATCGATATCGACGTATTTTTAACAATGGAATAGATGATTTTGATGTCGTGGATACCCAATAACATGTAAAATGACCCAGACATGAAATATTAATATGATAGTCGTTATGATATTAGAATATATAAATTGAAGTGTAAATGATACTCTTTATATAGTAAAAATCATTGATAAATTAGATAATTAATCTTGTTATAATAAGTCTTTCTTAGGCCTATTGCTCATATGGAAGACCTAATTATCATTACATATTTATTATCATAAGTATGTCTATTATTTAGTCAAACAATAACTTTCATTTGGACCAATCATTATTTACATAAATAATAGATACATACATTTTAATATTTTAAATAAATAATTTTATATATAAAATTCTTTGACAACATATGATTTTAATTCAATTTATTTGAAATATCATATATTTTGGGATACAAGAGCAAAAAATTCCACAACAATCACAATTTTATATATGATACAACCGTATTAAAAAAGAGCAAATTACTCCAAACCCCCCCGAGGTACGAAATTAATCAGATGGAAACAATGTTTCGTTTTTATAATAAAAAAGCCCGAAGTTAACAGTCAAATACGGTTAAATCAAACGGTTGACTGGTTTTTGACGTGCAAAGACCAAAATACCCTTATGTTGAAATAATTTAAAATTGTAATTAAAAAATAATATTAAAATAGTAAGAATAAATAAACAAAATTATTAAAAAAACTTTTCATTCTCCACTCTCTCTCTCTCTCTCTCTCCACCAGCCTCCACCAGAGACCAGATCACCATCGCCCTTCGCACGTCGACCACCATCCTCCACCAGAGACCAAACCTCCACAACCACCCCTTCGCACACCGACCACCATCCTTTCCACCAAACCTCACACCGACCCACTCTCTCTCTTTCATCTCTATTTCTCTCTTCTGTTCATGACCTTCTTCTCTCTTCTTCTTTTTGTTTCTTTCTTCTTTTCTTCTTCTTTCTCGTTCATTGGGTTTTGTAAAACCAAAGTTCATCTGGGTTCCACGAACCAGAGACATCTGGGTTCGAAACGAACCTAGATTTCATCATATGATGAAATCTAGGTTCGTTTCGAACCCAGAGACATCTGGGTTTGAATCAAACCTAGATCTGGGTTCGTCAAACCAAAGACATCTGGGTTTGTCTCTAGGTTCGAATCGAACCCAGCATCGGGTTCGTTCGTCAAACCGAGATGTCTGGGTATGAACCCAGAGATGTCTGGGTTCGTGAATAAGTTTGTTGATGATTTTTTGGTGATGATTCTTTTGTTTATATTGAGTTTGATTTGTGTTGTTGATGATGATGATGATTCTGAGATGAGTTTGGTTTTCAAGTAGAGTTTGGAGTTGATAATGATGATTTTGAGATGGAGTTTCAGTTCTGAGTGGAGTTGATGATGATGATGATTCTTGGTTTCTTTTGTTTAATTTGAAAACACAGTGTGTTTGTTTTTTTTTTATAATTTATTTTGAGTTTTCTTGTTTGATAATGATACATCATCTGGGTTCCCAGATGATGTTCACCATGTCTGGGACGAACCCAGATGATGAACATCATCTGGGAACCCAGAAGTTCATCATCTGGGTCCCATTTTTTTTTTAAAAAAAATTCTACAATGTTAGCCGATTTCCTAACCATAATGACGAAATTACCATTCATTGTACTAACATGGACTAACAGTAACAAATGATTGGGGGTTAATCTGTTATAAATTCAAACATTGACTCCGTATCTTTAAAGGCTTACCTCAGGGGGTTTTGTGTATTTTGCTCTTAAAAAATAAGGAGAACTTCATATGGGTCAATATATTTTGAAAAATTCTTATTTTTAAATATAAATCAATTTATAGTCTTTATGGTCTTACTTTTCAAAACTCATCAAATTAGTCATTCTGTCATCATTTTTAATAGAAACATAGGGATCAAAATGAAGTTCTCTTATGAAAAATGATGACAGAATAATTAATTTAATAAGTTTTTGAAAAGTAAGAGACCATATAAATGGATTCGTATTTAAAAATAAGAAATTTTTTAAAAAATATTAAGATTCAGATGAAGTTTTTCCTATAAAATATTACTGTTTTAGTAATCCTATACAGTCATCATCCTATGACACTACTATACAGGCATGGCAAAGTTGCTGGAATTAGTTCTATGACATTACTATACAGGCATAGCAAAGTTGACTATGTATCTTGTGAATTGCCATTCTCTGTTGTCACATAGATATCATTCTATTGCTGTAGATATCACATCAACGTGGCAAAGTTGCCACGTATCTGTTCTCGCACAGACATCACATGGAATCTCTTTATTGATTTTTACACTATATTATGTTATTTCTATGCCCAATCTTTTACTTCTCAATAACTAAATAATGAGATTCTCGTACCTCTACTTATAACCAAAACAGAAGACTAAATAATCAAGTGCAAAACTTGATAGAGACTGGATGTGACTTTGGCGCAGAACTTTATTGACGAAATAAGCCACCACATTGAAAAACGTAAAACTATATATATTTGATGACATTAACATAAACGGTCTATAATTAAGTAATTGTTTTCTAAAAACACTCATAGAAAACACAAAAAGTGAAATTAATTTTTCCCAATTATTCAATATAAATTGACTCTCTTACCACTTCTCGAATAAAATTTCAGTAGCGAAAATCTTTATCAAAATCTAAAAATTATATTAAATCATTAATAATTATTATTATAAAAAATACATACCTAAATCATATCGATAAATTTGAATAGAATTCAATATTTCATACTCAAATCTCCTATATTTTTATAATTTTCTTTTTAAATAAAAAAAGAGAAAAAAAAAACAAAATATTATGTATTTTGATTTAATTTAGGGGTCATAATCTAAAATATTCTTTATATATAACCTAATTAGGTTTTCATTAACCTTAATTTTATTACTATTACGTTTCTACATACTAAAGCTCATACCTAATAAATATCAATAAATCTAATTAATGGATCACTTATTTGATTCTATTAAAATATATAACTTATAATATAATTATTATTTAATATGTAAGTCTATAATAAGAAATATAAAACCCAACAAAATGATCAAAGTAACTCTCATTATGTAAAAGTTGACTAACAATTGATTTATGGATGAACTAATTTGATGAAATTTTAAAAATGTTAGGGATGACGAGATGAAAAATAAATTCATGAGTAAAAATCTAACAATTTGATATAATTTATGTTTTAACACGAAAATTTTTCACTTTAATTTTCCGGTGGTTGTTCTTTTTCTTGTTATACTTTTATGTCCAACGTTCAAGGTTATATTGATATTTTCAGCCCCTTAACTTATTTTTATTTCAATAAAGCTTTCAGTGTCATTGAAAATTAACAAATAAATAATATAAGATAATATTAATTTTTTAAATGTTATCATTGATGTTATAGTGTCACCTCTAATAAAAAATTTTAGATCCCCCATTGTGTGAAATGAAAATTTAACCTATTGGAAAGAGATTCCAGCTCGAGTAGTTGCTAATGGACATTTTTTAAGAGTTGAGAAGAAATAAAGGGCAATATGGTGGAGAATTATTTGAGGCACGCAATACTTTCTCGTTTGTCCAAGCGACAATGACACATGACCATGACGGCTCATAACGACTATCACTTGCATAATAGACAAACACACCAGTCCTTGTTCAACAGATACCAAGAGAAAGTGACATGCACGATGACAGGCCAATCCACCAACCTTTACCTCTAAAAGTAGGTTGAGGGCTCAATTTGTGATAAGTCCCGCCGATGAATGGATAACATTTTAAATTTGTGTGGACAGTCTGCTCCGCGTATTATAAAAGAATATCCAAGATCCGGATAGTCATGGAGTCGACTCCAAAAGTCTTCGACTATTATAAGTGTAGGTGTAAGCGTACCTGTAATGTCAAAAAAAAAAAAAACCAACAAATATCAAAGACATGGCAGCCCCAAACAGCAGTCCAAAAAGTAATCAAATCGATTTGACAAATATTTTAGTTTTTCTAAATGGTACATTAATTATAAATAATATAATAAAAAACATAATAATGAAAATAACTTCCATCGGATTTACATTGGATTTTAGACTTTTTTTGGTGTTATAAAATTATTTTATCAACAATAATAATCAATAAATAAACATAATCTAAAAAGAGGTTTTAGTAAAGACTAATAGACTTTAATAGACTTAGCAGACTTTATTAATACGTGGGTTGTAGGGTGAGGCCATGTTTAGGTTATAAAAGATTAGCATAAGTTGGACTAAAAATATACATTGTGTCTATTTATAACCGATAAAAATCATGATTTTAGATAAAATTTGTAAAAAAAAAAAAAAAATAAAAAATACTTACTTAAAAAAAAAAAAAAAAAAACATAGATACTAGCAGACTTGAATTTTAGGTTATAGAGTGAAGTTATATTTAGATTATACAAAACTATATAAATTGGACTAATAAAATGTATTTGTTAGAAAAATTCAAACAATTAGGTAAAGTCATATTATTTTATGATGATGGAGGCACAATTTATGAATTTGGTGAAACTTGGAGCCAAAATTTGTGAAAATGGTGAAGTATGAATTATGGCGGTGAAGCCACTTTCATTGATTTTTATATTAATTACTTCAACATGAAATATTTGTGTGTTGATGATCGTCTTGTATTACCTATATATAGACATGAGTGTTTAGTCATTTGAACCATCCAAATCCTAAGTCTTATGTCTTAGATTTTAGGTATATTTGAGAGTTATCTTCTCCCTAATTTTCTCCTAAAATTTTAGAGAGAAGTTATATTTTAGTTATTGCTTTAATAAAAAATTTTAGTTTTGATTCATGAATGTTTTCTTATATTAAGAGTTTTACCACGTAAATATTGTGTTTATTATTTTTATTTTATTTTATTTTATTTTAATATATTATTCTCAATTTTAGATTTATATTGAGATTAGAATACTATTGAGTCGGTATAATAATATTGCATCTATCTGATCAACAAAAAATCATTTAAAAAAAAAAAAAAACTTGTAAAAATTGCAAATAGCAAATGATAACAGACTTTGTTGCAATTTAATCATTACGACTTGATGGAAGACAGCTGTTACCCAATGTTTGACATGATCATGGGCGTATCCAGCACAGAACGAAGCTGAAAGTTACGTGCTCATAAAAAGTTCGATGTTTTTTTATGTTTTTGAGGACAACAATGTTGCAAGTTACATGGCTAATTAGAGCGTAATAAAGTTGGCTTGTCATTGTTTATTATTATATTATTATTAATTATTTATTGTGAGATGTCCCTTCTTTCATTTTTTTAATTATTTATTATTCCCCTTTTCTCAACATTATTGTTTATTATTTTATTTATAATATAATTAACTTTTTTAGTGCTCTTCTTATATCTACTTTTTCAACTCATAGAATTTCTTATTTCTAATTAATTAGTGTGCTTTCCTTATTACAGTTTTTTTTCCCCTTTTAGTCAGATAGATGTTATCTTCTATATAAGTATTATTTATTGTATTTTTAGTGTAGTACACAAACTATTCACAATTTGCAAATTGCAATTTCCTGAACAATTTTTTTTTCCTTATTCTTCACACCATATCTCTTTATCTTTACTTGATATCTTTCGCTTATAATAACAAATTAACCTACTAACTTTATTACATTTTATTGAAACAATTTATTTATTTTGATAATTTAAATTTAATATATTTCATTACTAAATTCTAAAATCTTAGACTTTGATATTTAAGTTATTACATTAAAATTGTTTATGTGTTATAGTTATTCAATTATTTTTATATATTTTTTACTTTTTTTTTTTTTTTTTTTTTTTTCTAAATAGTCTTTATTATTATTTTTATTTATTTTAATAATTTATTAAGATTTTTAAACATAAAGATACTTGTTTTGCTTATATTTTTATTTTATTTGAATTTTTTTTTTTTTTTTTTTTTTTTTTATTTATATATATTATATATATTTTTTTTTTTTTTTTTTTTTTTTTTTTTTTTATATAATTTTTTTTTAAATTTTTTAGGTTCGCCACCGATTGGATCCAAGTTGTGAGTGATAACGTTATAAAATTTAAAATATCAACCCAAAATCTAATAATTAAATGTGACGAGTGACAGCCAACAATAATGGAACCCACAGAGATAAGGTTGTCGTGAGGTTTTGTATCAGCCAGTCAGATTCAGAGTTGCTATTGTATAAGATTATTGATGTACGACTCAAAAAGATCTTGCTATCCAACTTGCCGACCATATATCACTTCAAAGCTGGCTAGCATTTGCTTACCGTATGTTTCGGAAGATTTAATTTCATGCAAGACACCCATTGTTAGTCTATTTCTATATAAGCAAGCAGACGAGGCTCATATCATGATACGAGTTTTCTAAACTTTAAAGTACCAACAACCATTGACATCTCAATCTATTTTCTCAGGTTCGTTCTCTTCCTATTACCGTACTTTCCTTATTTTTTTTCTTTTAAACTTGTTTTATTTTCTCTGATGTCTTGGTATCTTTATTATTTTGCTATTGAAATTTCTAATGATTTTTTCAAGCAAGTTCTTATATGAAATCATGACCATTCAGAAGATTTAGACAGTTATTTTGTTTATTTTCTTCAACAATTCAAATCTCTTCCTGAGTGAAAAAAATGATCAACAATTCTTCTTCCTAAACACTGATCAGTATTAATGTTCCACCATCCTTTTTACAGTCGTTCAGATGATCTGTATTTTTCAAAGTAAGAGTTTGAAATAATTGAGCAAAATTCTATTCAAGTATTTGATGAACAACTCAATTATGCTGCTAGAATAAGACCTATCCAGAAAAGACTTTTTGAAAAAAATCAGATTATTCTAGAAGAACTGTGGCCAACCTTATCTGATGATGCTCCATGGAATCATTTTCCTCAATCTTGTCTTGAAAACCTTTACCAAGCAAGAAACCAATTTGTTGACTCTTTGGTATCTCACTTTTTAACATAAGAAGAATTTTCTGCATGGTACTTTCCAGATTCTCAACCAAAAGTGTGGCAAATAGAAGATCTTCAAGAATCACAAAAGAGATATGATGAAGACAAAAAAAAAAAAGGAAAAAGCTCAATAATGAAGGCCCCAACACTAGCAAACAAAAAGACATTAATTAGGTAGCTGTAGTGTCTTTGTATGATAATGACACTCTTACCTACGATTCAGACTTTTGTCCTGATTGTGGACCAGACTCTTATTGTCTTAGACACCAACAGTACATACATTCCACTTGGACTTGTCGTATTTGTGGTGCTACTAACTCTAATGATGAAGATCATGTTAATTACAACTTGTCTACATCACCATAATTGATCATCATAATTGAAGTTACTGTTGGCAGATTTCATCTTATTCTTATCCATAAAAGTCAAAAGTTTGGTTAAAGTATGTCAGTCACATAGGTCCTTTATGTCTATAATAATTAGGTTTGTAATAATGATATTTAGACAGACAAGAAAAGTTTAGCTAGAAAACATAATATTTTATTACTAGAGGATTAGAAACTTCTGATATCACTGAGCCTATTTATAACTAAAAGGCTCAAGAGGATAACAACGATTACATCATGGGCGACATCAAACATTTATAATACACATGAAAAAGTCAAACATTATTATTACAAACCTAATTATTACAGACATAAGGGACCCATGTGACTAATATACTTTAATCAAACTTTTGATTTTTATGGATAAGAATAAGATAGAATCTGTCAATAGCAACTTCAATAATGATGACCAATTATGGTGATGTAGACAAGTTATAATTAACATGATCTTCATCATCAGAGTCAGTAGCACCATAAATACGAAAAGTCCAAGTGGAATGCATATACTATTGGTGTTTGAGACCATAAGAGTCTGGTCCACAATCAGGACAAAAGTCTGAATTGTAGGTGGGAGTGTCATTATCAGACAAAGACATTGCAGCTAGCTGATTAATGTCTTTTTGTTTGCTAGTGTTGGGCCTTTATTATTGGGCTTTTTCCTTTTCTTTCTATTTTCATCATATCTCTTTTATGCTTCTTAAAGATCTTCTGTCTGCCACACTTCTGGTTAAGAATCTGGAAAATACCATGCAGGAAATTCTTCTTGTGTTGAAAAGTGAGATACCAAAGAATCAACAAATTAGTTTCTTGCTTGGGACAGGTTTTCAAGATAAGATTGAGGAAAATGATTCCATGGAGCATCATCAGATAAAGTTGGCCACAGTTCTTCTGAAATGATCTGATTTTTTTCAAAAAGTCTTTTATAAATAGGTCTTATTTTAACAGCATAATTGAGTTGTCCATCAAATACTTGAATAGGATTTTGCTCAATTATTTCAAACTCTTGCTTTGAAAAATACAGACCATCTGAACAAGTGTAAAAAGGATGGTGGAACATTAATACTAACCAATGTTTGGGAAAAAGAATTATTGACCATTTTTTCCACTCAAAAAGAGATTTGAACCGTTGAATAAAATAAAATAAAATAATTGTCTAAGTCTTTGAAGGTTGATGACTTTATGTGAGAGCTTGCTTGAAAAGATCATTAGAAACTTCAATAGCAAAATAATAAATATGACCAAGACACCAGAGAAAATAAAACAAGTCCAAAGGAAAAATAAAATAGGGAAAGTGTGGTTGAGTAGGAAGAGAAAGAACTTGAGAAAATGGATAAGTGAAATGGACACAAAGAATTTTAAGAAAGAGCTGACCATGGGTTTTGATACATTTATACTGATAAAAAAACAGTAATTCCATAATTCCTTTTTCTGAAAAATTAGTTCTAAAAAGTTCTGAGAATTCTGGAATTTCTGAACATGGATAAGAAGACAAAGATGATTGAAACATAAAAACAGGAAGTAAAACAGGATTCTCTTGGATTGGACGGGAAAGATAATCTGCTAGGAAATTGTTATTACCTTTGATGTGTTTGACTGTGAAAGAGTATTTGCTGAACCATTCTGACCATCTGAGAAGGAGTTGATGAGGCAATTTCTTCTTATGGAATTGAAGTATTTGAGAAAAAGATTTCATATTAGTCTCCACTATAAAGTGATGACTAATTAAATTAAATTCAAATTTCTCTATAACATTTTTTACTACCAAAATTTCTTTGAATGTTGAGTGATAATGCAACTGACTAGGTTTGAAACTGCCACTTTGGTAAGAGTATGTGTGTCTGACACCTTGATCGAATTATTCAAAAAGAACAGCACCCCAAAATTTTTTACTTGCATCAGTCTGCAAAATGCAAGTACGTGTAGAAGGATATGTAGAGGAGGAAGAGTTTGACAAACTTACTTGATCTGTTGGACCGTCTTGGTTTGTTGAGAACTCTAAGGAGGAGGAATGTTTTGCAGTAACTTAGATAAGGCTTGGTAAGAGCTGCAACATTGGGTATGAATGTTCTGACATAATTGACAAGACCAAGGAACTGTTAAATTTCTTGCTTGGATTGCAATTGATCAGGAAATTTAAGCAATTTTGTCCAATGTGAGGTTGGGGATGATATTTTCCTTTAAAAATCTGCATGCCAAGGAAAATAATATGTTTTTGAGCAATTTCCATCTTTTTGAGCTGAAAGCATGATACCATGATCTTTAGTAATTTGAGCAAACTGTTGGAGGAGCTGCAAATGTTCTTGCTCATTCTTGGAGAACAAAAGGATGTCGTCTATGTAAATGAGTGCATTATGGAGTATGGGAGCATAGATCCTGGTCATTGCTTTCTGAAACAACGAATGAGCTGTTTTTAAGCCAAATGGTAGAACTTTCCATTGAAAATTGTGATCTGGTATGCAGAATGCAGTTTTGTATCTATCATCAGGATGAATTCCTAGTTGCCAAAATGTAGCTTTCAAATCAAACTTTGAGAAAATATGAGTATTTGAAAGACAGACAAATAAGGTCTATTTCATGGGTAATAGAAATTTGTCATCTTGAAGGAATTGATTGAGAGGTTTATAGTTGATAACTAGTCTCAATTTTTCACAAACTTGTTCAGATCTTTTATTCACATAAAAAGCTTCACATGCCAATTGTGAAGTTGTTAGCTCAATAAGATCTTGTTGTTGCAACTGGGAGCATTCTATTCTTGCAAGCATGAGATGTTCTGGATTCATGCTTGAATGACTTGCTTTGGTTGAGTTGATGTTTTCATTCAAGTGAAATGGAAGTTTGACAAATAAATCAGGATTTTTCCAGGGAGGATGGGAACATTTTTTGAAAAATTCAGAATGTGTTTTTGAGCAGGATTTTTAAATAAGCTGATGTTGGATTAGGGTAAAGTCAGTAGATGGTTGAAGGGTATAAAGACAGAGAATAGACGTCCAAGATTTGAAATGATTTTTAAATCGAAGACTATCAATAAGAATTCTAAGATCAGAGAGTTTGGAGTATAGGTCAATTCAAAAACAAGATCTTTTCCTGGTAAATGAGAACCTAAAACCTTATAAGTGACAGTACATCCAGGAAATATCTCAAAAATAAGGGGTTTACTGATAAAGTAACTGTGAAAAGTGTGTTATTGGCAGCTTGAATGTAACACCCTCCACCCAATTCCCATTCGGATGAGAACTCGGGTTAAATGATGCTACCTTAATCGGTTTATTGTTATTATTTTACATATATGCACTATAATTTTTTTTCGAAAATCCGGTAGAGTTTCCTCTGTTTTTTGAAAAACTCAAAATTATAAAACCTACAAATTTCAAAAGAAACACTTCTAAATATATTTGTTTCTCAAATCCCAATTTCGGACCCTCTCTCCGACTCAAAATCACTTCACCACACAAACTTTAGTAAAATCATACATTTACAAATAAAATTCCATCAAATGGAAATAAACACAAAACTTAAAAGAAAAGTAATACTAAGTTTCACCAACTCACTTTACCACATCCAAAAACTTTACTATAAAGTTGTATACATTAACATTTACAAATTTTCATAAATACATCTAAATGTACATGCATGAGTTCATATAATTGCATTTTAACAAAAATATGTACATGCCAAAAGAATGTCTACCAAAATGAAGATCGATGTGACTCGCGAAACGAACGGGAGATGTCTCCTTGTCAGCTTCTATCTACAGTGCCCAACTCAACTATCTGCGCATGAAAAATCCAACGCGCTTAAATATTTCTACTTTGTGGGTGTACACTATAATATTGAAATCGTAAATATTTTTAAGAACACCGTATTAAAATATAATGAATTACTAATTTGTCAAATTGTAATCATAAACATGTAAAAATCAAGCAAGTTGAGATTTGTATAATTTAACCATTCAAAAAAACACAAATCAATCATAATTATGCTATTACCCCTAACAATATATCAGAGCTCTTTGTAAATTCTGACACGATACCTTGAATTGATAACGGGTTTCCCTGGTATTGGACACTCGGTGCCTACCCGTCGGATCTCAATTTACAAATTGTTGCGATTTCTTAACTGGACACTTGATGCCTCTTACGGTCCATAACTCCAAGTCGATATGCAATCATAACGATGTAGTACTGCTAATAATTACCATATTGACATGCCAACTACCAATCACCATCTACCAATGTTCAGGTTTATTCGGGCCCTTGATATTTTTCAATAATTATAAAATTATCAATTCAAATAAACTTTTAATCGCGTAAATATTTAATCTCATCTTTTGTATCTATTTTTCAAAATATTTCAAAGCTTCACTCTTGGTCATTTCCAAATGACCATTTTGCCCCTAGTTTTAATGTCAAAACTTAACAAAACAACTCCCCTCCTTCTCTAGTTCTCATTCAGCCCAAAAGAGTAAATTTTCAAATTTTTATTTTCCAATCCTTAATTTATCATACACATCATCAAAACATCATATCATTAACACATAAATGGGTGTGAATTGACAAAAATACCTCTTGGTTCTTCTCTAGATTGCATTCGGCCAAGGGTATAAATTTTCAAAATTTGCTTTCAACTTAATAACTCATCATATAATTCATTCAAATATCACTCGTTTAACACATAAATAAGCTTGAAATGACAAAAATACCCCTAGGATCCTCTCTAGAATAGGTTTGGCCTAGGGTCTAATTTTTGTAAATTTTTGTTCTAATTTGTTTTTCATCCCAAAAATTATTCCATCAACATCCAATTGATACATAAATATCATTTGTACCTAGTTACCATATCAAGGGAATAAAATCAATAAATTTTAAAAAGAATTTTCATTGTTATGGTTACTAACAAAATCAAATTTTTAGAATATATGTACACCAACCTTTTTGGGCTTGCTAATAGCTTTCTTGCACTCCCAAATGAAGCTCAAAGTTTTTCTTTACCCTTGTCTTGCTCACCTCTATCCAATTGGTCACCTAGGGTTTTTCAAGAGAGTATTTTTCATCATAAAAATCAACTCAACAAATTTAAATGCATAAACAACCACACCTACATGCTCTTGCATGCTTCTACATCATTTCTAACCAAAACTCATCACAAAAATCAAAACCCACACCAACTTACCTTGTTTAAACCCTTTCTAATGAAAATCCCCTTGTAACTCTAAAGGGGTTTGGATGAAATTGAAGCTTTGGAGGGATAGATAAGGTGTAGAATAAGGTTTAGGAGTGATTTGTGGGCTTAAAGTTGAAGAAAAATTGAGAGAGAAATGGGAAGAAAGTGATGGCAAAGGAGAAAGGAAGAAGAAGAAATGAAATGTTGTCTTGCAATTTTAACTTTATATATGCTTATATTCTCTTGACTAAATTGCCCCTCAACTAATCCCATGATTACCATTTCGTCCTTAGTTGCAAATTCTAGCATGTGATTGGTTGAATCTTTAACTACTCATCCCACTAACTAAGCTAATCGCTATTTTAGTCAACCTTTAATTAAATTCATTCACCCTTTTTGCCTTTTATGTTGTCAAACTTTTATTGGACCAAGAATTAATCACATGTAATGCCTTCTAATTTTATTCCCTTTCTTGACCAATCACATTTTTCTAATATTCCAATATCCCCATTCAATTCCTAAAATAAATCCTCATTTATAATTTATATCCCCAAAATAAATAAATCTCCTAAATAAATAAAATATATATATCCCACCTTAAATACATAAATTCCAAATTTAATCCACCTTTTGCTTACTAACTTTAAATTAAAGAACAATAATCCAATTGAAATGAGAATTCGGGGCGTTACATTGAAAGATTTTTTTATATGATTGCCAATAAGAAGAAGAGAGAATATCTGGGTTAAGAATGGATGTCACAACACCAGTATCAATAAAAATGATAATGGGTATGAGTTTGGCATATTTGGTGGAAAAAACTTTTATCATTACCGATGGAATTGTTGGTTTGTCTGGTTGAATAGAATATTGAATCTGATAGTTAGAAGAGCTATTAGAATCAGAGGTGGTTTCTGAGAATTGGTCAAACTAAAGAACATCTCGAGGGGTAGGGGTATCATGAACTTAAAACAGATCTTCTATTTCATCATCAGAAAGAGAAACACCTTTTTGAGTAAGGTACTAGACCATCTGTTGAGATTTCTTTTTTTGATTGGGATAATTTTTGACAAAATGACCATTTTTATGATAGAGATAACACCTGTTAGTAGATCTCTGTTTAAAGGGTTTTCTTCTGAGAAATCTTTTGAAACTTGGTCTGTGATATTATGACGAAAAAGATTTTTTCTTGTGAGATTTAGCTTTGAGAAGATTATGCTTATTTTTTCTAAAGTAGTTGCACTGATTATGATTCTTGCATTTAATTTGCAAATCTAATCTTTAACAAACTTTTGTCAACTGTTTTGATCTTTGTAGATAATCCTCAAAGAATTTCTTTTGAGCACAAAGTTTATCCAATACAGTGAGAACAAACTAGTAATTTTACCAAGAGCACATTGTTGGAGTGATTTGTCTTATGTCTGTATGATCTTTGTAGCTTCTTAGGGCAAGAGTCTGGTATAGAGGATATAAATGCTTGTTTCATGTTTGAATCATCAGTTCCATGAAGAGCATGGAATCTTTTCAGCATCTGTTGATAATGCCCATCAAGATTTTTTTTTTTTTTTGTAAGAACAACACTTCATTTGGAAGTATTCTTCTCTCATCTTGGCTTCATGAGCTTGGGATCTGCCACAAAATTCATCATAAAGAACAAATAGTGCTTGATTGAGATCAAGGAGTTGACAAAATTGAATTTGTCCGTACTCACCTAATTCTTGCCACCACTATCTTAGTGTACTTGTGAATCTAGTAGCAAACTGAGTGAGAACTTGTTGGAGCTGAGCATGTGGCTTTAACATTTTTGTTTGTAACCATGCCTGAAACTCAAAGATTCTGTCTCTCCATTTTGAGAATGGAACATCATCTAAGGTAAAGATAAATAGTTTTGAGGTATTATTATTTTGAGGAGGTGGTTGTGGTTGTGCAGGAGGGATTTGTTGAGGGATTTCAGTTTTAGTACTAGCATTTTCTTCATAAATCTGAGGTTCAGTATTCATAAACTGAGAGCCTAAAACATGATTAGTAGTACTGAAAATATCATCTTCAGAAGAATATTCTAGAGAAGTTGTCAAAATGTGAGCTAAAAATTCAATGGGAGAAGTTGAGAAAAAATTAGCAGGAGTAGATGATACAGAGGTTTCTGGAGTATATTCAAAAGAATCTAGAGAATAAGGGAGTGGAGATGGAGGTGGAATATATAGAATTTAGGAAGATCCTATTTCTTGTAAGGTTTCGGAGATCAGATTTTGTTGAAATACCATGTACTGATTTTCTTGCTTACTTTGAGAATGAGAACTAGAACTGTGTTAAGAGAGAGCCACCTTGGATTTTCCTTTTCTTTGAGCCAAATGTTTTTGCCTTTTTTGTTTTGCTTGTTGAGCTTCTTGTTGTTCTCTGAGCTTAGCATAAAGACGATGGGTTGTGCCAAATGCAATGTCTGTTTCTGATCTGGTTTCTATTGGAGCAAAAGACTTACTAACCTTTGGAAAAGACCACGAACTGTTGGATGCTTCAAAGGGACTATAAACAGGAGCAGGATGAAGAGCATGAAAAGTCTGTTTATAGAGATGGCAAGTTGAGCTTTAAGACTTCTCATTTCTGCATCCTTTTGTGTAAAAGTAGTTATGAAATTTTGATTTGTCTGAATCAAATGGATCAAATCATTATGAAGCTGATTCATTCTTTGCTATAATTGTTGAATTACTTGAGCAGTTCTTTCAGTAGCAGTAGATGTCTGAGATTACAAATGATTGAGCTTGGACTCAATTCTATGCATAACTTTATTTTGAGCAATAGCATTCTCAGATTGCCAATTTAGAACAGCTTCTGCTTGAGAGATGGGTTTGATTGAACCATCAAGCTGAACAACCTGAGCTGGAACCACTTTTGGTTTTTGAGTTACAGTTTCATCAAGAGGTGAAAAATCAGTGTCATAGGAGTTAGAAGTGTGTTGAAACATCATGACTAGAGGAATCATTGTCTAGGTAGAGTTCTTGACAACCCATTTTTGAGAACGTTTACAGGATTTTGGAGAAGATGATTTTGAAAACCAATCAAGACCTTTCTTGTAACAAGACAAATGGGTCTTTATTGAAGAGGTGTTAAATATGGATTGTTAATTAGGATCAAAAGAGGGTTTTGAGGAAAACTCATCATCATCATCCCATATAGGATTAGTCACTGGAGGATATTTAAGAGGATCAGAATATCTGACAATATACTCATATTTACCAGAAGGTTCTCCTAATGGACCTACAGTAGAGTCTCCTTCAAGCCAGAGTTGGTAAAGAGATTTGAGTTTGGAAAGTTTTTGTAAGACATCAGGTACTTGGTTTTGTTTTTCATAATCCTTTTTACAACTTTGACATTGACACTTAAGATCATAAGGGCTATGACCATCTGGATAGGTAAAGTAATAAATAAGCTGACCTATATGGGTAACATGTTGGACCTGTGGTTTAGGAAAAGAAGAGTTAAAAATACATACTGGATGGATCATGAACTGGGTATGAAATTCAAGAAAAGGAGCACTAAGTTCTCCTAGCTTTATAAACTTGATGGTTGTCATGCCATCTGGATTCTGGAGCATCACAGACTCATTAGCAAAGACCAGAGCTGGAGATTTATACTGTTTTTCATAAGAAGTTATCCACTGTTCTGGTAACAATTCAATAAGCTTCTCACAAGAGATCTGCTGTGGAATGGATGTACAATGAGGAACATGGGAAGAGTCCATGGTAAGAAGTAGAGCTTCTGTAGTAGTTGGAAGTGAAAGGTCAAGAGCATGATCTTGTACTCTCCATATCATTTGGTGATGGAGGGTAGCTGAAATAGAACTAGCCTTCTGAACTACTCATGTAATCTGCAACTGAACTTGCAAGGCCGTAGAACAAAACTCATCCTTAAAAGACATGTTATAATTTGGTCTGATAGTGAGCATGACAGTGTCTGCATTAAGGGTGGTTTGAACAGTAGCAAGACAAGCATGTTGATAACTGAGATATCTAGTGTCAAGTAAAGTCATTCTACAAGAAACAGGAAGATATTTTCTACCATGATAGGTAACTGCTATTCTAATGGTACCAAAATAGATATGGGTATATCCTTCTGATAACCACTGATTAATAGAAGACTGAGGGATTTCTAAAGTAACACATTGTTCTTCTAAAGACGCTAGAATAGGACATTATCAAACTTAGAAGAATGTACATATTCTTTTACAAGTCTTCTAGAAGGTTTCACAAGAGTTTTGATAGAATGAAAAAAATAAGAACTAGGTTTAGCAAAAACAACCCATGCCCTTTGTAAGAGGCATGGGTTCAACACCCCATCCCCGTAAAATCCAAATTTATATTTATAATATAATATAATAATACTTATACTATTCATAATAATAATAATAATAATAATTGTAAGTCTCCCACCATTTGTATGGGTTGATCTCCCATCCTCACGTGAGTCTTCCACTACCCCCGTGTGGATAAATCTCTCCCAATTGAGAGTAGTTGTCCGGACTGCACCACTAATGTTCTATTTCGATTGGTCCCGGTAGTTCTCTGGACCCGTCCTAAATACAGTTCTTGTACTAAAAATAAATAAATAAAAAAGTACCATCCCTTTATAAGAGGCATGGGTTCAACACCCCATCCCATAAAAATCCAAATTTATAATAATAATAATAATAATAGGTCTCCCACCATTTGTATGGGTTGATTTTTCACTCTCGTATGGGTCTCCCTCCTATCTTCGTGTGGGTGGATTCCTCCTAATTAGAAGTAATCCTCCGGGCTGCGCCATTAATGTCTTATCTTGGTTGGTCTCGACAGTCCTCTAAATTCGTCCAAGATACAGTTCTTATATTCAAATAAAAAAAAAACAAGTATCATATTTGTAAATAGCTTTGAAATTAAAAAATATTTACACATTGACGAACTTAGAGTACTAATAACTCATGTATACAAATGAATAATTTGTCTCAAGTTGGGATTCTTGAACATTGTGATGGGATTTCAGACATAATTATATATAAAGTAGAAAATCACATCTCTAATATTTTGTGTACCAAGGATCTTTGATGCTAATAACTAGAAGTACCCCATATATAACGTTAAAGATGTGATTGTAATTATCTAGGACTTAATCAATTATATTTGGGACCTTGAAAGTTTTATAATAATCACGTGATTTATGATTTTAAAAAATTAAAAATAATAATAATAATCGTGATATATCTTAATGTATGAAATTTAAAACAATAGTAATAAAATAATTCGTTTGGTATAGATTCTTTAAATAGATTTTTTAAAAGTAGATTTATAGAAGTTGATATTTTATAAATAGAACTTTTAAAAAGAAGTTATTGATAATGGTTGTCAAGTAAAAAAACTATTTTTAATTATAAATTGTTTAATTATATTATTTTTGAAAGCTCTCTTAAACATGAGATATCACCTAAACTTGAAGCCACATAAACGACAGGGATTGTTTCCACAGACCCTATATTATTAGCTAACAGATATCAGGTTTACCACCAGAAGTTGGATAACCAATACAGACTATCCTGTCTATCACATTGGTAAAGTCTTGCGCTTTGAAAAAAAAAAATGGAGTTATTAGTAACTCTCAGCAAGCAGCAAGCTGATATGATTTCTCCAAAACAGTTACAGCTGCAATCAGAGTTCAGACATCAACATCCTATTAAGTGAACATATGTTACCAATAACACCAACTGTTTTATTTTATTATTATAAAATACAATTCCAACTTCATAAGTATTTCTAAAATCTTAATCAGCCTAAAACATGACAATTCAGAAATTAATCAATATACATAAATGTTTTACAGTTAAACAATAAGTTATTATTTCAAAATCATACAACAAATTTGATGTCCTAAACATAGGTAGAGAATATGACCCTCGGACTATGACCTGGCATTAAGCAATGCAGAAACCAGAATACCTGCAACTACTGCACCAAGTGCATCCAAACAATAGGCAAATTTACTTTCTCTAATGCTGTGAATTATCCAGCTCCAGCATAATTATCAGTCGCTACATATAACACCACTTTTGTGCTATAATATAATGCTTTGTTTAAATCAACAGTTTCACATGTTTGCTATGATTCAGGATGCATATACGAGAGTCTGTTCACATCAGTATGTGCATAGTTACAAGAATAACATTGACAAATTTAAAACCAAAGGGATTGACTCTATAATTAGTGTACTGGCTGTTAAGAAAATGCTTGGGCTGAGAAACTTCAAGCCAAAGATGCTGTAAGTGATGACAACAACGTGTAACCAGTCAAACGATTAAAGAATAAAATGCTAATAAAATTCTACTGAAAAATTAAACATACCAATCAAACAATTAGATAAGTGATGGCAACAAGAGTATAACCATAAAAATATAAAAAATGCAGTCATCTTTGTTTGGAGACTTCCTCGCTGATTCTTACTTTGGACGATATAACACTATAGCTTTTGCTTCTTTGTCTTCTCTTATGGTATACTCATTCCATCCCTTCCCCGCCCCCCCCCCCCCCCCCCCCCCCCCCCCCCCTCCCTCTCTCTCTCTCTCTCTCTCTCTCTCTCTCAACTTTTAGACGTGAAATTCTACACTTGATAATTATTATATGCTTCCATGTGGAGAATCAATAAGAATCGATGTTCTTATATCTAACAACGTCATTTACTTTTAGATTTGATTCACTTTTTAACACGATATCAAACCGCAATTGAATCAAATATTATATCAAATATTAATAATAATAATCCCAAACTCTATATATGTTACAATATTAACAACTGAGATAGCCATTGTGTTGCACGGTTGATAAGTGTGCACACATTTAATAGCGACAATATCTCAACAATTGGGATTCCTGATATTATGTATTTTTAGTGTTTAATTTATGAATCTATCAAGTCCTAAGTTTTTTCATGATTGAGCATAGATATTTGATTTCTAATAATCAGTAGTGATTTTTGAAGGGAATGATAACAGTAATGCTAACAGCAGCCATTTCCAAACTGCACCCTCAACACTTGATAATTATTATATATTTGCAAATTGCTATTTGCTGAACAATTTCTTTTTTCTCTTCTTCTTCACATGACATCTCTTCAGCTTCATTCGACATCTTATCATTTATAATAACAGGTTAATCTACTAAATTTATTATTTTTATATTTATTTATTTTTAATGATTTAAATTTAACATTCATTTTATCAGTAAATCATAAAATCTTAAACTTTAATATTTAAGTTATTACATTAAAATTATCCATATATTGTCATGATTCAATTATTATATTATATATATTACTTTATAGTTTTACTTTATTATAATTTTAGGTAGTCTATGTTATTTTTCTTTTTTTCATTTTTATTTATTTTAATGATTTCATTAGAATTTTTAAGCATAAGATTACTCATTTTACTTAAATATGATGTAAGTTCTCATTTTATTTGAACTGCATTATGTTATTGAATATTATTTTACATGAAAATATTATAATTTAATTAATATGATCCTAATTTTTGATATTTTTATTATTTTATATATGTATCTCTGAATAAATTTTTTGGATCCATCACTGATGATGATCCAAGTTGTGAGCGATGATATGTCATGATAATAACGTTATAAAATCTAAAATATCGATAATGGAACCCATAGAGATAAGGTTGTCAGGTTTTTTTATCAACCAGTCAGATTAAGAGTTGCTGTTGTATAAGATTATTGATGTGCGACTCAAAAGTATCTTGCTGTCTAACTTGTCGACCGCATGTCACTTCAATACATAAATGTTTTACAATTAAATAATACACTATATTATTTCAAAATCATACAACAAATTTGATGTGCTAAACATAGGTAAAGAATATGACCCTTGGACCATGCTACCCGGCATTAAGCAACGCAGAAACCAGAATACCTGCTACGACTGCACCAAGTGCATCAAAACAACAGGTAAGTTTACTTTCTCTAATGATGTGAATTATGCAGCTCCAACAAAAAAATTACATAAATTTAATCAAGGTTGGATTTTGGGAATGAGGTGGCTAGCTCCCAAAATTATCAATCTCTACATATAGCACCACTTTCGTGCTATAATATAATGTTTTGTTTAGATCAATAGTCTCATACAGTTTGTAAGGATCCAAAGTGTATACACGGAGCGTCTATTTACATTAGCATGTGCCTAGTTAACTTATTTTTATTTCAATAAATTTTTTACCGTCATTGAAAATAAACAAATAAATAATATATATATGTATACATTATAATATTACCTTTTTTAAATGTTATCATTAATATTATAGTGTCAACTCTAATAAAAATTTTTGAAAAAATCCTAAAAAACCAACCGACCTTTGTTAGATTACCCATTTTCACTCATGCAATTTCATTTTTATCCAAAAAAAAACACCATTTTGCCACCAAGATGACAGAAACATGCAAATGATATGTACAACAGGTGAAAAAACCAAATAGCCCCTACCATATTTTAAAAAATAAAAACAAATTAAATTAAAAAATTTTAAAAAATTAAAAAAGGAGATCCAAATTGGATCTCCACCGTTGGATCATGGTGGAGATCTTGGATCTCTATAGCAATGAACTTCATCTCAACTTCATCCTCTCAAACTTCTAGATCCCCTCTCTCCTTCTTTCTTCTCTCTCCCCATTTTTGGGTTTCCTAAAAACCTATATTTTTCATCATCAATCTCCCATAATCATCAAACATCAATCTTTCACAATCATTAGCAAACCCTATAAAACTAAAAAAAAAAAAAAAAATCCAAACAACATAATAGAAAAAGAATATAAAAAAAAAAAAAAAAACGCATAGCAAAAAAAAAAAAAAAAAAAAAAAAAAAAAAAAAAAACCCACATTGGTCTATGTCGTTGGACCTCAACGGCGGAGACCATTCTGGGTCTTCACGGTGAAGGCCTAGTGGAAGACCCAAACTGGGCCTTTATCGTGGAGATCGTCGGAGACCCTTCTGGGTCTCCACCAGATTAGGTCTCCACGATTGGAGACTCGAACCGACTCTTAATTATGGAGATCCCGGTTCGAAGTCTCCATGATCAGAAGCCCGAACCAGGCCTTCGATCGTGGAGGCCCAAAACTAGAGCCTCCACCATACCATTACCGACGATGAACCACTGGCAAATTTGGTCGGAGATGGAGAAAGAAAGAGCAAAAGAGAAGAGAGAGAGAAAGAGCGTTAGGAATTGAGAGAAAAAATGAAAATATTCTTTTATATATTTTTTTATTTTTATTTTTAAATAAAAACATCTTTTTTAATGTTATTTATTTATTTATTTTTATATTTTATAAATATTTTCATTGAATTTTCTCTTTTATCCCTAGAGTCAAATGGTCAATTGTAACAAGATAATGGAATCTATTATCGTTAGGTGTAATATTGTCCTTCCATATACCTCCAGGGGGGATTTTGAGTGTTTAAGTTAAAGTTAAGTGGTATTTTGAATAAAAATGAAATTGCATGAGAAAAAATGGGTAATCTAGTAAAAGTGGGGGTTTTTTAGAATTATCCCAAAATTTTGGATCTCCATGGTGTGAAATGAAAACCTAACCTTCTAGAAAGATATTTTGGAAACTGACTCTAGTGGGAGTAGTTGCTAATAGACATATTTTAAGAGTTAAAGAGGAAATAAAAGGAAATATAGTGGAGAATTATTTGAGGTAGACAGTAGTAACTCGTTTCTCTAAGGGAGCGACGTGACCATAACAAACTGTCGATCAACATCATAGCATCTATCACATGTACAATAGACCCAAACCTCGCTCAACAAATATCAAAGAAGTGACGGCCCCAAATGGGAGTCCAAAAATTAATCAAATTGATTTGATAAATGTTTATTTTTACTAAATAGTATTTAGTAATAATTATAAATAGAATAAATTACACAACACACCTAAAGTTTACCTAAAAGCAGATGAAAACATAGTTATTCTTTTATTGCACAAAATCTCATGCTTAATGTTGACTTCTGTCCACTTTAACGATTGATTAAAAATTTTGAGTGAAAGTCTAAAATACCCTCAACAATGTAAAGTTATCTAAGTATCCATGAATAAGACAAAAAAAAATAAAATAAAATATTATTCTATTTTCACATGTTCAGCCGCCAACACCACCAAATTTACACATAGTTTAAAATTTTATAATTTGATTTAATTGACGAATTTGCCTTTATAAATTGAATTAATGTAATGAAAGTAAGTTTTGTATGTGTTGACATCCGGAAACGGTCAACCAGAGATTCTGGGGCCCAGACGGCGGACTTGGTAATTAAGGATTGGTTTGTACTGGTCGAAGGGTAGTAAATGGTCTATTAATGAGATGCTAGGTTGGTGGTAATTAATTCAGGTGGAGGAATGTCGTTCCTGGTGGTTGGTCGGAGTTAATAAAGTGATGAACAAGTAATTAAAGAGAAAGAGGGAAAGAAGGAGAGAAAACACAGGGGTTTTTACGTGGTTCGGTGACTGCACCTACATCCACGACCACTCTGGAAATCATTCCGGCAGAGTGACAGTTCTTTGTATATTCAGCTTATCTATACAGTAAAAATGTCTCCCCTCTTTATAGAGGAAGGGAGCTCACAATAAAAAATACAAAAGAATGTTATACAAGCAACTAGCAACGGCTAGTTTCAACTGCTTCTGACATTGCCATGCTGCATTAATTGTGAAGGTAATCATGATTTGCACAGATTTGCATTAATGGTACCTGTAGAAGTCCTTACTTCATTTAATGTTTCTGGGTAATTGTGTAAACAGTTTCCGGCGGGAAATCATGGGAGTTGGTAATTCTGACAGCTTGCTGCACACGGTTTCTCATGAGTAGACTTTCTAGTCAGTCAGGTGTATGCTGGAAAGGAGGTGAGGCGATCTGGAGGTCAGCGCGACCTCGCGAGCTCGCAATTGGCGCGACCTCGCGAGCTCCTCAGGCTGAAAGCATTGGCAGGTGACATGCTGAAGAACTGTTGCCGGCTCGCGACCTGGCGGCCTCATAGTCTGGGCTTGCAGCTGCTGGCTCCAATTTTGGGCCTCCTGGGCCCTTGTTCCTGTTCAAATTAGATAAACACGTACTGGCCCAACTGGGCTGGTCCAGAAAATGGGCATAACATCAAGCCCCCCAGCTCTCTGTGCGTTTTGCGGACTGGGAGCTGATCCAAATGCACGATTGGCGCCCATTTTCAAATCTCCTGGGTCCGTTTCAATTTTCGTACTGTAACTGCCAACACGTGGCATTCATTCAAGCGCTGGAGCCGAAAAACGTGTCTCGAGACCGTACGCATTAAATGCACATGTCTTGTAACTGACAGACGTGATGGCGTGCGACCGAGACTGATGCTCAACCGTTCGATCCTTGACGGTTATACCTTTATGCTGGATCGGATGGCTAGGGGCGGACGAGCTGGCATATATAATCCATGGGTCTCTTCATATTCGTCTTTTTGCTTCCCTGATACGACTACAACACCCTTTCTTCCCATTTTTTCCTTCGTTCCTACTTCCTCTGGTTTACTGTTCGCCTTCAGACAGACTTCTTGGACTTTGATACTGCAGGAATCAGTCACCGTTTTCAGCAAGCCGCTCATACCTCGAACAAGGTATTTCTTCTTTTGCTTTGCTTTTGTGTCGTGATACAGTCCGTTCCTGTATACGCTGGAGGCGACCCGACTGACCCGTCTCTAGGCCGTGTTCTGTTGCTTAGGATTTTTGACGAAGATGTCCCCCCTTGCTGTCTGGTAGGGTACCTGTAGACATAGGGTTAGCCACACATATATTTAGGGTGATAGAGTACCTGACAGGGCCGTGTCTCAGGGCCTTCTCCTGCCCTCTGGAGGCCGAGTGTGCGACCTGGCATGTAGGACAATAGTTCTAGGAGTTCATTTTCCGCGTCTGGTTAGGCTCAGCATGCTATAAACGTTCTCATGTCGCTTCTTTTGTGCTGTAGATGTCAGGTCGTTCACGCACTGGTCGAGGCAGGGCCTCTACTTCTAGGAGGTCATCAGCACGTCAGACTGGTGAGGCCGAGGCCGCGACCTCGCGAGCTAGCGTGCCCGCTGAGGGGGTCGAAGGAGGGGAAGAGGTCGCTGAGGAAACGGATCCCCACCCTTTCAAGCACACGCCCTCGCTGATCACCCTTTCAAAGCTGGAGGATTGGGCTGAGGCACTCAGCCTTCCCTTGGGGTGCAGGGCTAATGTCCCCCTGGACACTGATCGAGCCGCTTACCCTCCTAAGGGCTTTGTGGCGATTAGCCGTGAGCATATGGAGCTCGGCTTCAGGTTCCCCGTTCCTGGATATCTCAAGGATCTCTTGAACGACTTGAAGCTTGCCCCATTCCAACTAACTCCGAACTCGTACGCCTACTTGACCACCCTGGCTGCGTCGTTCGTTAAGCACAAGCTGGGGTTTCCATCACCCCGCATTCTCCGTAGCGTCTTCAGCTTCAAGGCGATCTCAGGGAAGGACGGGCTCTATTATGCCACGCCCCGCCAATATTCTGATTATAGGGAGTTTCTACCCCAACGTTGCACTAAGTCCAATGTAGGGGAGTATAAGTCGAACTGGGCTCTGTTCACCTGTCCTTCACTTGCTGGGCTGAACAACAGGAGTTTTGTGCTGGAACCCAGTAGAGACATAAACACATAAATAACATTAGTTTTTTTTTTTTTTTTTTTTTTTTTTTTTTTTTTTAAGAAGCTAATTTTTTGCTTTGCAGCTGTCGCAGCCCCTGCATACAAGCCTAATGAGGACGAGCTCGCTATTCTGAACGCTTACGCGTCAGCCAAGGAACCAGCAGAGGACTTTTTTCCTTCTGGCAGCGAGCTTGCAGACCGGGGTCTTGCGCCATCTGCAACGAGCGCTCTTCTGAACAAGTTCCGGGATTTGGGGATAAGAGGGCAAGCGTGCGAGGTCGCTTCCAACCTTCCTGCTCCTACACAATCGGATTCAGAACCACAGCCCCTACAACAAAGGTCACCGAGCACGAGCTTCACCACCAGCACTTCTTCGGACAATATGGGAAGAAGGCTCACCATGTCCGTCCCTCCTCTCAGGTCAGTTCCACCTGCTGAGCCGGCCGAGGTCGTCAACGTGGACGACACCTCCTCAGACCGCTCTCAAAGAGCGCCCTCACAAGCTGCTGCAGTTGCCCCCTCTCCGACCAGGGCAGCTGCAACTCCTCAAAAACGGGCTGCCCCATCTGCAGGACGGAGTTCTCCTCCAGCCAAGAGGGCCACAGTCTCTGCCGGGGGGGACTTACCTTCGGAGCCAGAGTCTGAGGCCTTGACCAGGAAGAGGAAAGGGAAGGCCATAGCTCCACCCGCACCTCCAAAGCAGAAGGACTTCGTTGCCGTCACTTCGGTCGGTGGGGTCGTCATCGGACGGGAGCCAGGTACTGGAACGCCAGCACGACCTGCAAGGTCTGCAACAGTTGAACAGGCAGATTCTGGCCCTCCTCCTGATGCAGTAAAGGAGATGGAATTTTTCAACAGCTTCGTGGAGTTTGTGCCTGAGGTGATATGGAAGCGTGACCCTAAGCTGCAGAAGCCCGAGCTCACAGGCGTACATCTCGCAGGCTACGTAGCTCGTCATGCTGCATTGGTAAGGCTCACCCCTCTCTCTACTTCGGCTCTCTTCTTTTCTTAAGGTCTTTTACCATCTCTTCTGTCTGTTCAGCTCGGTATGGCATCTCAGAAGCTTATGAGGGAGGCAGAAGGTCATATTAATGAGAGGGAGGCCTTCAGGATATCCCAGGTGCAGTTCGACGAGGAGAGGAAATTTCTGCAGGATGAAGTCAATCTTCTCCAGAAGAATCATGAAGAGCTTTCTGCCAAGCTTAAAGGTGCTGATGCGGCCTTGTCGCAGGAGACTGCTCGCAGGGAAGCCGAAGTCAGCAAGGCCCAAACGGAAATAAATCAGCTGAAGGGCGAGCTCGCTGATGCAAAGGTAAAGCTGCAGGTCGCTGAGGACAAGGTAAGTCAGCACAGCTGGGACTTGGGAGCGGCCAGAGGGAAGCTCCTTAGGTCCGAGGAGATACGGGCTGAAGCAGAGGCGAGTCTGGCTCAGACGAGGGAGAAGCTGACTCAGACTGCGGAGAGTATTGAAGCCAGGGTAGCTCGGGAGCGGGATAAGATCGAAGAAGAGGTTGAGAGGGAGTTTTTGTATAGCATGTGGGAGCACTATCCGAACTTGGACTATTCCTTCTTTGGGTCAGAAGGGGTCCAAATGATCCGAGAGTTCGTGGAGCTAACTGCAAGTGCTCGGAGCACGCAACATGCTGATACTTCCTCTGCTCCTCCAGATGATCCACTTGCTGACCCAGCCCCTTTGCCAGAGCAGGTTCCTGAGGTACCTCCAGCCTTAGAGGATCCTCCCTTGTCGGAGTCTCCAGCACAAGCCCCTTCTGATTTACCAGCTTCTGAGTCCGTCCCTGAGGCAGAGCCCCCAGTGACTATAGTTGATCCTGCTCCATCAGACGAACCTGTTGATATCTAGAGCATTTTTTTTTTTTAATTGCTCCTTTAAATCCTTGTAATTTTCTTTCATTTGTTTGAACTCATAGACGAGCTTGGAGCTCGGATTTATAAAATTGAATTCCCTGCACAATTTCACTATTTTGCGCAAGTATGGATATACATATGATAGGCAGTTAGCAGACAATAATCACACCATTACAAGTGTTAAAATATTGTTAAGTAAATCACAATCGTGAAAATTATACTCAGTTTCGAACTGCCTAACTGCAATCAGCAATTATACTAATGTACCAGCTCGTAAGGGCTTGGACTCAGCAAATAACTTGGTTGAACAAGACGTTTTGCCCAGCGTATGGTAAGCCTTATAAGATTGGCAAGAACTTACTGTTAGTGAGGAGCTCGGAATTTCCTTGTCCTCCATGCTTTAATGATATTGAGCGTGCTTGTTAGCAGCATTTTCCCAAACTTTGAGGTTTCAACCCGTGGCTTCATTCGTAGTTTAGGACCGAGCTAATTTGGTGAGTCTGCGGGCAGCTTTATATATGAGAGGCGTAGCCTTACCCCCTCCCGCGAGGTCGCGGGGCAATTGATTCGCGAGGTACGCGGGCATCTTTATATATGAGAGGCGTAGCCTTCCCCCTCCCGCGAGGTCGCGGGGCAATGAACACGCGAGTCCGCGGGCATCTTTATATATGAGAGGCGTAGCCTTACCCCCTCCCGCGAGGTCGCGGGGCAATAAATACGCGAGTCCGCGGACATCTTTATATATGAGAAGCGTAGCCTTACACCCTCCCGCGAGGTCGCGGGGCAATTATGGCTGCGAGCTAATAAATGAACTTGATGCTTGATGTGAACCTCCGTTAGTGAGGATAATTCGGATGAATTGAGCATCAGTTGATGAGGCGTTCTCAATTGAGGCCTTTTATAGAGACTTATTGCCAGAACATGGTCGTGGCTTTGGCCAGCCATTTCATGTGAGAATTCTGGTCTGCGAAAGATTCCTTGGAATTTGTACAGATATCTTCAAGGAATAAGAACATGTATATAAACATATATGATAATAGATCGCAGCTTGATTATTTTGAGAAAGAAATTTCATTAGCTTTGCTCTTTTTAACATGTACATTTGCTGGCTTATCCAGCTTGCTTTCTGCATCACATATGACATATACAACAGAAAACAAGTGAAAGCATGTTTACAGACAATCGTCAAAAAAGAATCATGTACAAGGTTAGAGCGAGCTGACAGTTCTTAGGTGTAATATGGCCGCAAGTGTTCAGCATTCCAGGCTCGAGGTAACTCAGTCCCATCCATGCTGGCTAGATGATAGGCTCCATTCCTCAGATCCTGCTTGATGAGGTATGGTCCCTCCCAGTTGGGCCCGAGTACCCCCTCGCTTGCCTTGCGAGCTCCAGGAAGGACTAACCTGAGCACGAGATCTCCGGCTTTGTAGCTTCGAGCTCGCACCTTCTTGTTGTAATACCTGGCAACTCTTTGCTGGTATACTGCTACCCTTAGGCGAGCTGTCTCCCTTGCTTCCTCGGCTAAGTCCAGACTGGTCTCGAGTAGCTGGTCATTATCCCCAGGTCGGAACGAGGCCCTTCGCTGGCTGGTCACTTCAAATTCGGCCGGTATCATGGCCTCCGTTCCATAGACCATAGAAAATGGGGTCTCACCTGTGGAGTTGCGGACTGTCGTCCTATAAGCCCAGAGGACTTTCTGTAGCTCATCAGCCCAAGCCCCCTTTCTTGCTTCTAACCTGGTCTTCAGATTCTGTTTGATGATCTTGTTCACGGCCTCGACCTGACCATTGGCTTGAGGATGGTCCACGGCCGAGAAGCTCTTCACGATTCCGAGCTCATTGCAGAAACCTATGAACTGATCGCTGGTGAATTGAGTCCCATTGTCCGTGACGAGCTGCTGAGGGACCCCGAACCTGCAGATGATATTATCCCACACAAACTTTTCTATCTTCGTTGTGGAGATCTCTGCTAGTTCCTTAGCCTCGGCCCATTTGGTAAAGTAGTCCACAGCGACCACCGCGTGCTTGCAGTTTCCTCGAGCTGTGGGCAAAGGCCCGATGAAGTCCATCCCTCAGATTGCGAACGGCCACGGACTCACCATCTGCTGGAGGTAGGCTGGTGGAGCTCGCGGGACCTTAGCAAACCTCTGGCACTTTTCACACCTCTTCACCAGATCTAAGGCATCTTGCTTCATGGTTGGCCAGTAGAACCCCTGTCTGAGAGCCTTCTGGGCCAAGGACAATGCTCCTGCGTGGTTCCCACAATGACCTGCATGGATATCGTTTAGCACTACCTCACAGTCTTCATCATCTATACATCGTAGCAGCGGGGTTGAGAATCCCTTCTTGTATAGCCTGTCGTCATAAATGCAGTACCGGGCTGCTCTAGCTCGGATGCGGCGAGCTTCCAGCTTGTTTCCTGGCAGCTTCCCTTCCTGCAAGTAATTGATTAACGAGCTCATCCAGGAGTTAGGCCGAACCTGTATGATCATCATTACACCTTCGCCCTCGATGCTTGGAGCTGGTAGGAATTCCACAGAGAAAGACTCAAGGAGATCTGCGTCTTGGGAGGTCGCCAAGCGGGCGAGGGCGTCCGCATTGAAGTTCTGCGCCCTGGGAATTTGGTTCACTTCAAACCTCTGGAAAGCCCCCAGTAACTCCTTGACCTTTTGGAAATACTTTGACATCCTTTTCCCCTTGGTCTGATATTCTCCCTTGACATGGCAAACGATAAGTTGAGAATCGCTGAAAATCTTTACCTGTTCAGCTCGCACTTCCTTTGCCAGGCGAAGTCCGGCGAGCAATGCTTCGTACTCGGCCTCGTTATTGGTAGCTTGGAATTCAAACCTTATGGCACTCAGGATCTTATGGCCTTCTGGGCTGATCAGCATTATTCCAGCCCCCGAGCTTTGCTCGTTAGAGGATCCGTCTACATAAAGCTCCCAAACTCGGTCACCTGCTAGCTCCTCGTACTCTGGTACTGGCCCCGTGAATTCCACAATGAAGTCTGCAAGTGCCTGAGCCTTGAACGCCGTTCTGGGCTTGAACTCCATGTCGAACTGAGCGAGCTCGATGGCCCACTTGAGGAGTCTGCCAGAAGTATCTGCTTTCTGAAGGACTTGCCTGAGAGGGTACTGCGTGAGGACCTCAATCTGATGAGCTTGGAAGTAGGGACGTAGCTTTCTGGAGGCAATTACCAGGCAGTACGCGAGCTTCTCCATTTGTGAGTAACGGGTTTCCGCATCGACCAGCCTCTTACTGATGTAGTACACGGGAAGCTGCATCTTATTCTCTTCTCTCACTAAGGCCGCGCTTAGGGCGTGCTCAGAGACCCCCAAGTACAAGAATAGTTTCTCCCCCTCCTTTGGTTTGGATAGGAGAGGGGCTTGGCCCATGTACTCCTTCAGCTTCTGGAATGCCTCCTCGCAATGCTCATTCCATTCAAAGTTCTTGGCTTTCTTTATGGCTTCGAAGAATGGCACACACCTGTCAGTAGCTTTTGAGATGAAACGGCTCAAAGCCGCGACCTGGCCTGTGAGGCTCTGCACATCTTTGATTCTGGAGGGGGACCTCATTTCCACGAGCGCCCTGATCTTTTCTGGATTGGCCTCTATCCCTCTGCTGTTCACCATAAAACCAAGGAACTTACCAGATGCTACCCCAAATGCACACTTCAGCGGGTTTAACTTCATCCGGTAACTTCTGAGGACTCTGAACGTCTCATCCAGATCGCGGACATGATTTACCGCTTTCTGGGACTTCACCAGCATATCATCTACGTACACCTCCATAGTTTTCCCAATCAGGTCCTGAAACATGGCGTTGACCAGACGCTGGTAGGTTGCTCCTGCATTCTTCAGTCTGAATGGCATCACCTTGTAACAGTATAAGCCCCTATCGGTGACAAAAGAGGTGTGTTCCTCGTCCTGCGGGCTCATGGGAATTTGGTTGTATCCTGAGTAGGCGTCCATGAAACTTAGGAGTTGATGTCCCGACTTTGCATCTACCAGCTGGTCAATCCTGGGTAATGGGAAACTATCCTTCGGGCAGGCCTTGTTCAGGTCGGTGAAGTCAATACAAGTCCTCCACTTTCCGTTCTTCTTCTTCACGAGGACTGGATTGGCGACCCAAACGGGATAACGAGCTTCCCTAACAAACCCGTTAGCTAGCAACTTCTCAACCTCCTCCTTCAGAGCTGCATAGCGTTCTGGTGTCATTGGCCTTCTCTTCTGTCGGACTGGCCTGTGCTGGGGATCTATATTCAGTCGGTGACACATAATACCAGGGTCTATCCCCACCATATCTTCATGGTTCCAGGCAAAGACATCAAGGTTTCTCTTCAGGAATTCTACGAGCTCGGTCTTCACTTCTGGTAGTAGATCTCTTCCTATCTTCACATATCTTTTCGAGTCCGCCTCACTGACTCGCACATCTTCTAACTCCTCAACGGGTCCCGTGGCCCTGTCTGCATCCACCTCGCGAGGGTCTAGGTCGTCACTTACCCCACTTTCAGAGGCAGCTCGCGGTCGGTCACCCGAGACCACATTTACTTTCTTTCCCCGAACTCCCATCTTTACTGCATCTTCATAACATCTCCTGGCTAACTGCTGCTCGCCCTTGACACAGCCTATTCCATTGGGAGTCGGGAACTTGACTGTCAGCGTTCTGGTTGAGGTGACCATGTCTAGATCATTCATCGAAGGTCGCCCCAATACCACGTTGTATGCTGAAGGGCTCTTGATAATAAGGAAGTCTGTAAGAACTGTAGCTTGTCGTCCTGGCTCCCCGAGGGTGAGAGGTAACTTGATCTGGCCGATTGGTACCACTGCATCTCCCGTGAATCCATAGAGGGGCTCCGGCGAGGGTATCAACTGCTCAGCTCCTAAACCCAACTGGTCATAGCAGTCCTTATACATGACGTTGACTGAGCTGCCAGTGTCGATCATTATCCTCCGCACCTCGACATTACTGATCTGAGCTCTGATTACAATGGCATCGTTATGGGGCCAGCGTACTCCCCTCTCGTCCTCCTCCGTGAACACAATGCTGTCTGAGGACGCCTTTGCCCTTTTGGTGGGTCCCTCGACTCCTCCATATTCTGCCAGTAGGGTATGGTTGGCTTCCCGGACATATCTCTGGTGTGACCTGTTAGATATACCTGCCACATGAGGTCCACCGTAGATGGTAAAGATTGTTCTTACAGCGGGCTCGCGCTCGGGCTCTTGAGCTCGCTGAGGCTGTTGCTGCTCGGGCTGCTGGTCTTGCCCCTGAGGTCGTTGGCTCTGAGGTCGCCTTCCAGCGGGCTGTACTACATATTCTCCTAGGCGGCCTCGTCTTATGAGTTCTTCGATGGCATCCTTCAACCGCCAGCAGTCTGAGGTATTGTGTCCGTTCTCGTTATGGTAGGCACAGTATTTCTTCGGGTCCCGACGTCGGTTAGGGGGTCCAGTCGGAGGTGGCTTCCCAAAGTTCTCCCTGTTTCTTTCCGCGGCGAAGATCCTGTCCTGCCTGTCCGATAACAGACTATAGCTGTCATATCTGTTCTGGCGTCGGGGCCTCTCCATCCTCGGCCCTGGCCTAGCTCGCTTTGCCACAACATTGGCCGACTGGTTCCTCGGCTCCCCTGGCCTATCACCACCAGGATTCTTCCTTTTCTCACGATGGGAACCACTTGCTTCACCCCGCTGACCACTGGGTTTCTTAGCCCCAAAGGCTTCTTCCCATCTGACTTTTTTAGCTGCCCTTTCGTAGAACTCCCCCAGATCCTTCACAGGGGACTTGTATATGCTTTCATACAGCTTCCCATCTTTCCTGAGCCCTGCAGAGATAGCTGTCAAAATACTCTCGTCAGAGGGCGTTTCCACATTACTCACCTCCTCTCTGAATCGAGTGATATAGTCCTTCAGGGATTCATTCTGTCTCTGGAAAATGGTTGCGAGGTGGCAGGCTGGCGCGAGCTGCTTCCTTAATGCCTTATACTAGTCCAGAAACCTCTTCTGACATTCTCTCCAGCTTCCGATGCCGCGGGCTGGAAGGCGGTTGAACCAAGCTCGCGGGGCGTCCCCTAGAGTAGCTGGGAATACTCGGCATTTGACCAGTGGGTCATCTGTCTGAAGATCCATCTACACATTGAAAGCATCCAAATGGTCATAGGGGTCCGTTCTGCAGTCATATTGAGGGATACTGGGGAGCTTGAACTTTGCTGGTAAAGGCACTGTCTCGATCTCCCGAGTGAATGGTGCTCGGCGGTTGTCCCGTTCTTCCCCAGTCCGGCCTCCAGGTCGGGCCTCCAACTGCTGGACCCTTTGCAACAACTCTTCGACTACTGGGTCCTGGGTCACTGATTGCCGACTGGGGTTCCATCTGCTGGTACTTTCTTGCTCCCCAAAGTAATGATTCTGCGACCTGCCTTCTTCATCGAGCGCTTCGGCGTGTCTGGCAGCCCTTCTCGGCTCGGGCTCATAACCTGCATGATGTGCACGTACTCGCGCCGGCCCACGACTGCCTTCCTCGCGCCTGGCACCCTCCATACTCGCCCTCGCTCTTATCTCGTTTTGGCGAGGTGGGATCTCCCGCTCTTGGTTCCGCCTCTGGCTCTCCTTGGATGCAAGTTCGAGGAGCGGGCTGATCCTTCGGTCAGCGACCTTTCCCTTATGGCCACCCCCTCTGGAGTTGGTATCTCTTCTGAAGGTCGGCGGCGAGCTCCGCCTGGAGGTGCGACGTCTGCCTGTCTCGGCACTACGTGAGCTTGGACTTCCACCAACGCCCTCACTGTTGTTGTCAACTCTCTCACTGCATCCTCCAGAGCTCGTTGGCGCTGCTGCCATTCCTGAGCGACCTCGTTGCTTGAAGGCGAGGCACTCTGTTCTTCTTGGATTTCACGTCGCTCCTCTGCTACTCCAACACTCCTCATTGCTTTGATCCTAGCCATAGCAGACAAGTACAGATGAAAATGACGTAATAACTAACTGGAGATTACCAGGTCGCTGTTGGGCCCTCCTTCTAGCGCCAAAAGATGTTGACGTCCGGAAACGGTCAACCAGAGATTCTGGGGCCCAGACGGCGGACTTGGTAATTAAGGATTGGTTTGTACTGGTCGAAGGGTAGTAAATGGTCTATTAATGGGATGCTAGGTTGGTGGTAATTAATTCAGGTGGAGGAATGTCCTTCCTGGTGGTTGGTCGGAGTTAATAAAGTGATGAACAAGTAATTAAAGAGAAAGAGGGAAAGAAGGAGAGAAAACACAGGGGTTTTTACGTGGTTCGGTGACTGCACCTACATCCATGGCCACTCTGGAAATCATTCCGGCAGAGTGACAGTTCTTTGTATATTCAGCTTATCTGTACAGTAAAAATGTCTCCCCTCTTTATAGAGGAAGGGAGCTCACAATAAAAAATACAAAAGAATGTTATACAAGCAACTAGCAACGGCTAGTTTCAACTGCTTCTGACATTGCCATGCTGCATTAATTGTGAAGGTAATCATGATTTGCACAGATTTGCATTAATGGTACCTGCAGAAGTCCTTACTTCATTTAATGTTTCTGGGTAATTGTGTAAACAGTTTCCGGCGGGAAATCATGGGAGTTGGTAATTCTGACAGCTTGCTGCACACGGTTTCTCATGAGTAGACTTTCTAGTCAGCCAGGTGTATGCTGGAAAGGAGGTGAGGCGATCTGGAGGTCACGCGACCTCGCGAGCTCGCAATTGGCGCGACCTCGCGAGCTCCTCGGGCTGAAAGCATTGGCAGGTGACATGCTGAAGAACTGTTGCCGGCTCGCGACCTGGGCGGCCTCATGGTCTGGGCTTGCAGCTGCTGGCTCCAATTTTGGGCCTCCTGGGCCCTTATTCCTGTTCAAATTAGATAAACACGTACTGGCCCAACTGGGCTGGTCCAGAAAATGGGCATAACAGTATGTAATATTTTTTTTACCATTTTACCCTTTGGAATGGAATGAATTTGCAATTCATAAATTAATAAAAAAAGAATTCTCAGATTTTTGCAATCCTTTAGAAAATGATGATAGTATGGTTTTACATCTAGCTTTCTGCACCCTCATGTTTGTTTCATTGTTTTTTTTTTTTCCTATTCTTATTTCTTACCCTTTTTCTCCTCTTATTTGTTCATCTACTGCAACACTTTGTTTCATTTTTTTAATTTCCTATTCTTTTTTCTTACATGTTTTGTCTTCTTATTTCATGGAAATATCTTGTGGAAGTATGTATTACTTAACATAGTGCAAGTATTAAAAAAAAAAAAACAGTGAATTACAAGCACTGTTCAATAAAAACATAAAAGTATGATGTGCAACAAGTATAACACTTTAGAAGCAGTGTGTCTCACCTGAACAAGTACAAAAATACAAGTATTGTATCACTTAACAACGTCAAACATATCAAAACAGTGTATCACCAAAACAAGCTTTTGCAGCAAGTATCAACTAACACAAAATATAAGTATTGTATCACTATTAGACAAAAACATACCCACGTAGGCATGATCAACGAAAATATATATTGATTGTACCAACAACCTAAACAAAAAATGTACGTGTTTCAATCTTGAAAATGCATTTGTGATGGCTATGATGGTTCAGAAGGAGGTTTAGTTAGATTCACCCTGACCTCAATAGGTTGAGTCTGTGAACCTTCATTGGGTTGAGTCTATGAACCCTTATTGGCCATGCCGGTTTGGTTTGATCCAAACCATAACAGCTATTCAATGTAAGATAAAAGAATGTAAGTTAATAATAGTGAAGGATAGAGAGGGAATCTGATCAATGATTTTAAAAACCTCACCCTTACGACCTTTGCATCTTGTGAACTAATACAAGGAATTGCATTTGATAGTTTGCTCAAAATTCGTGTAATCCCTACATACACAACCAATATAAAAGCTTTTCCCAAAAAAAAGTGGTAGGATAGTGTCGACGTGATTTTCTGATCAACGATAGCTCAAATTCCAATACCTGCAATCAATCTCAAACAGTGCAAATAACAAAGAAAAAGACCAAAGGAGGCACAGAATTAAAACACACAAAGAAGACATAGGATTTTTAACGTGGTTCAGTGAGTGCGCCTACATCCACAACTATCTCTCAATAATCCGGTAGAGTGACGGTATAATATTTCTTAGATATCTGTTTATAATGAATTCAGCCTCTATTTATAGGGAAAGAGGCATTACAAATAGGGTAGTAATTAAATAGGAAAGCAATCACATTGAATGCACTTCCTAATCGGCTGGAGTAAAATCAGGTAACTGCTCCGTAAATCTCGAGATTACGTTGACCTAGTTCAAATTTGAATTAACTTCCAATTCTTATGAGAGAATCACGATCAAATCGGCTAACTGCTTTTTCTAGAAGATTTTCTTGTTTAACTGATCATTGAGCGAGCTGTAAGCTGTACTGAGCGATCTCAAGCTGTGCCTCACTGAATAGTGAGCTGTGTATGGAGCGAACTGAATAACGATCTATAAACTGGTTGTAATGCGAGCTCACTGGTGCGAACTGTGCAGCTCGCTGGGCTTGGAGTTGATAACTAGGCTTTGTCTACTGGGCCTTTGCATTTGATCGACTTAATGGGCTTTTATCAGGCTTTTACCAGCCCAGTTGGTGATTCCAAAAAATACACATAATATCAGCCCTCTAGCTCTCAATTTGTTTTGCGAATTGGGAGCTCGAGCTCGCTAGTAAAAGCTAACTTGAATTTGCCATTCCGCGCCTTTTCAAATTCGATCCTATCAATTCTGACACGTGGCGGTCATACAGGAGATGACTGAACTGGCATTAGCACGTCTCATGCCACGCGTATTAATGCACACGTCTTTCAACTGACGGTGGCATGATTACAAAGTCGTTACTCGTGCTACACCGTTGGATCCAAGGAGGTTACACACTCTCCAGATCAAACAATTGGGGCTCGAGCTCGGCCACCTTTATAAACTGATGGAGTCCTTTCATTTTCTTTTTCATCTGCCATTTTCTTTTAGCCACCAAGTTTTTCACTTGTCGTTCTTTCGCCGATTCTTCACAAATTCTTCACTTTCAGTCGTCATTTTTCACATCTTCAACAAAGATTCACGATAAGTTATATTTTCTAACTTCAAGCTTTCAGTTTTTGGTTCATATTTGTTATATCGATACGGCGTTGCACTTGCATTCTTCTTTCTGTGTTTGAAATGATTTGAACATGTCGTGTTCTTGATGTTGAATCTTTGTTGTTCTGGGTTTCTTGTTGAGCACGACTTTTCAGTTTCTGCTGATTTAATCTTGTAGCTTGTTTGTTTGTGGTCTGTTTACGATTTGTGGCCTGTCATGCATGCGAACTGTTGGATTAGGTACCTGTAGATTACTAGCTCCCAGGTCGTTTCTTAATAGGTCGAGCCCCTCACTGTATTAGCAATCTGTAGAGTAAGGAAATAAATCATTTAAGTTTGCTTACTGGGACCTGATTGCACTCAATTTATATAGATGTCTTCAAGTGGAGCTCGCAATGTTGGTAAGGCCACCCAAAGCAGGGAGGTTCCTGAGTAAGTTACAGCTCGGGTCGTTCCCGAAGCTATGTATTGAATTGGAGCGGAGCAGAGAGCTCGCGAGAAGAGGGAAGCTCGCCAAGTGTTCGTCCATCATTCTTCCATAGTGGATTCTGTCGAGCTAGAGGGGGTCACTCTTCAATATTATATCCCTGGGAGCTATCGTGCGATGACACCCGCTCATGATAGCCACGCATGTTATCCTCCAAATGGGTACATCGCTATCAGTACCCAACATCTCGAGCACGGGTTCAGGTTCCCAGTTCCTCTCTACTTGGTCGAGTTTCTGAATAAAGTTAAGCTCGTGTCATTTCAACTGACCCCGAACTCATACTCGCAGCTGATTTCGCTGACTTTGGCCTTTCTCAGAAACAGTCTTCCTCCCCTACTCTGAAAATCATACAACATCTTTACAGCATCAAGGTTGGGAGTACTTTAAATGATGGAAAGCGAGATGACATTCACTACCTCTCAGCTCACAAATCGGACTATAAGAACCTCCTGCCCCGAGGAGATGCGAAAGGCAAGTCTAATGTAGGGGCTTACAAGACGAATTGGTTTTATGTCTCTTGCCCTTCTCTCAGAGATCTCAAGAATTTTAGCTTCGTTCTAAGTCCTGGTAAAGAGACAAATACCTCGCGAGCTCTCTTTTTTTTTTTTTTTTTTTTTAACACTTTGTTTTGCAGAGTTGAAGGCTGATAGGTCTTCTCTTAGTAACGAGAATAAGAGGGCTTTCAGGGTGCTCACGAGTTCCCTTTTGTTTTCGCAGTACCTTTCGAAGAAGAGGAAGACATTCCTGCTTCCCCACCAGCTCCAGCTCCAGCTCCTGCCTCCACCTCACAGACAGAGCCCGATCCAGCAACTGCTCCAGCTTGGGCTGTTCCAACTGTACAGATAGCTTCATCTCCTTCTCCTGTTCGCGCAACAACTCCAGAGGTCTCATCCTCATCTGCTCAAGCAGATCCATCTTCCACTCCAACAGTTCCAGCTCCTATTGAAGCAGCTCCGGCTCCAGCTCGTACCTCGTCTATAGGTCAAACAGCTATTCCCCCGATTTAAGCTTCTGCTTCTGGGCGAGCTTCTACTAAGAGGAAGCTTACTCTTCTGCAATTCCCTTTAACTGCTCCCTCGAAATGACCCACTGAAGCTCCGGCCCCTACAGTTGTTCCATCAAAATGACCTACTGAAACTCCAGCTCCTTCAGCTGCTCCTTCAAAGTGACCCGCTAAGGCAAAGGCTCCTTCGATCGCTGCTCCTAGCAAGGTACCGCCTCAAGCAACAGTAGCAGATCCATTACCGGTCACAACTCCAAGCTCGCAACCCGAACCGAAGTAGGGGAGGTTTCATCCGAGGTCTCATCATAGGAAGCCCAAGCTGGTACTAGCAGGGGTGGAGGGAGAAAGAATATGGGTAAACGCACCTTTTCCACGCGACGTCACGTATATACGGGCCAAGAGCCTAAGGTCGCATCAACTGAGGGGACTCCATCACCCACCATGATAGGCCCTGAAGATGGACCAGAAGGGAGATATTTAAAATCTTTCCTTGACAACTGGTCGGATATCATGATGACCCACCCGAGGGCTTTGGAAAATAGGTCTTTGAAGGGTTTGGATCTGGTTGAATACATAAGTCGACATTCAACGCTGGTAACTTACTTCCCTTCTTGACTCATTGTTTTCCATGCTTTATTAAATTCCAACTTATAAAATTTTCAGGCCATTCTTACGGGAATAAAACGGAGGAGGGAGACCAGGTTCACTCAAGATCGCATAATAAGACTGGAGGACGAGCTAGCAAAGGCTAAGGAGGAGATTAGGTTCTAGACCGAGAAGGCTCAAAACGCTTAAAAGTACCAGGAAGGTCATGAGGCAATGCTGGCAGCAGCTAACATAGCTAAACAGACAGCTGAGGAGGCTTTGATGCGCGTAGAGAACGATTATGAAGCTACAAGGTCTCATCTCACCACCTTGCTTCGTAATCGTGAAGATGAACTATATAAAGTGAAAGATGAACTGAGGCAATCAGAGCAGCGAGCTAAAGTTGCTGAGAGGCGAGCTGAGTGAGTGGAAACTGCAGCACAGTGGACTGAGGAGGCCGAACACTGAGCTGGGATTGCAGAGAAGTAAGTTGAAGTGCTCGAGCAACAAGTTGAGGCTGTAGTGCAGCAGGCTGAGGCTGCCGAGCAGCAAGTGGAGAATATGCTACAACGACCTGAGGTGGTCGAGAAGCTTGCTGAGGCAGCCGAGCAACAAGTGATGGCTACATTATAGCGGGCTGAGGCTGCTGAGCAGCAAGTGGAGGCTGCACAGCGACACGCACATGACACTTGCACAGAGTTTATGATTTTCAGAGAGAGACTTGCTCAGGACGCAGAAGTACGGGTTGCTAACACTAGAGATGAGGCTGAGGAAGCGACGGGTATTAACTTCCTCTACAAGTTATGGATGTCCCATCCTGAATTGGATTTTTCTATCTTTGGTGATGAGGGACTCCGAGCTGTGGAGAGGTTTAAGGCAGAAACTACCTCGTCTCCAGTTGTAGTTGATGCAGTTCCTTTGACGATGGAGATACCCGGCATAACTTCTCAGACTGAGCCCACTGGTGTCACCCAGCTCTCTAGCTCATCTTCCAGCGAAGACTCCTTTTTAGGACCAGATTCTCCTCAGAATCTATAGCTTGCATCGTCTTTTGCTCTTCCTGAACTTTTTTGTAATTCATTCGTTAACTTGTAATGGATTTTCTAACTTAATGGAAATTTTTTCATTGCATCATCTCTGTTGAATGTGCTTGAATTATTGTGTTTGCTGTAATACTTATTTTTATTTTATGAACTGTGAGAATCCTTGCGAGCTAACTGTATAGACTGGCTTAAAATCTGATATAATAACTCTTAAGTAATTGCTTGATTCAACAGTTAATAAAATCTTCTGATATAGGCAACAAGTCGAAACCTTACTTGCCGTATTGAAACGTTGACGAGCTATGCAGAGGGTCGTAACCTCGCCTGCTTTTTTGGCTCTTATTTTTTAGGGAAGTATGCAGAGGTAAGTAACCTCACCTATTTTTTAGACTCTAATTTTTTAGCGAGCTATGCAGGAGTACCTAACCTCGCCTGTTTTTTAGGTTCTTAATTTTTTTAGCGAGCTATGCAGGGGTACGTAACCTCGTCTGCTTTTTCGGCTCTAATTTTTTAGCAAGCTATGCAGGAGTACATAACGTCACTTGCTTTTTAGGCTCTAATTTGGCATGGAATCAAGCTAATCAGGATAGAGCTCGCTAGCTTGATAACTTGTAAATTTTTAGCTCACGAATCATTAAGAGTAATCACTCAATACATGCAAACAATATGAGGAAACTTGAATTTTCATTAACTTCGATAAAGTTGGAATACAAACTAAACACATAATCAGAGAGTTACCGATAGTATGGTCGAAGGTGCTCAGCATTCCAAGCTTGAGGGACTTCAGCTCCATTCATGTTGGTTAAATGATAAACTCAATTTCCCAAGTTTGCTTTGATGATGTAAAGGCCTTCCCAATTTGGGCCTAAGGATCCATCCCTGGCTTTGCGAGCTCCAGGTAAAATAAGGCGAAGCACTAGGTCACCCACATTGAAACTCCGAACTCGAGCTTTCCTGTTATAATACCTCGCAATTCTTTGCTAATAGACTGCTACCCTCAATCGGGCTGCTTCCCTTGTTTCTTCAAGCAGGTCTAAGTTTGTAGCAAGTAGCTGGTTATTGTCTTTTGGATTGAAGGTCACTCTACGCTGTGAGGTAACTTCTAGCTCTGCTGGGATCATGGCTTCAAATCCGTACACCATCAAAAAGGGCGTCTCACTTGTGGTGCTACGAGCTGTGTCTTGTAAGCCCATAACACCTTCTGAAGCTCGTCTACCCACGCTCCTTTCTTTGCTTCTATCTTCATCTTCAAGGTCTGCTTTATGATCTTATTCACAGCTTCAACTTGGTCATTGACTTGTGGATGGTCCATTGCTGAGAAACTTTTGACAATCTTCAGGTCATTGCAGAACTTGAGAAACTGGTCGCTACTGAACTGGGTCCTATTATCTGTCACGATCTACTAAGGAACCCCAAACCTACAAATAATGTTATTCCACACAAATTTTTCAATCTTTGTTGTGGAAATTTCTGCCAACTCCTTTGCTTCCACCCACTTGGTGAAATAATCAACTGCAACCACAACATGCTTGCATCTCCCACGAGCTGCTGGAAGAGGCCCGATCAGGTCTTTTCCCCAAATTGCAAAGGGCCACGGGCTCACCATTTGTTAGAGATAAGCTGGCGGAGCTCGTGGAACTTGGGCGAACCTCTGACACTTGTCGTACTTCTTGACCAAGTCGGTGGCATCCTGCTTCATAGTGGGCCAGTAGAAACCTTATTGAAGTGCCTTGTGAGCTAGAGACAGCCCCCCGGCATGATTTTCACAATGACCCTCATGTATTTTTTTCATCATGATCTCACAATCCTGGCCATCAATGCATCTCAAAAGTGGAGCTGAAAACCCATTTTTGTGCAACACATCATCGTGCAACACATCATCGTAGATGCAATATCTAGCTGCTCTAGCTCGCAAGCGTCTTGCTTCCAATTTGTCACTTGGTAGCTTTTCATCCTGCAAATAACTTAAGATTGGACTCATCCAGGAATCAGGCTGCATAGTTATGACCATCATCAAATTCTTCTCTTCTGTACTTGAAGCTGGTAGGAACTCTACTGGGATCGCTCCAAGAAAATCTGCATCACTGGTGGTTGCCAGGCGAGCTAGTGCATCTGCATACGAATTCTGAGCTCGTGGAATTTGCTTCACCTCGTACTTCTGAAAAGTACTTAGTATTTCATGAACTTTTTGGAGGTATATTTCCATTTTCGGTCCTCTTGTTTGATACTCCCCCAGTATGTGGCAAACCACGAGCTGTGAGTCGCTGAAGACCCTTAATCGCTCAGCTCGCATCTCTCTAGCCAAGCGTAGTTCTGTGAGCAATGCTTCATATTCAGCTTCATTATTTGTTGCCTGGAAACCAAACCTAAATGCACAAAAGATTTTATGGCCTTCAGAACTAATCAACAGAATTTCAGCTCTAGCTTTCTGCTCGCTAGATGACCTATCAACATAAAGCTCAGCTTCATCATCCACGAATCCTGTAAATTCTGCAATGAAGTCTGCCAGAGCTTGGGCTTTGATGGCCGTTCTTGGCTTATACTGAATGTCAAATTGTGCGAGCTCAACTGCCCATTTCAGCAAGCGACCTGAGGTGTCCGCTTTTTGTAGAACCTGCTTCAGCGAATACTGGGTAAGGACTTCAATTGTGTGGGTTTGAAAATAAGGTCGCAGCTTCCTCGATGCGACCATCAGGCAATAAGCGAGCTTCTCTATCTGTGAGTACCTAGTTTCAGCATCCTGTAATCTTTTACTTACATAGTACACTGGAAGCTGCGTCTTCTCCTCTTCCCTCACCAAAGCAGCACTTAAAACTTACTGAGACACCCCAAGTATAAAATGAGCTTTTCTCTTTCTCTGGGCTTGGAGAGGAGTGGAGCTCCCCATATATTCCTTCAGCTGTTGGAAAGCTACCTCGTATTATTCAGTCCACTCAAGCTTTTCGCCTTCTTCAAGACATCAAAGAATGGAATGCATTTATCCGTAGCCTTCGAGATGAACCTGCTTAGTGCTGCGACCTGGCCATTAAGGCTTTGCACATCCTTTACCCTGATAGGCGATCTCATGTCAATCAATGCTCTATTCTTCTCTGGATTGGCTTCAATACCCCTACTGTTCACCATAAAACCCAGAAACTTCCCAGAGGCTACCCCGAATACGCACTTGTGTGGATTCAACTTCATCTGGTAGCTCCTCAGAATCTGAAACATCACCTCCAGGTCGTGCACATGATCACCCATCTGCTTGGACTTTACTAACATATCATCAACATAGACCTCCATGGTCTTCCCAATCCGCTCTTCAAACATTATGTTCACCAAGAGTTGATAGGTCGCTCCTGCATTCTTCAGCCCGAAAGGCATCACCTTGTAGCAGTATAGGTCGCGATCTGTCACAAACGATGTGTGCTCTTCATCCTCGGGATTCATTGGGATCTGATTATAACCCAAGTATGCATCCATGAAGCTCAGGAGTTCGTGGCCAGCTGTAGCATCCACGAGCTGGTCTATCCTCGGCAAGGGGAAGCTGTCTTTTGGGCATGCCTTGTTCAAATCAATGAAGTCGATGCAAGTTCTCCACTTCCCATTTTTCTTCTTTACCAACACGGGATTGGCGACCCAGGTCGGATAGTAAGCTTCTCGAATGAATTTGTTTGTCAGCAGCTTATCTACCTCTTCTTTCAGCACTAAGTAGCGCTCCCCTGTCATTACCCTTCTCTTCTGACGAACTGGCTTATGGTGGGGGTCGATATTCAACCTGTGCGACATAACTTTAGGGTCAATCCCCACCATGTCTTCGTGATTCCATGCGAATACATCCAAGTTCGCCTTTAGGAAGTCAGCGAGCTGGGCTCTTAGATCTGGAGCTAAACCTCTTCCCAACTTCAGCATCTTTCAAGATCTACCTCGCTGACTTGAATGTCTTCCAGTTCCTTAACTGGTCCAGTAGCTCGCTCTACATCCACTTCGTGAGGGTCGAGATCATGACTAACCCCCTTTTCAGTTATCACTCGTGGTTTGTCCCCCGAAACCACGTTCACTTTCTTCCCTCTCACGCTCATCTTCACCGCATCCTTATAGCAGGGTATGGCTAAGTGCTGCTCTCCCCGAACACACCCGACGCCGTTTGGAGTTGGAAACTTGACTGTAAGGGTCCTGATTGAAGTGACCACATCCAAGTCGTTCAATGAAGGTCTTCCTAGGATGACATTGTATGTTGATGGACAGTTAATGATAAAAAAATCTGCCAACACAGTAGCTTGGCGACCTGCTTCCCCAAGAGTAAGTGGCAGCTTAATTTGGCCCACTGGTACAACAGCATCTCCAGTGAAACCGTAAAGAGGCTTTGGGGACGGTCTCAGTTGCTCTGCTTCTAGCCCCATCTGATCAAAACAACTCATGTACATTACATTCATCGAGCTCCCAGTATCAATCATAATGCGTCGCACCTCCATGTTACTGATCTTAGCTCGGATGACCAGCACATCATTGTGAGGCCAGACCACACCTCTAGCATCTTCATCAGTGAGGACAATTTCGTCTGAAATCGTCCTCGCCTTCTTTACAGGTCCCTCCAACCCACTGACCTATAAGGTATGATTGGTTTCCCTGACATACCTCTCGTGCGACCTATTTGAAGCACATGCGATATGGAGGCCACCATGAATTATAAAAATAGTCCTTACCGCAGGCTCATATTCTGGCTCGGGAGCTCGCTGGGGCTGCTATACTGGCTATTGTTGCTGAGGTCGTTGTTGTGGAGGTCGTGAGTCTGCGGGTCTCACCACGTACTCTCTCAAGCGACCTCTCTTGATTAACTTTTCAATGACATCCTTCAACGCCCAACAATCAGAAGTATTGTGTCTCACCTCATTATGATAGACACAAAACTTACTTATATCTCTGTGCTGAACAGGGGCTCTCAAAGGGTAAGGCTTTCCAAAGTCTTCCTTGTTTCTTTCCGCTACAAAGATCCTGTCTTGTGAGTCTGACAGGATACTATAACTGTCATAACGACCTTGACGCTGAGGTCGCTCATTTCTAGGCTCTCTCCTAGCCTTCTTAGCAATCTAATTGCTTGAGCCACTATTTCTACCTTCGTTCCTGTCATTATTCCTCTTTTTCGACTGACTGGAACTACCCGTTTCGTTCTTCTAGTTGGACTTTTTCGAGCTGAAGGTCTCTTCCTACCTAATCTCCTTCATAACTCGCTCGTAAAATTCTCCCAGGTCCTTCACTGGGGACTTATAAATGCTCTCATACAATTTCTCATCCTTGTACAACCCAGCTAAGATCACAGTCAATATACGTTCGTTGGATGGATTCTCAACATTTGCGACCTCGCGTCTAAACCTGGTGATATAATCTTTCAATGACTCACCCTGACGTTGGAAGATGGTGGCCAAGTGGTAGGATGGTGCGAGCTGCCTTCTCAATGCCCTGTACTGACCAACAAACTTCTACTGGCACTCTTCCCAACTTCCTATACTGCGAGATGGTAGATTCTTGAACCAAGTCCACGGAATGTCTCCCAGAGTAGTTGGGAATACACGGCACTTCACCAGCGGGTTGTCTATCTGTAGGTCCATCTGGACATTAAAGCATCGAGGTTGTCATAAAGGTCGCTGTCCCTCTTATACTGCTAGATGCTAGGGACTTTAAATCTGTGAGGGAGAGGATGAGTCTCGATCTCTTTGGTAAATGAAGTCCTTTCTCCATAGTGCTCTCTCTGGTCTCGGGCGCTAGGTCGCGCTTCAAGCTATTGACCCTCTGAAGAAGTTCCTCCACCTGTGGGTCTCGGGATCCATACCTCCTTCTGCGGTCGCGACCTGGAGAGTGGTGTTCTGGCTCATACCTCTGACTCTCTTTGACCGAGCCACCAGCTCGATACGACCTTGCATGTCGCTCATCCACCTCGTCCACATGCCGAGATACAGCTCGGGCTCTATCATGACCAGTTTCTACTCGCCTGCTTCCATCCTGACTTACCCTTATCACTAGGCTTGCAAGGCGCGCAACTTCTTTTTCTTCGTGAACAAGGCGACCTTCAGCTTTAGAGCGCATATTAAAGGAGCGAGCTAAGCCGGCAGGTCGCGACATCTCCCTTGCTGGCCTTTCGGGCATCTACATTGCTTCATGCTGATGATACGCCTGCCTTGGGACAGCAGCTCTGATCCTAGGTGCGTTCTGTGCCTGGGCTTGCACCAATAAATTCACTACATCAGCAAGCTGTCTGACAGTAACCTCCAACGCATCTTGCTTTTGATATCATGTCTACTGCCCTTCAGTTGTTGGAGCGATTGGAACTGGTTGGCGATGGGGCAAGGGTGGCATGCCTGCTGCAGCAACAACGGCCTGACCATATGACGGGCTTGCTGCATGCATGGGTGCACCTTCCATCTGCAGCGTATCGTGCTGATGCTGACTGGTCTGGCTCTCTATTTAGTCAACCTGTGAGCCCATGTACTTAGTTTGTTTAGTTCATGCCATTGTTGAAAACTGAAGAATTGAAACAGAACAGATTGCAGTTTGGGCCCTCCTTCTAGTGCCAAAATATCGACATTATTTTCTGGTCGACGAGAATTCAATACCCAGTACCTGCAATCAATGTGGAACAACACAAAAACCAAGAACAAAATAGGAGATCGAAGGTCAAGAACGAAAACAACATAGATTTTACGTGGTTCAGCGAGTGCGCCTACGTCCACGATTGTCCCTCAACAATCTAGCAGAGTGACAATATATTATTGCTTAGATATCTGTTACAATGAATTCGGCCTCTATTTATACGGAGAGGCATGTTACAAATTAGGAAGAGATAAATAGGAAAAGAATCACAAATTAATTATGTTTTCTGATCGGTTGGAGCTAAATCAGATAACTGCTCCGTAAATCTCGAGATCACATTGACTGAGTTCAAATTTGAATTAACTTTCGTTTCTGACGAGAGAATCATGATCAAATCGGGTAACTGCCTATTCTGGAAGATTTGTATTAATTGACCACTGGGCGAGCTGATACACTGCTTTGAGCGACCTCGAGCTGGACCTCACTAAATAGTGAGCTGTGTATGAAGCGAACTGCATAACGATCTGTGAACAATGTGATGTGAGCTTGCTGGTGCAAGCTGTAGAGCTCGCTGGGCTTGGAGTTGATAACTGGGTCTTATTTGCTAGACCTTTGCATTGAGTCGACTTAATGGGTTTTTATCAAGCTTTTACCAGCCCAATTGCTTGATCCAGGAAATACACATAACAAAACGCAATACTTTTATCCCAGTGAGGTCTCTTGATTCTTCTATTGATTATAAAGGAAATAATTTTCAATATATTCCATTTGGGGTTGGTAGAAGGGTCTGTCTAGGAATGTCATTTGGTATCGCCAACGTCGAGCTTCCACTCGTAGTGCTTTTATACCACTTTGATTGGAAACATCCGAATGGAATGTAACATGAAGATATAGATATTACCAATGCTTTCGGTCTGGCAGTCAGAAAAAGAGATGATCAGTGTATCATTCCCAGTCCTTCCCATCCTCCATCTATTACATAAGCCCAAAAGAAAGTCATGTAATCTACTTTAAGGAAGCAATAATTATCGAAAAACTATTGAATAACTACGTTTTCTTTTGTAGAGAAAAAAAAACTATGTTTTTTTTTTTTTTTTTTAATTATTAAGTGATTAAATAATTTTTTCTTTAAGTTCAGCTGTCTTTCTCTTTCTGTGATCTCCTTATAATATTTTAATGTTTGTTTTTTGTTTTATTTTAACTTTTTGTCTTAACCATCTTTATTTGTTCCATTTTTTTTTAATAATATGTTGACTTTGACTAATAACCTTATATTTAAAAAATAAAAAAATTACTATCACATCAAAGTAGTTAGAAAATTAACTATGGAAAACTGCCCTGAGTTTTTTTTTTTTTTTAAAAAAAAAACCTACATTTACAAACTATTGTTACATTATGAAGTCTAAGCAAACTATTTTTACAAACGATTGTTAGTTTAACATAAAGCGTGTATGAATTAACAATAGTTTGCAAAAGTATTAAAAAAACCTCAATTTAACTTTTTAATATTATTTTTCAAACTAGCGCTTTTTCGATACTAAAAAAATCCTAGTAGATTTAAATAAGAGATCTTATACCTAGTGTTTCAAATCTCGACAAGTTGCATGGATTACTCGTCAAAAACTCGTTCGATGAGGTGAGAACTCCCTAATTGAGGGTTATTAGGCGGTTTTAGGCATTGGGATGAAGAGAAATGTGGCAGCTATAAACAAAAAGGGAGTAGTCGTGACAATCGAAATTGGGAGAAAAGAATGGTTCAAGCAACGACAGACATGAAGGACAAATGGTAGCTTCAAGTTAATAAAAACAGTAAGTTGCAGTGGTTTGAAGATGAAAGCTATGAAGATTGCGGCTTCGTTAGGATGATTACAAGTTCGATCGACGATTGATAAAGAGGTGCAAGTCGGCATTAGCTGGGCTTGAAAAAGATGCTTGGAAGACCAGTAGCCAAGGAGGTGTTTGTAGTAGAGTTTGATGAAGAAGAAGATTGTAAGTTGGCAGTTGGCTCAAACTTGAAAATGAGTTTTGGAGGGAGTGTCTGACTCGTAGGTTTTGAATTGAATGGGCCATAAAGTTGGGGCCCATATAACTTGGGTCCAGATTTATTTGCTCAAAAACATCAAAACCCAACATCAATTTGCAAACATATCATGACAAAATATCAACTCTTATGAACATAAAAATAAACTAAATCAAGATGATTTTATTAATTACATTTGCGCAAATGATTAAATAAAATGTCTCTTTAAAGCAACATATTTTGATAAATGCAATCGGTTTACTAATATTAGAAGTGTATTTTCATACACTAATCTTGTTGGGAGCCTCGTTTTTGAATTGAGAAATAAACTTTGAGATGCTTCATTGTGTTGTAAACTAGGAACCCTTGGTAAATTTTTCAATAATTAATTTCTTTGATTCTTCCTCTTTATTATTAAGTGGTTATTGTATTTTGGCCATATGAAATTTTTTATTATTTTTCTTCCAGGTTTAAACCGTCAATTAACGAGTTAATTATTTGATCGATCATCAAACCAACTAGTCGTTGAGTATCCGATGATTAGTCGACTAATCACTACATAGATATACTTTGAAATATCGCTATATATGTGTGTGTTATATATATTCTTCCTCTTTATTATTAAGTGGTTGGTTATTGTATTTTGACCATATGAAATTTTTTATTATATTTCTTCTAGGTTTAACCATCAGTCAATGAGTTAATTGTTTGATTGATCATCAAACCAACTAGTCATCAAGTATTCGTTGACTAATTGACTAATCGCTACATATATATATTTTTTGAAATATCGCTATATATATCTATCGTCGATAACTGTGGCATACCTATCTCCACCCTTCACTGTCAATTTTGACGCACTCATCTCATACCTTACTACTCTCTCTCCATCTCTTCTCACCACCCCACACCTTATTGCTCTCTATCTCTCTTCGCACAGCTCTCTCTCTTATTCCACCTCGTCGCGCTCTCTTTCCTCTCCGTCGATGACTATGGTTTGGATGGGTGATGTTGGTTTGGGTTTGATTGGGGTTGACAATGGTGGTGGAGTTGGGGTTTAGGTTTGATTGAGTTTTGACTATAGTGGTAGTTATGTTAAAGTTTGAGTTTGATTAGATTTAACTGTGGTGGTGGTGATGTTGGGGTTTGAGTTTGATTGGATTTGATGGTGGTAGTGGTGGCGATGTTGGTTTGGGTTTGTTGTCATTTGGTGCTAGTGGTGTTAGGGTTTGAAGAATAGGTTTTTTTTTTTTTGGTTGGGTTTCTGTTGTTGGAAGGTTGCTAGAAACCTAAAAATTCTTGATTTTCAATAATCTGGAAACTCAGAATTTATGAGCATTAAGGTTTTTTTTTTTCAAAAAAAAGAAGTGCTATTTTTTATTTAATAATTTTAGTTATTATATAAGTTTAAAGGGTATGAGAGAGATTTTATAGGATTTTAATAAGGGTATTTTAATCATTTCACTATTTTGGATAAAAAAAATTAATATTTTAGATAAAAAGTTAATCATAAAGAAAGATTCACCTAATAAAGAAAGTTATGGTAATTTTTTATTATTTTATTTTTAAAAGAGTTTTTCATAATTTCCCATCTTTTAAATAGTAATGGGAGTGTGTGGTCCATATATTTATTAGTTGGGGCTTGACCGCATTAGATGGGCAATCGAGCAAACGGTGGGACTCCTTATAAGTACAAATTTAACTCACATGGACAAAAGTGTAATTATTGGCTGCAAACTTGGGGCTCCTTATAAGTACATATTTAACTCAAATTGACAAAAGTACAATTATTGTAAGTACAAAATCTTTTGAACCTCTCGTTTTTATAGCCATACAAATTTCACCTAGCTATTGCTCAGTCTTTTTTTTTTTTTTTAAATATTAAAGGGAGTACGTGGCGCATACAATTATTACTTGGGATTTAAGAGCATTAAATGGGCAATCAAGAACCCATGGCATTACCTCGGTTAAAGGGTCCCGGATATCCCCTGGGTTTATCCCAGATACAGTTGTTGTATTAAAAAAAAAGAACCCATGGCATTATTGTAAGTGAAAATTTAACTTAAATAAAAAATTGTATTGGAGATAAAGGATTTCAATATTTTTCAAATCCTAAAATGACAAGCATTATAAATATAATTAATCAAAACTTTCTGTCAACACGTGGAACTCGTCACAAACTTGCAGCTGTATCTGATCGGAATCACACTTCATCATTATGTCGATGTTTCATATTCGAATTCACTCAAGAAAATAAAATTAAATCAACGTTTTAACTATTTTAATGAAGTTCATTGCATGTATCACATTGAAACTATAGTACTATGTTGGAGAAATCAAATCAGGGAAGTTCTTGGGTGGTGGGGTGGCGTAGGCCCCACCTTGACAAAATTTTTTATAATTATAAAACCATGCATGTCTTGAAATTTATTAACACATTTTCTTTTTTCATGTGCTAATTCTTATAATACCAAATAAATGTGTATGAATTTCAAACTTATTACATATATTTTCTTATTTATGTTTACATTTTTATTCAAATATTACATATATAATAATATTGTTTCATGTGAAATTTTACTTAAATTTTTCATAATTTGTTTTTTTTAATCATAATATTAGTTCCATAATATATTACTAAAATTTAATATATTTTATTATTATTACTAATGCACTCTAATTTGAAGTTTAGAATTAGTTATAATTATCAAAATATAAATGATCTTTATTTTAAAAAATTGTTTATATTATAATTTTATTATTCTATAATTCATAATTGATAAGTTTAATCATTCATATATCTGTAAAACCTATTTGATTGCTTGCATTTCATGTTTTTTTTTTCCATCTTTTCTTTAATTATTTTATTTTTTTGACATATTTATTTGTAATACCAATTCTGAGATGTAAAACTTATTATATATTCTCTAAATAGGTATGTCTATTTTTTTTTTCAATTAATTAAATATTTTTATATCATTAAAGTTCATTTAAAAAATTTATTCTAACTTACCCTGATTTATAATCCTAGCTCTGTCCCTGAATCAAATTCACGTACACCGCTGATTTTTTAAAATCTTAAACTTTCATATTTAAGTTATTGTATTAAAATTATCTATATATTTTCATAATCCAATTATATATATATATTTGATACTTTTACTTTATTATAATGTTAGGTAGTTTATGGTATTTTTCTTTTTTAATTTTTTAATTTTTATTTATTTTATGATTTTTTTTTTTTTTTTTTTTTTTTTTTTTTTTTTTTTTTTTTTTTTTTTTTTTTTTTTTTTTTTTTATTTTTTTTGATATTATTTACATAAAAATATTATATATTTAATTAATATAATTTTAATTTTTTATATTTTTATTATTTTATTTATATATTTTTTAATAAACTTTTTGAGTCCGCCATTTACGACCATCCAAGCTGTGAGTGATGATATTTTATGATAATAACGTTATAAAATCTAAAATATCAATCCAAAGTCTGAAAATTAAATGTGACGAGTGATGGCGAACAATAATGGAACCCATAGAGATAAGGTTGTCAGGTTTTTTTATCAACCAGTCAGATTAAGAGTTGCTGTTGTATAAGATTATTGATGTACGACTCAAAAATATATTGCTGTCTAACTTGTCGACCACATATCACTTCAAAGCTGGCTTGCATTTGCTTACATGTTTTGGAAGATTTAATTTCGCGCGAGACACAGTTTCACCTTCAGTCCAGATATTTGTTACTCTATAAGCAAGCAGGTGAACTCATATCATGATATGAGTTTTCCTAAACTTTAAAACACTATATCTGTTAGTTTTCATATACTTTAAAATACACCCGGTTAATGCAAAAGAAAAAAAATATAATAAATAAATAAATAAACAGTTCTCCTACCTTTATGTGTGGGTTTTTTTCGCTCTTTTGTAGATTTTTTTTTCACTTCCGTATGAGTGGATCTTTTCCATATGAAAATAATATCTCAACTTCTCAAGCCACATCACTAATATTTCTATTCCAATAAATTCCGATAATTCTTTGGGTTAGTTCCAATTCTCAAAAGGGGAAAAAAAAAAAAAAAAAAAAAGCTATCTATTATAGCTTTGAAATTCAAAAAAAAAAGGAAAATTATATATATAGCTTTGAAATTCAAAAATATTTAGACATGGATCAACTCAGAGTATAAATAACTCATGCATAAAAATGAATAATCTGTCTCAACTTGGGATTCTGGACATTGTGATGAGATTTCAGACATTTTTATATATAAAGTAGAAAATCACGTCTCTAATATTTTGTGTATGAAAGATGTTTGATGCTAATAATTAGAAGTACCCCATATATAACGTTAAAGATGTGAAATCTGAGATTTAATCAACTATGTTTGAGATATTGAAAGCTTTATACAAGTAATAGTTACGTGATTCATGATTTAGAAAATAGAAATAATAATTGTGATATATCTAAATACATGAAATTTAAAATAATAGAAATAAGATAACACATTTAGCACAACTTCTATAAATAGATTTTTGAGAAGCAGATTTTTGTAATAATTAAAACTTTTTAAAAAAATTTGGTTATTTAGTTGTCAATTGAAAAAGTTATTTTTAATTATAGACTGTTTGATTGTATTAATTTTGAAAATCATTTGAGACTGTAAAATTATCCAATAAAAGATGGAGACATCATCTAAACTTACAGCATCAATCAAACTTCAAGCCACACAAAGTACACGGGACTCTGTTTCTACAGACCCTATAATTAGCTAACGGATATCAGGTTTACCACCAGAAGTTGGAAAACCAATACAGAATATCCTGTCTTTCACATTGGTAAAGTCCTAGCTTGGAAAAAAAAAGGTTGAGTTATTAGGTCATCTACAATGTATGAATATCAAATTTTACATTATTTTGGTGTTATATCAAATTTTTTTACATCAAATTTTCGTATACTTCAACGTGTTTTACATCAAATTGATGTAAATGATATATTTAAAGAATATTCTATATATAATTCTTTATCAATATATATAAAAAATTTAAAAATACATTAAAACATATTCAATATTATACTTATTTTAAAGATCTCAACAAAATATTTTAAATGATATATATTTTTTTATAATAATTTAATATATATTTTTGATTAAATTAAATTTTAAATCAACACCAAATTTAGTGTTATGAATAGTGCAACACCAAATTTGGTGTTGCACTATTCATTGGCACCAAAAAAAAAATTTGGAAAGAACATTTGGTGCATACATTGGAGTGAAAATTACACCAAAAGCACCATTTTGGTGTGTTGGTTGGAGTTGGCCTTAGGCCAACTCTAATGTTACACTAAATTGGTGTAGTTTTGGTGCAATTTTGGTCTCCAATGGAGACACTAAAGTTGCAATTCTAAGGTAAATTTTTTGTGTTGATGGACAGTGCAACATCAAATTTGGTGTTGCACTGTTCATAACACCAAAAATTTTCTTTAATAATAAATTTATTTATTTAAAAATATATAATAAATTATTATAAAAAGAAATATATTATCTGAAATATTTTATTAAGATCTTTAAAATAAGTATAATTTAAATATATTTTAATGTATTTTAAATTTTTAATAATATTAATTAAAAATTATATATAGAATATTTTTTAAAGATATCATTTATACCAATTTGGTGTCAAATATATTAAAGTATAAAAGAATTTGATATTAACATTAAAATGATATAAAATTTGATGTTATACGTTGGAGATGATCTTAGTAACTCTTACCGAGTAGCAAGCTGACATCATTTCTCTAAAACACTTACAGCTGCAAGTTCGGAGTTCAGACATCAACATCCTATTAAGTGAACAAATGTTACCAACAATACTAACTGTTTTCTTTTGTTATTATAAAATACAATTCCAACTTCACAAGTATTTCTGACATCTTAATCAGCCTAAAACATGAAAAATGAAAAGTTGTCTCTCTGACAATTCGGAAATTAATCAATGATATACATAAACATTTTACAATTAAGTAATACACTATATTCTTTCAAAATCATACAACAAATTTGATGTGCTAAACATAGGTAGAGAATATAACCCTTGGAATACGCTACTTGGCATTAAGTAACGCAGAAACCAGAATACCTGCTGCTACTGAACCAAGTGCATCAAAACAACGGGTAAGTTTACTTTCTCTAATGATTTGAATTATGCAGCTCCAACAAAAAGAAATACATAAAGTAAATCAAGGTTGGATTTTGGGAGTGAGGTGGCTAGCTCCCAAGATTATCAACTACATATAGCACCACTTTCGTGCTATAATATAATGTTTTGTTTAAATCAATAGTTTCACATAGTTTGTAAAGATCTAGGGTGCATACACGGGAGTCTGTTCACATTAGCATGTGCCTAGTTACAAAAATAATATTGACAAATTTAAGGCTAAAAGGATTGACTTTATAATTTGTGTTACTGTTAAAGTTCCCTATCTTATGCATGCATGGGCAGATAAACTTCAAGCCAAAGATGTAAGTGATGACAACAACGTGTAACCAATCGAAAAATTAAATAATAAAATTCTACTAGGAAGTTAAATATACCAATCAAACAATTAGGTGAGTGGTGACAACAACACTGTAACCATGAAAATACAAAAAATGCAGTCACCGAATCATCACTTAAAAATCTATCTATAACATATTATTTTTCCCAATTAAAAACACACACACACACAAAATATTAGAAAACTCAATAGTTAAAGAAGAGTTATTTGAGATTTTATTGGTGTTTATATGTTAAAAAAAGTGTATCGTGGAGGCTAGAATGTTTATATATTTAAAGAAAATGTATTAGAGTTTTAAGGGTATAGTTATATTAACATAGGATTATATTAGACATTTCATTTTTTTTTTTAAGTTCAAAAAGATTTACTTGAAAAAATTTAAAATTTGAGTTTTTGAGCTTCTCTAAGTCAACATATTTTTGTTTTTTAATTGTTTAAAAATTCTATAAGAATGACAAATGACAAAAAAAAAAAAAATTAGAGATTAAAAAAGTTTTTTTGATCATTAAATAAGTTGTACCAAACGTGCACATGGTTTAATTACATGCACAGCTTAGATATTTCTTTATGAGAGAATTATTAATAACATCCTCTCTGCATATTCACTGCAATATAAAAGGTAAAAAAGATGAAAGATTATTGCCACACACAACAGCCTTATCAACACTATCCTTTCTACGTCTTCTCATCATGGAGCTTGAATTCTCTCCCTTCTCAATCCTTCTCACCTCTGTTCTCTTTGTCTTCTTGGTTTTGAATATAAGAGAGAGATCGAAGTACAATGACAGATCCAAAAATCTACCTCCTGGACCAACGAAATTACCTATCATTGGAAACTTGCACCAGCTTGTCGGCTCTCTTCCCCACCATCAATTCAGACGCTTGGCCAAAAAATATGGACCCTTGATGCACCTGCAACTTGGCGAACGCTCTACTGTTGTTGTTTCTTCAGCGGAATTCGCCAAGGAAGTGATGAAAACTCATGATGTTATCTTTGCATCAAGGCCGTATAATTTAATGGCTGATATTATGTCTTATAATGCTACGGGTATAGTCTTTTCACCATATGGTGAGTACTGGAGACAACTGCGGAAGATTTGTGCAATGGAGCTTCTGAGCATAAAAAGAGTCCAATCATTCCGAGCAACAAGAGAAGAAGAGGTGTGTAATCTCGTTAATTGGATTAGTTCAAGAGCAGGATCACCAATTAATTTTACCAATAAAATACAGTCATTAACATATAAGATCACTTCGAGGACAGCTTTTGGAAAGATATGCGGTCACCAAGAGACATTTCAATCAATTCTAGATGAACATATCAAATTGTCAGGCGGATTTTATCTTGAAGATCTCTTTCCTTCTATGGAAGGATTGCTTCAGTGGATCGGTGGAATCAAATCTCAACTAGAGAGGATTCACAGAGAAGCTGATCAAATACTTGAAAACATCATCAGTGAACATATTAAGGACAAGGAAACGCTACTAGAGGTTGGCAACAATGAAAAAAATGAAGATCTGGTTGATGTTCTTTTAAAAGTTCAAGAGAATGGTGATGCTGATTTTACTTTGACAATGGACAATATCAAAGCAGTAATTTACGTAAGTATTTTTACTTCTTGTACAATATGTTTCTTCTTTTCGTTATCTTTTTATATATTTTGTGCTTGTAAATTCAATAATTTAGATGTTACTCCATTTATGTATTTAAGGTCAATAATTTAGATTCATATAAATGCCTTCACAGGATATTTTTGGTGCTGGTACTGAGACATCAGCCACAACAATGAATTGGGCAATGTCCGAACTGATGAAAAATCCAAGAATTATGCAAAAGGCACAAGCAGAGGTGAGGGAGGTATTTAATAGAATTGGCAAGGTCGACGAGACAGGTATCAACGAAATGAAATTCCTGAAGCTAATTATAAAAGAAACTTTGAGATTACATTCTCCTGTCCCTTTGTTAGTTCCAAGAGAATGTGGAGAGAAATGTGAGGTTAAGGGATTTGATATTCCTGTCAAAACTCAAGTCATTATAAATGCATGGGCAATTGGAAGAGATCCAGAATATTGGAGCGAACCCGATAGTTTTATTCCAGAGAGATTTCTTGATTCATCTATTGATTATAAAGGAAATAATTTTGAATATATTCCATTTGGGGCTGGTAGAAGGAAATGCCCAGGAATGTCATTTGGTATCGCCAACATTGAGCTTCCACTCGCAATGCTTTTATACCACTTTGATTGGAAACATCCGAATGGAATGAAGCATGAAGATCTAGATATGACCGAGACTTTGGGTGTGGTTGTCAAAAAAAGAGATGATCTGTGTATCATTCCCATTCCTTATCATCCTCCATCTTTTGCATCAACCCAAAAGAAGCAAGTGTAATCTACGTATCTTAGGGAAGCAATAATTGTCGAAAAACTATTGAATAACTAAGTTTGTAAGTGTTAGACTGTCTTTAGATATTGGAACTGTCTAGCACATAAGTTAGCCTTGTTGGCCCTTTCTTCGGTAGGACATTATGTATGGTATCTCGTTAATGTCTCATGTATTTTTCCTAATTCCCTCAATTATGAGGGTTTTATTTGAATGAATGATTCAGCTGATTTCAAAAAAAAATAATAATAATAAATTTTCCTTTTGTATAATTATTGAATGATCAAATTATTATCACAACATCAAAGTAGTTAGGATAATAGTTGTGGAAAATTGCATTGAGTTTTTTTTTTTTTAAATACTTTTACAAATTATTGTTAGTTTGGTATCTAGTTGTAATCACGATTTCAATGGTTGACCTAGAAAAATTGATAAGGGGAAACATAAACAAAATAATAAAAACATCGACAATTGAGATAGTACTAAATATAAATTTTTTTACGTAAAATAAAGTCCAATAATATAATATAGTTTATGTTAACACAATAGAAGCTGCTGCCAAGTCCAACTAACAGTCTTTGTGTCCTTTTGTGATTAGCTAGAACTTGGTATTGGTGTCTCACTCTGATTGGTCATTATTTGATGAGTTGTTTTTCTGTAATTGGTCCAGCTAAACACCAAGTTAGTTATTGCTAACTAACTTGTTTTTCAGATATATAAAGGCTGGTCGATGTAAGTCATGGTAAAAAGACTAATGGAATATCATCATGATTGATTTCTATTTTTCAATCTTTGAGTCTTTACAGTTTAAATAAAATAAAACATAGATAATGCTTAAACAAAGCAAATGGTCTTATGTTTAAAAATCCTAACAAAATCATCAAAATAAATAAAAATGAAAAAAAAATAAACTATATAAAATTATTATTTACTTAAAAAATTATTAATTTGAATAAGACATGAATCATATATATTCATTACAAAACAATTTCAGTCTAATTTTACAACAAAAAAAAAATGTTTATAATGAACAATAATAAATTTGATTGATATATATATTATAAGCTATGTTCTGAATTTTTTTTTTTTTTTTAACTTCTAATTTTTATTGATTTCAAAAAAAGTAAAACGAGAAAGCAAGAAAAATTATATTTAAAAAAAAAAATTGAAAGATTACTACCACAAGCAGAATTGATGAAAAATCCAAGAGTTATGCAAAAGGTACAAGCAGAGGTGAGGGAGGTATTCAATAGAATTGGCAAGGTTGACGAGACAGGCATCAACGAAATGAAATTCCTAAAGCTAGTTATATAAAACACTTTGAGATTACATTCTGCTATCCCTTTGTTACTTCCAAGAGAATGTGTAGAGAAAAGTGAGGTTAAGAGATTTGATATTCTTGTCAAAACTCAAGTCATTATAAATGCATGGGCAATTGGAAGAGATCCAGAATATTGGAGCGAACCTGATAGTTTTATTCCAGAGAGATTTCTTGATTCTTCTATTGATTATAAGGGAAATAATTTTGAATATATTCCATTTGGGGCTAGTAGAAGGATCTACCTAGGAATGTCATTTGGCCTCTTCAACGTTGAGCTTCCACTTGCAATGCTTTTGTACCACTTTGATTGGAAACGTCCGAATGGAATGAAACATGATGACCTAGATATGATTGAGACTTTCGCTATGACAATTACGAAAAAAAAAAAAAAAAAAAAAAAAGACAAGATGATTTGTGTATCTTTCCCATTCCTTATCATCCACCATTGATTACATAAGCCCAAAAGAAAGATGTGTAATCTACGTACCTAAGGGAAGAAATAATTGTTGAAAAACTATTGAATAACTATGTTTTCTTTTGTAGGGAAAAAAAAAACTATGTTTTCTTTTTCTTTAATTATTGAGTGATTAAATTATTTTTCTTTAAGTTCAATTGTCTTTCTCTTCCTATGGTCTCATTAAAATATTTTAATGTTTGTTTTTTGTTTTGTTTTAAATTTTTGCCTTGACTATCTTCGTATGTCTTTTCCTTTTTTAATAATATGATGGATTTAAGTAACAACTTTATATATAAAAAATATATATATCATTATCACGTCAAAGTAGTTGGAAAATTAACTGTGAAAAACTGCGCTAAGTTTTTTTTTTTTTCAAGTATTTTTACAAACTATTGTTACATTGTGAACTCTAAACAAACTATTTTTACAAACGATTGTTGGTTTAGCATAAAGTGTGTGTGAATTAACAATAGTTTGTAGAGTATAAAAAAAAGAATTCAATTTAATTTTTTAATATTATTTTTCGAACTAGCCCTTATTCGATACTAAAAAAAGATCCATTTAGATTTAAATACGAGATCTATTATGGGTATATTTTGAGCTGTATAAGTGAGCTGATAAAAACCCAATGAACTAATCCAATGGATTGACCCAATAGATAAAAGACCAATTCGTCAATGTTCAGCTCGCAGAAATGAGTTCTCAATTTGCTATTGTAGTTCTCAGGTCACTGGTCAATCATGATCAAGGCTGCCTTATGTTCAGCTCTAAATCGTCTAGAGCGAGGTCCATCTCGTAACTCGAAATACTCATTAAAGGAATTTTTTGAAAAAGACAACGACTTAAATTGAGGAAAAGTCAACTACCAGAATTGAAAGTAAAATAAAACTCCTATTTCCGCAGAATCTATCTCTAAATTGATGACACCGATTTTAAAAGTATAATTAACGTAGAATTCTTTCCTATTCATATTATACTCAAATTGTAACATCCCACACTATAAATAGGAGTTAAAAATTCATTGTAGACACAACAACAATCAATAATATACTGTGACTCTGCCAAAATAATCAGAAAAACAGTTGTGGACGTAAGCATTTTTTTAGGCCGAACCACGTAAAAGATCCTCTTGCATTCACTGTTTTTCCTCTTCTCTTTCTTTTGCTTTTGCCTTTATTTTGTTTTATTTGCAGTATTGGATCAAGAATTTGAGTCGACTAAATTTAGATATCGACAAGATCTTATACCTAGTGTTTCAGATCTCAACAAGTTGCATCAATTACTAGTCAAGAACTCATTTAGCGATCGATCGACGAGATGAGAACCTCGTAGTCGAGGGTTATTAAGGAGTTCTAGGCTCTGGGATGAAGAGAAATGTAGAAGCTATGAACAAAAAGGAAGTAGTCGTGACAATCGAAAATGACGGAAAAGAATGGTTCAAGCTGCAACAGACATGGAGGACAAACGACATTTAAGTTAATGAAAATAGTGAGGTGTAGCGGTTTGAAGATGAAAGCTATAGAGATTGCGAATTCGTCAAGATGATGACAAGTTCGGTCAGCTATTGATGAAGAGGTACAAGTTGGCGTTGGCTTGGCTTGAAAAAGATGCTTAGAGGACCGGCAGCTATGGAGGTTTATAGTAGAGTTTGATGAAGAAGAAGGATTTAAGTTGGCAGCTAACTCAAACTTGAAGATGAGTTCTAGTGGGAGTGTCTAACACGTAGGTTTAGAATTGAATTGGCCATAAAGCTTAGGGCCCATATAACTTGGGCCTGGATTTATTTGCTGAAAAACATCAAAACCCAGCATCAATTTGCAAACATATTATAACAAAATATCAACTCTTATGAACATAAAAATAAACTAAATCAAGATGATTTTATTAATTACATTTGTACAAATGATTAAATAAAAAAGTTTGTTTAAAGCAACATATTTTGACAAATGCAATTGGTTTACTAATAATAGAAGTGTATTTTCATACACTAATCATGATGGGAGCCTCATTTTTGAATTGAAAAATTAACTTTGAGATGCTTTATTGTGTTGTAAACCAAGAACCCTTCCATAAATTTTTCAATGATTAATTTCTTTGATTCTTCCTCTTTATTATTGAGTGGTTATTGTATTTTGGTCATATGAATATTTTTATTATTTTTCTTATAGATTTAACTGTCGGTCAACAAGTTAATGGTTTGATCAACAATCAAATCAATTAGTTATCGAGTAGTTGTTGACTAGTTGATTAGCCACTATATATATATATATATGTATATATATATTTGAAATATTGTTATATATATGTGTGTGTAGCTGTTGACTATGCTTAAAAGTTTGTCCAATGTACTCCTTAAAGTTGTTGAAAAAAACCGATATAAAATCTTTTGAACCTCTCGTTTTTACAGCTACACGAATTTCACCTAATTATTGCCTGGTCTTCCTTTAAATAATAAAGGGAGAACTTTATTTTTGTCCTTATATTTAAAAAAAAAAAAACTTCTCATTTTTAAATATGAATCCGTTCATAGTTTTTATGGTCTCTTACTTTTCAAAAACTCATCAAATTAGTCTCTCTGACATCATCTTTAGCAATTAACATCAAGTGAAAATAGTAAAAGACTGTTTTATCCTTAACTTTACATATACATATTAAAATGACGTTTTTACCCTCTTAAAAATTTTAAAATTACAATTTAACTTGAGCTCTTTATGACAAAAATCCCCTTCATATATATAAATTAAAAAATTAATATAATATATATACTTTTAATTTAATTTAATTAAAAAAAATCTCTTATCTTCCTCATCTCCAGTTTCATCCTCTACAGTCATTAAAATCATTATTTCTATTATTTTCATCAAACCAATATCATCCAAATTAAACATCAACATCAAACCAAACATTTCTCACATGAAAAAAAAAAAAAAAATCAAAGATTAAGCAAATTTAAAAAAAAAAAAAAAAGTTGATGTGGAGACTAGGTTTGGTCTGGATGGGAGACCTCTCCCATGGAGACCAATTTTTTATTATTTTTAATTTTTTAATTAAATTAAATTAAAAGTATATATATTATATTAATTTTTTATTTTATATATATGAAGAACATTTTTCTCATAAAAAATTCAAGTCAAATTGTAATTCTAAAATTTTTAAAAGAGTAAATATGTCATTTTAATATGTGTATATAAAGTTAAAGATAAAATAATCTTTTATTATTTTGACTTGATGTTGATTGTTAAAGATAATATTAGAGGAATTAATTTGATGAATTTTTAAAAAATAAAAAATCATAATAATTATAAATAAATTTATATTTAAAAATAAATAATTTTTAAAAAATATAGAGATCCATATGAAATTATTTTAATACTACATGTACGTGGTCCATATATTTATCGCTTGGACTTGAGAGCATTAAATGGGCAATCGAGCAAACGGTGGGACTCCTTGTAAGCACAAATTTAACTCACATAAACAAAAGTGCAATTATTGACTGCAAACGCGGGGCTCCTTATAAGTACATACTTAACTCACATGGACAAAAGTGTATATATTGACTGCGAACGTGGGCCTCCTTATAAAAGTACAATTATTGTAAGTACAAAGTTTTTTGAACCTCTAGTTTTTACAGCCACTCAAATTTCACCTAGCTATTGCTCTGTCTTTTTTAAATATTAAAGGGAGTATGTAGTCCATATAATTATTACTTGCGATTTAAGAGCATTAAATGGGCAATCAAGTAATTGTGGCATCTTGTAAGTACAAATTTAACTTAAATAACGAATTGTATTGTAGATGCTAATGGATAATCAAGATAAAGGATTTTAATATTTTTCAAATCTTATAATGACAACCACTATGAATATAATTAATCAAAACTTTATCTCAAACATGTGGAACTCGTCGTAGTTACTAACTCGCAGCTATATCTGATCGTAACCACGGTTCACTATTACGTCGATATTTCATATTTAAATATTCAGTTCAGAAAATAAAATCGAATCAACGTTTTAACCATTTTAATAAAGTCCATTGCATGTCTTATATTGAAACTATAGTACTATGTTTTAGAAATCAAATCAGGGATGTAGTTGGGTGGTGGGGTGATTAGGCTAACCTACCCCACCTTGACAAATGGTTTTTATAATTATAAAACGATACATGTCTTAAAATTTATTAATATGTTTTGTTTTTCATGTACTAAATCTTATAATACCAAATAAATGTATATGTATTCCAAACTTATTACGTATATTTTCTTATTTATGTTTACATTTTCATTCAAATATTGTATGTATAATAATATTGTTTCATGTAAAATTATACTTAAGTTTTTCATAATTTATTATTTTAATCATAATATTGGTCGCACAGTATATTACTAAAATTTAATATATTTTATTGTTATTACTAATGCACTCTAATTTGAAGTGTAGAATTAATTATGATTGTCAAAATATAAATTGTCTTTATTTAAAAAAAAAATTGTTTATGCTATAATTTATAAATGATAAGTTTAATCATTCATATATTTTTAAAACCTATTTGATTGCTTGCATTTTATGTTTCTTTCATTTTTTTTTTTTAATTATTTCACTTTTTTTAATATATTTGTTTATAATATGAATTTTAAGGGGTAAGACTTATTATATATTCTCTAAATATGTATATCTATCTTTTTAATTAATGAAATATTTTTATATCATTAAAGATCATTTTAAAAATTTGTTCTAATCCACCCTGATTTATAATCCTGGTCACGTCCCTGAATCAAATTCACTATATATATACATATATACATGTACTGCTGTTTTTTTAATTTAAAAAAAAAATGATTAAAGATGTTAATGCTAATCGAGATGTTTGTCAAATTATAATCAAAGTGCAAAATTCTCTTATTTTTAGCATAATTCACTTTTATTTAGCCTCTAAATAAATGAATACACACAACTATTTTTTTTTTTAAAAAAAAAGAAGCAAATTATTAAAGATGCTAATGCTAATTGAGATGCCTATCAAATTGGAATTAGAACAAAATTCTCTTCTTTTTTTTTTTTTGCGTGATTGACTTTTATTTATTCTCTAAAAAAATAAAGAACTCGTGTCCATATAAGAGAAAGACAGATGACAAATCATCTTTTGATTAACTTACTTTTCTTGTAATTACATTGAGAGTAAAAGGTTGAAAATTGTTTTGAACCAATTAATCTCTCATTTATGAGATAAAGAAAGTGTTAAATTGATTATTTTATTTGTATTTGTGAAGCACACGTGATGTACATGTTATAAAATTTTCTAACTTTGACATTGTAGACATATTTTATGTACAAAGAGTAAATCGAATTAATTCTTCATAGATTGAATTTATCAAAATGATAAGAAATTATTTTGATCAAATTTTTACTTGATATTTTCAATCCCCCCCTAAAAATGTAAACAATTATTTGACTTATAATATTCTAGTGGGTCTAGCAATTATGTTCTTCATGTTATGCTGTCATGTAATTTACACATACCACACAAGCTTAAAGAAAACAAAAGATAATTTCTTATTCTAACGTAAGATTAACAAATGATCCTTATATTAATTTCAAAAAAAAAAAAAAAAAGATTCTTATCAAAATCGAATCACTTTTTGCCCTCAACATCAATGGAATCTTCTGCAATTTAATATATTCCAAATAACTGAAGCTTTCAAATACCATGTATTCATGAAAGAACATATGCATTCCACATTTCAGGAAAACAGAAAAGCAATCATAGTAATAAAAAAATGTTGTTCGTTGAAAGAATCATTAAAATATAATATTAGCTATTTTAAGGGCCACTATATATGTTTTATAATTCTCATGCTTATATAAAAATGTGGGCAAAATAATTTATATGGTTTATAGCTGTCCAAATCATATAAGTCAGTAGGTAGCTAGAGATGCTACCCGATTGATGTCCATCACACTGGAATTAAAAAAAGCAAAAAGAAAAAGTAACTTGTTATTCCATGGTCAACATCTACTTATTCCTTGAAAAAATATATATACACATAAAGTATACATTACTGCTTAATATATATAGTGATATATATTTGTGCATGCCCATGCAGGAGAAGATAGAGAGCACAAGAACAACTTTTACAGACCCAGTATTCATGGCGAATAAAGAGGAGAAAAATGTTGTTTCGAGTAGTGAATCTATTGTTATCTACAGAGGAGTTAAAGCAGTGCCCTTTATCATTGGTAAGTTCTGTTCAACAAGTGTTGAATATTATGTGAGTTTTGTTGGACAGGTTTGTACAAGATTATAATCTATACATTTTCAGGTAAAGATTTTTCATGTGTATATATATGTAGGAATAGAAACCTTAGACAGGATCGCGACATTTGGCACTTCATCAAACTTAATGGTCTATCTAACAACAGTGTTTAACATGAAGAATGTGACAGCTACAATACTTGTAAACATCTTCAATGGCAGCGCATATATATCACCCTTGTTTGGAGGCTTTCTCGCTGATTCTTACTTTGGACGATATAACACTATAGCTTTTGCTTCTTTGTCTTCTCTTATGGTATACTCATTCTATCCCTCCCTCTTTCTTTCTAACGACTCTCAGACATGAAATTCTATAGTTAATAACTATTATATGCTTCTGTACGAATTGTATATACACGGACTTCAATATTTCTTTAGGTAAAATAGTTTTGAAATTTTTTTCAGAATCAGTTTTGACTAGTTTAAGTCTGGAATTTCAAACATATATTTACATTTGGAATAATAGTTATGTAACATTGGAGAATTATTAAGGTTAGAATGGATGTTCTCATATCTAACAATTCATTCACTTTTAGATAAGTTGATTCACTTTTTAACACAGATATCAAACCACTATTGAATCAAATATTATAGCAAATATTAATAATAATCCCAAACCCTATATATGTTACAATTTTTAACAACTGAGATAGCAATTGTCTTGCACGGTTGATAAGTGTGCACACATTTAATAGCGACAATATCTCAACAATTGGGATTCCTGATATTATGTATTTTTAGTGTTTAATTTATGAATCTATCAAGTCTTAAGTTTTTTCCTGATTGAGCATTGATATTTGCATGCTTTCTAACAATTGGTAGTGTTGTTGTGATTTTGAAGGGAATGATAACAGTAATGCTAACAGCAGCAATCTCCAAACTGCACCCTCAACACTGTGTGATAAAACACATAGGAACCTGTGCTCAGCCCACAGGTTGGCAATTGGCCATCCTGTTAACAGGATTGCTCTTCTTAGTGATTGGTTCTGGTGGCTTCAGGCCATGTTTACTACCATTTGGAGCTGACCAATTCAACCCTAGAACTGACTTTGGCAAAAGGGGCATCAGTAGTTTTTTCAACTGGTACTATTTCACCCTCTGCTTTGCCTTGATCATATCACTAACACTCATCATTTATGTGCAATCCAATGTGAGTTGGGTTATCGGATACGCCATCCCTGCCAGTCTGATGCTCATTGCTTGTGTACTATTTTTTTGGGGTTCAAAACTGTATGTCAAAATTAAACCTGAAGGAAGCCCCTTGACAAGTGTGGCTCAGGTTATAGTTGCTGCAATCAAGAAACGAAAGTTGAAGCTACCTAGCAGCCACAGTTCAGTATTTAGCCTTTTCGAATATGTGCCTGTAAATTCTATCAAGGTGAAGCTGTCTAACACCAATCAGTTTAGGTGGGAACAATCTATTCTTGAACTTTTACTTTCTTTTTTTTTTTTTTTTTTGCTTCCAATCAGAAATTGAAGATTCTCTATTAATCTGAACTCTTACCAAATTTTTAATGATCTTGTAACATATCAATATTACTGAAAAATTATATTAGTCTATCTTTTAAGCTAAATTTAATGATCTTGATAATCATGCAGGTTCCTTGACAAGTCTACAATTATTGCAACCGAAGATCGAATCAACTCTGATGGATCAGCAGCAAATCCATGGAGACTTTGCAGCATACAACAAGTGGAAGAAGTGAAATGCATAATAAGAGTGATTCCAATTTGGCTATCAAGCATAATTTATCATCTTGCCACAGTCCAACAACAACAAACATACACAATTCTCCAAGCTCTCCAATCAGACAGACACTTAAGCAATCATGGCACCTTCAAGGTTCCTGCAGCTTCTTACGGCATCTTCAGCTACATCAGCCCTGTCATCTGGATCCCATTCTATGACAGGATCTTGGTCCCAGTGCTTCGAAAATACACAGGCAAAAAGGATGGACTAACACTCCTCCAAAGAATGGCTATAGGGATGTTAATAGCAATCGTGACAATGATTGTGTCAGCCCTGGTAGAGCAACACAGGAAGTATATAGCTCACACAAGGCCAACTCTAGGAATTTCCCCGAAAGGCGGTGCAATATCATCAATGTCTGCATTCTGGCTGACACCTCAGCTGATGCTTGCAGGACTAGCCGAGGCCATCAATTCAATTGCCCAAGTTGAGTTCTACTATGAGCAGTTTCCTGAGAACATGAGGAGCATAGGGACCTCTATCTACTTCTGTGGCCTGGCAGGTTCTAGTTATATAAATGGCTTCCTGGTTTCCATTGTTCATCATGTTACATCATCTGGAGGTAGAGACTGGTTGCCTGAGGATCTCAACAAGGGGAAATTGGACCACTTTTATTAGTTGGTTGCATTTCTATGTTGTCTCAATTTTGTTTATTTTCTTGTGTGTGCCAAGTGGTATAGATACAAAGGTGGTGATTTTTAGTATAATTAACAACCAATGACACTCTTTAGTCTTTGCACAATTTGCATGTAGAGAAGTTGACATTTGTAAAGAGCAGCACGGTTTTAGATTGGCACCCGAGAACTAATGGGAACAATTACATGAAGACTAACAAAATTATCCAATCAAAGCATTTTTGTAGATTATTTTATGTAGAATAATATTAGGACATGTTTACTATTGGGAGAGATAAAGGAACTTAAAACCTGATCATGGTTTCAATGGTTATTAGAAAAATAAAAGATTACGTAATTCTCTTACCCAGTCAAAGAATCAAGTTATCTTTGGTGATCTCTTTTCTGAAAAAATTTCATTTCATGTCATAACAGTAAAGATTACTAAACTTGTCAGGCGCTATGTTACTATACAAGATTTATATAGTTACAAGGGTGGTCAATGGATTTTAATCCAAAAATTCACGAAAATTTAGGTTTTAAAAATTAGAAAAAGTAACAACTAGAATCGATTTCATAATATCTCCAAATCATAAAACACGTTGAAGGACATATTTTTGTTGCACATAGCCCAATCCATAGAGGCAGATTTGGGCCAACCCAAGCCCATCAGGTCACAGTAACGTTGACCAAAAGCAAACCAAAACGTCAAAAAACACACTTGTATTGTAGTTGTTGTCTTCTATAGATTCTTTGTCTTCCTGTTGATGTTCTGTCGTTGTCGAAAACCAAAAACACGAATCAAACCACAGAAACTCACAGAACCCAGAAGCAGAAACAAAGATGGGGTCTTTTCTATCAAGCTTGCTTGGAGGATCGACGGCTGAGGATTCATCATCATCATCATCAGAGGATGCAAGAGTCATGGCTTTTCACTCATCAGCCAGGTGGCAGCTCCACTTCAACTCCTGCAAAGAATCTGCTCAACTGGTGCTCTACAGCATCTCTAAATCCATTTCCTTTAAAAGGGCTTTTGTTTATTTATATATTTATTGGTGTTTAAAGATCCAAAATTGTATCTTTTTTCTGGTGTCAAGATGGTGGTGGATTTTGCTGCTTCTTGGTGTGGACCTTGCAAGCTAATGGAACCAGCAGTGAAGGACTTGGCTACTAAGTTTACAGATGTTCAGTTTGCAAAGATTGATGTTGATGAGTTGTCCGTATGTCTTGCTCTGTCTTTGTCTTTGTTTTGTTTTTTTGATAAGTTAAAGGTAAGGTTGAAAGATTATATTTTGACAAATTGATTGATATTTTTTGTTTGTTGGGGTGTGGTGTGGTAGGATGTGGCACAGGAATTTGGGGTGCAGGCAATGCCAACATTTGTGTTCGTGAAAGGAGGGAAGGAAGTGGATAGGGTGGTTGGTGCCAAGAAGGATGAGCTTGAGAAGAAGATTGTGAAACATAGAGCTTCTTGAAGGACACAAGCTGTGTTATTTGATGGTTCATGATTCAAGATTCATGTTTAAGTGTTTGTATTTTTCAATTCAGGGAAAAATGAACGATATTTTGTCTTGTTGGATGCTAAATGTTTAAATTGTTGATGCTCTTTGAAGAAATATTGTTGTTTCATAATTGGTTAGTGCAATATATGTCTTGATAGTTACTACAAACTTGTCAACAGAACTTGAGTATTGTGTGTTTGAGTAGGATCAACTATTCTTATTTTTTCTCTTTTTAGGTGGGTTTGATTGAGTTATTAATTCTGATCAGTTTTGAAGTTATGAGCATGGCAATATTTGCCTCCACATTTGGTGTTGAAGAAGTCAGTGTCTTTGTTGTGTATAGGCTTTGGTTGGAAGTAGTGCATGTAGAGGTTTCAGACTTTGAGGATCCAAATGTTGTTTATTTTCTCCACTTTTCCCAATCCTGGTGGAATGAAAACAGTAAAGTAAAAGAATCCAGACAAGGACCTGAAAATTGTATGATCGTGCTTATGTTCCATGCATCGTTGATTGTGACTAGAGTCATCAAACTCTCTGTAAATACTCATTGCATGATAACAGGTTTTGTGAAGCAAGAAGCAGGTGAAAAATGATCTTCAACCATTGGAATCTCACATAATTATTCAACAAGAAAGCCAAGCAAACATTATAATACAAGAATGTTGGTAGTAGTAGAAAAGTTTTAGGATCAAAAGTTTCACTACAGAGTACAAATTCCTGCATCATAATCATACTCTTTTACCTTTTCTTCTTCTCTTATCTCAGTCTGATATCCGGGTAGAACATGAAAGGAATGGATGGGATAATTGGTAAAAAGAATAGATAGGACAAATCACGACTCAAAATATCAAATATACGTCAAAATGCAAACACAGTTTTCGAGGAGGATGATAATGTATAAATACAGGTGGACTAAGATTTATACATTACGATGGCTACATTAGGTATCTTATCTCAACACTCGCGGCTGCATATATCCCATGTTGAAGCAAAAGACATGCTCTCTTTCAGACAGTGTAAGATTGCTGAATTGTGTCTATGTCGAGGCCCTTCAGCCTAACCACGGATTCAACATGCCCTTTCAGTGTGCTAAGCTCTCTGAGTCTGCATGTATCGGGGTAAAGAATGATAAGATGAAAGAAGATAAGATGCGATCATTAAACTGAAGTAAAATAAAAACACTGCTTGCAGCTAAGATCAAAATCAGTTTGTCGTGCACGCATACCTTGCAATCTCAGCTCTTCGTTTTGCCTCTTCAGCCATCTGGTTAAGTTCATTGAAACTATTGCGTTCAGTGAACATCTTGGTTTCAGGTGGCTGCAATCCGTGGAGAGTCCTCTGTGCATGCGCCCATTTGAGCTCACGTTCTTCCTTTCCGAAATCCTTTTTCCTGGTGAAGGCAATCTGCAAAATAAGCAAGTTACAGCACAGAAAGTGAGCAAGGGGCTCCACCCATAGAAATTTACTTTTAATTGAAATAGGACCATCTGTGTACCCTTTGCTCAATGACAAGTTCCCAAGCCTTTCCGCTCAGGGCATATCGGATGGTGAACTTTATAAAATCAAGCGGGAAATAGAAGATGAGATTGTAAAGCCAAACCACACCAGCCCAACCCCATCCAATTCCTTCGATTGCAGCAAAGCTCCAGTTTGCATAGACAGCAATCAGTGTAGCAATCTGCTCACAGTTAAAAAATGTCGAGATCATCCTGATATATCTGGAACAAAAATGTGAATAAAAATGTAAGTGAAGATCACAATTCACTCACCAGCTGAGCAATAACAAAAGCCACAGCAAGTAAGAGGCCAGGACGTTCAACAAAAGACCAACTCCTAGCTCGAGTCACAAATATGAGGGCCTGACTAATGGTGCTCACTTGCAGGTATATTGCAGAGGCAAGCTTCCTCCAGTTATCTGTATCCCTTTCATGTAGGCTTGACACCCCGAATGTACGCTGAAAATGGCATACTGAGTTTTAGTCCGAGTGATTGAGCACGAGGTGATGAAAAGTTCTAACTTATGTGCAGGAGCAAATAAATACATTCAAACATGTGAAACAGAAGGGCAATCATCCTCTAGATATGTTATTAAATAGGGTCATGAACATATTATTGAATCTAAAGAATGACACTGTTGCAAAATTTTGAATTGATGGAGACAATGATGGATAAATATACACATGATTGTTATGAAGTTCAAACATTAATATTCTGCAAGACCAAAGGTGACATATGTAACTACTACTTCAAGACGATAAGTAGCAAATGTGACTTGAGATGGTTGAACAGAACTAGAAGTGCAGAAGACAAAAGCATGAGGTGGCTAGAAATATATGCCAACAAAGATGAGGAACCATCTATATACCCAAACATAGTTGATTCAGAGACTGTAATGAATTAGTGTTAAGACTTAATACAGGAGAACTATGTTAACCTCCATGGGAAAATACAAGACCAAGCTAATGTCATTGTCTAGTCCTATGCAAACACAGCCTCTGTGTGGTGGAGGACACAAACAATGATAGTGATGAAGCAAAAACTGAGGCTTAATTTTAGGCAAATTAGTTAATCCTTGAACAAGAAGAAACGAAACAACTTGAACTTTATGATTAAAACGTCAAGTACAACTGTCATATCTGACAAGAATTTGGTGAAATGTAATGCGAAGGGTAATTCCTTACAGGAAAGAAATTTGTCTTAAATGCTGCCCAAAAGAATATCACCGTCATCATTGCCAAGTAACCACCAAGAATAATTCCAGTTGTAAAGATCTCGGCCAGCTTCCAGCTATCTGGAAGTGGAGATGGTTTCACCCTATCCTTTGATATTGTCATAATGGTACCTGGCACATGAAGACCATGTAGATAGCAAGATTAAATCACAACCCCAGCCACCACAAAAAATAGTAGCAATAAGGGAGTAATTAAGACAATATAAAGATAACAAAATTATCGAAGGAGAATGCAAACCATCGTTAAGAATTGCAATTATCAGCACCATGAATGGTGGGAAGTCAAATTGCCAAATAAGAGCCAGTAACATGAAACCAAGCTGTCACCCAAAATACAAAAGTCAGTACAATGGATTCAGATATACAAGCTACTTTGGAAGAACCTGAGCTTATTCTAAACCAAATGTAAAATGAAAACTTACCACAATACGGATGGTAATGGAGACTGCGTATATCTGCAATAACAAAAGAGAAAGCAAGAATGAAACTACGTCAAGCAAACAGTATTTACGTTCTTATAACTTTACATATAATTTGGTCCGGTATAGACTGGAGCAGAAAACCCCGTAGAACTCTCTAATCACATGCAAATTTAATTCTATCCCAGGAACCAAAAGTGAAGTAGTATAGCCTGCTCTGGAGAAGCTTAAATAACACAGTCTACTTTCACGTGGTTAGGATTTAAGCCTTGTTCAGTTCTATGTCAACAATGTATATAAGACAGGACAGTGTGACACAAAACCCACTGCTCCAGCACCTACTGAAATTAAACAACTCTTTCTCATGATCAAATCCAAAGCTTACCGTGTAATTTTTCATTCTCTGGAATATTGCTCGACTAGTTAGAACAGCACTGATGATAACGCTTAGGCCAGGTTCAGTCAGGACAATATCGGAAGCACTACGGGCTGCATCAGTTGCATCAGCAACGGCTATACCAATGTCTGCTTTCTTTAGAGCTGGAGCATCATTGACCCCATCACCAGTCATTCCACATATATGTTTCCTAGCTTGCAAACGTTTCACAATTTCATATTTATGTTCTGTAAACAAAACAAGGCAGTTCAGGTAAACATGAAGAGAAAATTAGTCCGAATTATAACAAAAGTACTACTTCGTATATTTAACTACTGGCCCTGTCATCCAGGGCTGACTACATGATATATATAGGGGATGAAGCTTCCTTCCATTAGCCGCTTGAAGGCGGTCATGTGAGTCTTGGGCTAATCAAGTTATCTACTACAACATACAATTGTCAATGAGAAAAGGACAAAATACCAGGGAAAACACCAGCAAACCCATCAGCTTTCTCAATTAGTTCATCAACCGGCAAAGCAACAATTGACTCATCTTTGTTCTGTCCTAATAAGGCTGATGAAGGATACATGTTGGTTCCCATTCCCAAGCGACGTCCTGTTTCTTTTCCTATCGCAAGTTGATCACCTGCCAAAAAGCACAAAGGTTAAACGGATGGACTATCAACCAAAATGACAACAAATAGTCAAGCCATAACACCCTAGAGTTAAAGGCCAGAAGATACGCAAAAAGATACAAATGACCATTTCCATCCATAAGCATTGGAGATTGAAAAATTAGACAATCTAGGAACACTTAGCATGTTCTAAATACCAAAATATTCAATGCATTGACCTATTATCAGACTCAAAATAGAAGGGATAAGCACCTGTGATCATTTTCACATTGACCCCAAGATTCAACGCCCTTCGTATTGTTTCTGCACTATCATGTCTAGGTGGATCAAACAGAGGCAGGAGGCCAATAAATTGCCACGGGCCCCCTGAGCTCTCCTTCCTTCCTTCAGGAACTTCCTGAGAATAAATTGATAGATACAAGTCTCAATGATATGAACCATAAGGTCCATATAGAGGTAATGAAGAGTTGATTTCATTTGGATATAGACCATGTAACTACGCAGATAACACACACACACACACATATATATATCTATATACCTGATATGCCACTGCAAGGGATCGCAATCCTCGGTCTGCAAACTTATCGATCACTGCATGAACTCTTCGTTCTACCTCCGATTTGTTGTGTGCAAGATTCAAAATCTGAAAATCAAATAACAAGAATGTATTACCTCAAGCAAAATTTTGGTGCCATTTAATACACAATAGTTTGTTACCAATATCATACCTGCTCTGGTGCACCTTTGCTGACCCGATGCATTTTACCTTCACTATCAATGTATGTCAGAGCTGTTCGCTTATCGGTTGGGTTGAACGGAAGGAAGTGAACTTCTTGAATATGAGCTCTTGCCTTAATTGTATCAAAATCCGAGAAACACATGTCAAAGAAACATCATAAAAAGCAAAGAAAAAATTCTTTGAGGTAATATAAATGACAATTCTATTGTTAATAGATACCTCCTTTGGATCAGCCAACATTCCCACTATAGCAGCATCTATTGCATCCTGGTTTTCCACTCGGGAGGCTCGTGCCGCCATCAGTACAACTGTGTCTGCGTCTACTCCTTTAGCAAAGACCTACACAAACAATCCAAATGAAATTTTATAACTTGCATTACAATTTAGGAAATAAAATGGACCGACAAGCTGCAGCAAACCTCGATAAGATTCTTGTCAACTGATAGTTTGTTCAAAGTTAGAGTTCCAGTTTTGTCACTGCAAAGTACATCCATGCCTGCCATTTCTTCTATAGCTGTCATTCTTTTTGTGATAGCTCCCTACAATAATTGTAAAAAGATCATAGTTCATATGTCCCAGCTACCATTAATCGATGACCACTTAAAGTACAGCATTGCCATGACAACTAAGACTAACCTGCTGTGATAAGCGGTGGGAACCGATTGCCATAGTCACGGATAGAACTGTAGGCATGGCAATGGGAATTCCTCCAATAAGAAGTACCAGTAAGTTGTCAATTCCTGGACGGTATTTCCTGTGTTGAATTGGGTACATGACAATGATCTCTATTATCATCCCCACTGCAATGGAACATATACAGAAATTCCCAATAGCAGTCAACACCTGTACACAAGCGCAGAAAGGATTCAGTGAATATCAGTATGTTGACGAGAAAATGATTAAAATACCAACATGTTGGTATAATTAAAAAATCCACAGATTCTTCCTATGCATCCTACTAAATTTCGTTGAACAAAAGAATTAGCAATTTGATTATCTTACCTTTTGAAAGTGCCCCACTTGATTCGTGGTATCCACAAGATGGGCAGCCTTGCCGAAGAAGGTATGAACCCCGGTGGCAATGACCACTGCTTCGATCTCTCCTTGCTTGCATGTAGAACCTGAATAGACACTATCACCAGGACCTTTTGTTACAGGAAGAGACTCTCCCGTAAGAGAAGACTGCAACAACCGAACGAGAAACTTAAATAAACCAGCGCAAAATAACCAAAACAATCTGAATTCAGCTTATAAAAGACAAAGGTTGCAAAAGCACCTGATCAATCTTCAACGGGTCACCTTCAAGGAGACGAGCATCAGCAGGGATAATGTCCCCAAGCTTAACACTGATGATATCTCCAGGAACAAGAATTGCTGCTTCCTCCTCAACCCACTTCCCATCTCTAAGGACCTAAAGCAACTTCACTCAAGTTAACATCAACTTATGAAACCAATATTCAACCATCAAACCGATGACTCGAAACATCACATCTAACTCAAAACGAAAAAAAAAAAAAAAAAATGGCTTTGCAATTCAATACCTTAGCTTTGGGAGCCAGATGAGCCATGAGAGCCGCAGCAGCATTACCTGCGTTGTTCTCCTCTATGAAACTTATCGTTGAATTGATAAGAAGCAAGGTTATGATTCCAACAAAGTCTTGCCAGTCCGGGGGTTTTCCCTACATGCATCAAGTTTGCGACACTAAAATCATCCAAAAAACATCAACAAGAAAACAAACTACACCTTAAATGCTATTGATTGTTTCAATCTAAAGTCTAAACCATATAACTCAAGTTTAAAATACAACATATGATCAAAATTTTGATGCTGCTCTTAAAAATGAGTTACTTACTCCTCCATTAGCAAGTGCAATAGCCATGATAGCTGCAGCTTCCATAACCCATGAGAGAGGGTTCCACATAAACCCCAAAAACTTCAAAATTTTACTCTCCTGATAAAACAAAAACAACCCAAAAGTCATTATCTTTTGAACACTTGACACTTGAAAAAGTTTCTATTTTTCTTCTTCTACTTCTCAGCAGGACTTATAGTGATAATAATACCTGTTTCTCCTCAAGCTTATTGTAACCAAATATTGTGAGCCTCTGCTCAGCTGCCTCTGTAGTGAGACCATCTTTGCTGCACCTTAAAGTCTCAAAAACCTCTTCAATAGGCACGTTTTCCTGCAATCAAAAGCTCAAACTCATCAAAAACAAAAGCCCCAGACAGCAAAAACACTTCTCAACGCCAAACTCAGTTACAAAAACAAGAAACCAGAACCAAAGCAATAAAAATATATACATATAAAAATAAAAAAAGAGATGTTTTGCTCTGTTTTGAGTACCAAGTCAACAGCTTCCTTCAACACAGCCTCCATAGCTTCAGGCTTACCATCCATCTTTCAATCAACTGCCTTCCTACTCTCTCTCTTTCTCTCTCTAAGCTCCACAAAACCAAGTAGAAACCATTACAATATCAGTTTCACTACCCCAGATATATATAAAAACAAAAACAGAGGACTCTGTTTTTCCACCTCTAAGAGAAAATAAATACTCTGTTTTGTGTATTTACAGAGAATTTTTTTTTTTTTTTTTTTTTAACTTCTCTATAGAGAAGGTTGGTGGGGGGTGGCTGCTCACTCTGTCTAGAATCCAAAAGAGGGCAGTGCAGGCAGCTTTTGAAGGGCACGATTGTCACTTGGTGGTGGATAAACCAGCTCAATCTAGATCATGTACTTTGCAGGTACACTCTTCCTTATATTATATTCCTCTTCCTTGTTCTGTTCTTTTTACCTTTCTCTGTTTTTTTAGTTGGAAACTTCAATAACAATTATGTTATTGTTAACTTTGACGCTAGATACCTTGTACATTTGTTTCAATTTAAATATTTATATTTTCAAAATAAATTTCAATACGAATGACGTATACATGGTAATAATCTTTTTATTAAATTATACGGCAAGTGAATTCAATCAAATAAAATAATTATATTCTATAAATGAAAAGTGATTTATGACTATGTGATATCTTATCAAATAAATTCATTAAACGTATGTATGTATATATAAGTTTCTTAATGTTTCTTTTCTTAAAGATATGATATGCTTATTTTATCAAAGTATTTTTCATGTTTTTCATGGCAGACATTTTTACTTTTGACAAAATTGATTTAGTACGTAAATGACCTTTGACAATGATTTTCTGTCTGCCTATGATATAGATTGCCACCAAATAAAAGTTTCTCGTTTTCACTTTGTTTCCCCTTTAAAAATGGAAGATTTTCTTTGTTATTATGCTTTGTGTTTTGGTCTTGTACACAATAATAATAATAATAATAAATGGTGTGTTTATGGTTTTAGAAATTCGTACATGCATTGACAAAATAGATGAGATGAAAGTTTGTATAAAACAAACACAAAAGATTTATTTATCGGTGTGGATGGCCAAGAGCTTTTGTTTGGTCGAAAATCAAAATCATATTATTTTGTCTTCATAGTTAGGTCCAAAAAAATTACATTAATAATTTTGAGTTTGGAAAATTAGTCACTTAATCCAATTTCACCGCATGTTATTGACGAATTTAATGCAAAAACCTTATTCCCACTCTTTATTTATTGGGCTCAATTTGCAAGTGGGATAGTGCAGTGCTCACCCTCAACACTTTGTAAACAAAAGTCACAGCTTTAAATATAATAAATCATATATTTGTCTGAAACAGTTATTTAAGTCATATTATTATAATCTTATTTAGATCAATCTTCACAATTTTCTTATTTTGATAAGATGTCGGTGAATTTTTTTTTAAAAAAAAAAAAACTTTATTCATTGACATATTTAAGTAAAGTTTTGAAATTTATCATAATCTTTTTAAAAGTTATTTACAAATTTTGTGATGAAAAGAATTTTGAAAAATTTTCAACAATATAGATTCATTGAATGTTAGAGGGTGTTGGAGAAATTTTCTACATTTGATTATAAGACTTGGAATTAAATAAAAGTAACACGAGAACATCATTTTCATGTCTTTTATTTTATTTTATTTTTTTGGGGAAAGCACTTCCTTTTCTTTTCCTTTTTTTTTTTTTTTTTTTTTTTTTTTTTTTTTTTGAAGTGGGAAAGCACTTCCTTTTCATGTCTTAATAACGCATTAATCACATTTTATTGACTACACACGATGCCTATTTATTATTATTAATGTTGATTAGGTTTCAATTTGGTTTTATTATGGAGTGGAGGTAGGTTTGAAACTTGAAAAGCTTGGCTATAAAAGATGAATTTGTTTTGAGTAGCTATATATATGGATTACCTAGCAAATTGCATTTGGATAATTCTTTTTTATTTACTAAAGCAATCTGTCTTCAAAATATAATTAACATCAAGATTGACTCAAGGATTTAATAAGACTTATCAACTCAAGAACTATTAATCCAATTTGAAATCTACTTCCAGAACACGTGAAGAGATCTCATCTCTCTATATTTTTTAAATTCAATAAGATGATAAGTGACTTCAATATTATCATGAAGAAAAATGTCACAACCATTCAATCAAAATATCTATCTCAAAGTTTAATATATTATAATATCAAAATGATGTGTCTATTTAAGAAATAATCAAAATATCTATCTCAAAGTTTAATATATTATAATATCAAAATGATGTGTCTATTTAAGAAATAATCGATTCATCCATTCATCAAGAATTACCGTTCACGTTTCCCTTCGTCCATTCCTAATATCATTAAGCAAAAAATCGATTGATAAACAAAAATCAATTTTAATAATCTATTATTGATGTTAGCAAAAACGATGGCAGCTTTGAAGAGTGAGTCAAACAAGTACAGCTAGAATATTCGATACTTTATTACATTTAGTCAATAGTACCACAAAGTAGGGTAAAGAAATTTCTCCAAACCTAAAAACTTAATCTTTAATTAGAGTGTGTCGACATTGGATTTCAGTCGACGAGTAATCAGTGTTTAATACCTGCAATCAATGTGAAAAAGCATAAATACCAAGAAAGAATACAGACAAAAACCGAGAATCAAACAAGGAACACAAAGCTTTTACGTGGTTCAGCAATAATGAGCCTACGTCCACGACTGTCTTTCTCTTAAATTCTGCAGAGTGACAGTGTATTATTGATTATTCTCTCTGATCCCTGTTACAATGATTTTAATCCCTATTTATAGGGAAAGAGGCGTTACAATTCTAGTTGCAGTAAATTAGGAAAAGAATCCTGAATTGATTACATTTCCTAAATGATCGGGAAAAATAAGAAAAAGATTTGTGAATTAATTACACTTCCTAATATGTTTGAATAATATCAAGAAATTACTGTAATTATCTCGAGATAAGGTTGATTTGAATTTGAATTTGAGTAGACCTCCATATCTGATAAGGAAATCACGGTTTGACTGGATAACTGCCATATTCGGAGAGAGAATCATGGTTGAATTAGGTAACTGCCTGTTTCTGGAAGATACTGCATTTATTACGCTCTTAAACGAGCTGTTTACTATGACGGTCTCGAGCTCGGGCTCGCTAAGAAACGAGTTGGGCATGAGACGAACTGCGGTTTGGCTGTGCTTATGGGTCTGTTGATGCCAGCTGGAGAATTTTTTTGAGCGAGCTGAAGAGCTTGCTATGCTTAAATCAATATTGGGTCTCATCTGATGGGCTTTGACTAAGTTGATCTTATTGGACCTTCTTATCGGGTCTTAAATGGGTCTAAACTGGGTTTCTACCAGCCCATTTATTGAGTCCGAAAAATACATATAACATAATGGTATTAATCTAATCACATTACGTGTCGTGTGATGATAAAAACAGAGGATGTAAGATGAAATAATTGACAATAATTTACTAAAAAAGAGAAGTATGAGCTAAGAAAGAAGAGAGACTCACTGTTGAATTAAATTCCATGCCATTCAATCGTAGTAGGCACCACACAAAAAGTCATAAGAGTCAGTTGGGTTTTGTTGTCATTTTCTGTCACTTTGCTTTCTGTTTCTTTGGCTTCTCTTTCTTCATCATCTTATTGACCATTCAATATTATTTCTAGCTATGAGACGAAGTGACGTAACCAAATATAATTTTATTATGAATTATGTTAACATATATCTTTAATATCAATAATTGATACACGATCGGTACATAATTGATATATATTAAATTAATTATCAGTATCGATAATTAAATAAAAATGAAGTTCGATAATGTATTTATGTTTAAAAGTCTTTGTAATTTTATTTTTTATTAATTATTTATATTAATAATTGATCTTACTACGTGTTTTTAGGATACATGATAATAAAGGTGTTGGAGTGTTAAATAGATACATGGACTTATTAAAATCAAATTTTATTTGTTGATAGTATCTCCAAAGTTGTTGACACGTATTGTGGTTGATTTTTCCATGCGAAATCACAACTACTACACAGATCTAAAGGTCAAATTGAAAACAATTTTATGGGAGTTTTATTGTATATAAAAAGGGAGTTAGAAACACTTAAATAAGTTAAATTAAATTTTTTTAATTGAAAAAAAAAAAACAATTTTCAGTCTTACAAAGTGGGCTCATAGATGAAACTTTTCCATATGTGACATAATATTTTCAAAATGGTTAAGTGAATTTTAAATTGATCAATATTATAGTATAATTATTTAATGTAATTTAAAAAAAAAAAAAAAACCCTCCGTCAAGTATTAAAAAGTAGAGTTGTATTCGTTTGACTGACTCAAGTAAAAGATACTGAAAGTAAGTAAACTGATCCTAAATGTAGAAAATAGCCAACAAAGATAAAATTTATATGATTCTAGGGGCAAATTTCACTTTAGTCCTTATATTTTGATGAGATATGACATTTTTATTTGCAAACACATTTTTAATCTTCTTCATCCCTAAAGTTTAATAAATTTATTAAATTAATCCTTCTGTTAGTTAACTGTTAGTCAAACTTAACAGTATGAGAGATATTTTTATATTTTTATATCTAACTATATATATAATCGACACATGTAGGGTGAAGATTTGATGATAAAATTAATAAGAAGAATATTAAAACTTTAGATTTTCATCATCCATCAAAACTATGATGATGGTGGAAATTTAATGACAAAAAATTTAAATTAAAAAATGACTTAAAGGTTTTAAAAATTACAAGAAAAAAATGTGATCATTAGATTTTTTTTAAGAATTAGAATTATAAAAAAAAAAAAAAAACACCTTCAAACATTTTCTTTTTTTAAAAAAAAAAAAATTATTGTTCTTCAACATCAAAATCATATTCAAAAGCATCAATGTATCATTTACCAAATCTTCAACAAAATCTAGACACAACCAGATCATCATTCCATCAAATCTTGAACAAAAACGAAAAGAGATCGCTCAAGAATCAATACAACATTGTTCATCGCATGTTCTTCATATATTAATCATCTACTTGAAAATTAAAAAAAAAAAAAAAATGGAGTGGTGATGTCATCTCCAACAAGTCTCAATGGATGAGGTGGAGACTCAACCCCACCAATAAAGATTAGTCTCTAAAACTATGGAGTCATGGAGACCTTTTGAATTTCGATGATGGAGACCAGATTCTAGTCTCCATATTTGCAAGCAAGGGAGGCTAGCAGTGGAGATAGGGTCATTTGCTCCATATCCTCCTCCAGTTTCTTCAAATTTCTTTTTTTTTTTTTTTTTTTAAATCTATATTTTTTTCTTTGATTTTGTTACAAGTGGGATAAAATGGTAACTTTCTACTCTTATACCACAACTTAAACACACAAACTATAGTAGTCAAGTTTATATAAATTTTTGAAAAAAATTCGTTGTAGTCCCTAAAATTTAAAAAAAATCAAGTTTTTAAAACTATTTTAAAAACAGTTCATTTTATCTCTAATTTTTTCAAAACTCTTCAAAAGAGTTTAAATAATTAATTAACTAACGGTCAACATTAATTAAATGCATAAAAAAATTTATTTTTCCTTGATGGTTATTCATGACACGTACATTACCAAATTACTCTCATAAAATAATAAATTTATAAGTTAAATTTCTTAAAATGTCTATGAATTTAAGTTATCAAATTATAATTTAAATTATATAATGTCATCATTGATTGTCAATTAATTGATGATTTAGACTTTTTTTGAAGAGTTTTGAAAAAGTTAGGAATGAAAATAGTTATTTTTAAAAAAAACTTTAAAAATTTTATATTTTTAAAAATCTCGTTGATTAAAATAAAATTTTTCCTAAATTTTCAATTTAAAAAAAAAATGATTGGATGATGTGTCACAATTGATTAGAACATGGCCCCATTGATCAATGGTATTTTGGTAATAATACAAATGGTCAATTTGTGCTTGTTAACTTTTTATAAGGCAAATACTGAAATACATCACTTCAACTATCCTAACAAATATCAAGGGTAAATTCATCTTTGAACAACTTTTGTCACATTTGACCATAATTTTTCTTGTTAGAAGGATAACAAAGATGAAATTTTAAAACTTTAGGAATGTTAGGGACTAAAAATGCATTCATGAGTAAGAAGTAATATTTTATGAAAATATTGGGATTAAAGTAAAATTTTTGCCCTTCTGAAAGGGCCAAAAAACAAAAGTTAATAAAAGCAATAGATTTATGGGGGCTAAAAAAAATTCTACACTATATTCTCTAGGACTTCCGAGAAAGTAGTTAAACTATCCGTTATCGTTATAGGTCGATCAGATTTTGTTTTGATTCTCTATTTAATTCAGATGTTTTTTTTTTTTTTTTTAAAAAAAAAGATATTAATCGAAATTGCAGTCTCATCCATTATATATATATTTTCTCTCCTGTCATGGTAACCTAACCCCCACATATATCTTACATGAACTGATAGGAAGTAGACTAACTACCATTGAAAAAGTTTTCATGACAACCTAAGCCCCGTTACACTTGATATGGATTTTTTATGATGAGTTTGAAATCAATTTTGATAGTAATAAATACAGCGTTGTGTTTATTTTGTCGTGTTTTAAAAACTGAAATCAAACAGAGCTATTTAATAGTAAAATAAGTTTGAATAACTTTCCTTGAAAAAGAAAAGAAAAAAAAGGTTATATTTTTACAACATTTTAAATCAAAATACATGATACCAGATGCTTTTTGAGAGGTATCCCATAGGTGCTTAAATTTCTTTTATCAGCGTTTTTCACTTAATTTATGTTTCAAATTCATAATTATATTGTACAAAAACACCACAAAATACACTATACACTTATGTTTACATTTGGTTTCAATGAAAATATTTTCATGAAAATTCATATTGAAAAATGAAATAATTTCCTAGAACCACAGTTTCCATTCGAATCTCCAAAAGCTATTTGCTTTGTTTTTAACAATTAAGAAACAAATAAATCAATGTTGTTACTCAAACTTACTTTAGAACAATATATAAAACACTTCCAAACGCTAGGTAGAGTGCTAGATGATTGAACTACCCACCCATCATGCCACGTTTTCTCTCATCCCATATCGATTTACAAAATAATGATAACAGTTTCCATAATAAGAGGAAAAATATTTCCCACATGTATATGCTGGTAATTAAATATGTAGGTTGGAAATAGAAACCCTATCATGGATTTAAAAAGAAAAAAAATACCAATCATTTAAATTGTAAATGGATGTACATAAAAAATATTATTACTAATTATTTAAATTATGAACAGACATGCATAATTGGAAGTAAGATTTTTTAAATTTGAATGAAATATCTCAAGTATAAAATTAAGATGATTGCCCCATTTGGGGGCATTCATGGGACATTTGTCAAAATCATCCATGTCTGAAACTCCCAATGAAAAGTACTACTTTTTGGAAGTAATTCTGTTTAGGCTCATGAAATCTCCTAAATACAAAATATGAAAAGATTGTCATTTGGAGGACACTCATGGAAAATTGTCAGGATCACCAATGTCCTTTTTAGACGGTCATGAAATGTCTCACGAGTCACAACACAGTTGCATGAAATTGTAAAAGCATTACGGACTGTGAATTGAGGTAGGTTTTTAGGTTAGAATACTAGGTCAGAATGTTAGGAAATATATGTGCTCCACACCTACTAAAAAACGTGGTCACCACCTTTTAATTTTATAGTAAATTAAAGAAACAAATACACATGTTATAAGATACTATCACTTTATAACTCAATCTTTGACAGAGCAAGATAACGAATAATAATGTGGTTCTAAAGAACGAGATATGATATAATCTTGGTTTCTCTGTTTTATTCTTCGTGATCTTGGGTCCATCACACGTATATTCATTAAAAAAAATCAATTAAAAATTGAAATTAAAAGTGCACAATCTTAGTTCAGACATAAATGAAGAGCTGTAAGACATAATTATATTTAATCAATGAAGGTGTTCTCACTATTATGACCGCACAAAGACATGTATAGTACCAAAGTTTTTTTATAATGATTGAATATATGTAAAGAGAGTATGAACTAGACGTAAAGAGATCATCCATTTTTTTCTATAAAATAGACATATTTTAAAAGAAACCATTCTTTTTTTTTACCATTTCAAATCACTTCTAAAATTAAAAGAAATATTAGTCAATTTAATTTAGATGGATGTATAATTACAATCATGATAGAGGATGACCAAACCAAAAATTTAATGATAATGTTAGGTGTAAATTGTACCAAAACTATGTATATTTATGCGTTCGTAAATTATACTCTTCTTTGCTTGTTTTGTTAAAATTACTTGGGAATTCTTCATCCTCTCTCTTTAAAATTCTTGATAGTGATCGAATATATATAAAGAAAATATGAACTAGACATAAAGAGATTATTTATTTTTTTATAAATCAAACATATTTTAAATATAACGTTAATTTTCTTGACCATTTAAAATCATTTCTGAAATTAAAAGAAATATAAGTTAATTTGATTTAGATGAATTTAAAATTACAATCATTATAGAGGATGACCAAACCAAAAGTATAATGACAATATTTGGTGTAAATTGTTCCAAAGCTATGTATATTTATGCTTTCGTAAATCATACTCCTCTTTGCTTGTTTTTTTAAATTACTTGGGAATTTTTTACCCTCTCTCTTTAAATTCTTGATAATGATCAAACATATACAAAGATGATATAAAGTAGAAATAAAGAAATCATTTATTTTTTCTATAAATCAGACATGTTTTAAATAGAACGTTCATTTTTTTTTACCATTGCAAATCATTTCTAAAATTAAAAGAAATATCAGTTAATTTGATTTAGATGAATTTAAAATTACAATCATGATAGAGGATGACCAAACTAAAAGTATAATGATAATATTAGGTGTAAATTGTACCAAAGCCATGTATATTTATGTGTTCGTAAATCATACTCTTCTTTGCTTGTTTTTTTTTTAAAATTGCTTGGGACTTCTTCAACTCTCACTCACAAGTTATTAGTGCTATTAATAATTGTTGTGACTTTTGGCTTGGAATTGACATGGGAACAAAGCTTGAAAGTTCAAACTCTAAAAAGCTATGAGTAGGCAAAGAATCTTCATTTGGTGAGTGATCTCGGATGGCTCTAACATTTATGAGCAATATTACCCCGACACAACTCCGACTCTCTAAAAGGTACTCACTTATTAAAGAGGAAAAAATGGAACGGAAAAACAATAAAGCATGATGATAAGATTTTGATTTTTTGATACCGTAAAGCAGCCGGCACCAGAATCTTTTTATTGTTGTTTAATAGCAACATGGTTTTATATGGAATCGTAGATCTTTTGGTGTAACTGCAATTATAAGTATAATCATTTATCCATCCATTTGACTTAAATCTATGACGTCAATATTTCTTCATCAATGTAGCTTGGGTTAAGAACGTTGCCACCCACTATCTTCACCTGGGGTAGTGTGTTCTACGCCTAGCCCCCATATTTGTGAGTTCTCTCTTCCACACACAGTAGGTTGCTCTTCATTTGATGTAGATTATTTCCTCCTGTCTTGAAAATTGATCCCCGAACCGTGCCATCAGAGTCATATCTCAATGGATTTTGACTATCTCCTGGACTAATATCAGTAATAAAAAAATATTTCTTCATCTATTTTTTTAATAATTAAAATAATAAAAAGAAAAAAAAAATAAATTCAAGATAAATAACAACCCATACTATCAAACAATATGTATTACTTGTAAAAACTCGTATCTTGTTTTTCAGAAAGCATTTTCCTTCCAAAAATATTTAAGCCATTTCAACCAAGTATTAAGAAAAGGATTATAACAAAATAACACTCTCAAATCCCAAAAGCCAAAAGCATCATTCTTACAATATATATACATAGTGGCAAATTCAAGTCAAAAATTACTAAGATAAAGAATGAAAAGATGGTTGAAGACTTTGAGGGAGTTGTCGGCTAATTATTAAATAACTACCCTTAATTATGGTTATAACAAACCTGTTTTCACAGTGCATACAACTTTCTTCATTTTATGAATGATCATATAAATATATATATACACATGTTAGAGATTAAAGAAAATCAATTCATCTTGAGATGCATTTTTAAGAATTTTATGGCATAAAGATACCCATCTAATAGTAACTCATAAAAGAGCATGTCGTGTGATCATAGTTTGTAATCAGCTGATCATATCACTTGACATGCTGTGATGGATGAAGCACACTAGACCGTTGCACCCACGTTTCTCTCAAATCAAAAGAGATGACATGTTTATAAAGAATCCAGTTCAAGCAACCCGATCTAATTATAAAACTCATAAGACAGCATGCCGCGTGTACAATTAGCTAATCATGTGACTTGGCATGCTATATGGGATGAAGCGCACTAAGGCCGTTCCACCCACGTTTCTCTTAAATCAGAAAGACACGTTTATAAAGAATCCAGTTCCAGCAAGGAAGGAAAATCATATCATGAGGTATTGCAATATGCATAAAGTTGTAGATAGAATCAGATTACTTGGGAGTGGCCTTGTGGGTCATGAAAAACAATTATTACTTCAGTCAAGAGTCACTGAAACAGAGACCTCTTTCACAATTTCATTCTTTGCTATCAGACCAAGAACTGAATTTTCTAGGCTAACATGAATAGTCCTTAGGGTTTCTCTACTAAACCAAAAACACAAAAAACATATATCAATGAATATTTGTTAATTGCTATTGCCATTGATGAAAAAAAATAAATTGGTTTCAGATCATATGATTAACTTTCAACAATCATTTTGTTTTTGAAAGTTGTCAATCTATTTCCAAAATTTCTCCCAAAAGAGCTTTTAAGCTCTCGTTGGTCACTCTAGTTCACTAATTAACAGACGCACCATATGGGAAAATTAAAATAGAAGAAGGGAAAAGGGAAAATGAAAAATGAAAGAAGGTTTTGATGGTACTGGTCACTTTCCATTAGCGTTAGCATTCTTATGGAAAGGCCAGAGATTTACCAGGCGTTCGAGCACTGCTGCACTTTTTGAGAAATAGCCTGAGAATCCTGCAGGAGTTGATGGTGGAGGAAAGTCCTCTGCTGGCATGGCAAATGGGCGGAACATTTTTTCCAGTTTCTCTAATGTAAGATATGATCCCACTTCTTGCAGCCTTTCTGGACCCATTATTGGCAATGTATGCTCCTGATGCAATGAAGTAGCTTCACTGTCGTTCTTCTGCCAATCCGAATAAAAGCTTGTTAATAAGTATAATCAAATCACTACATAAAAACATTCACTATCTGAAAAATCAAGAAGTCAGTTGATAAATAAACTAATAAACTTATTTCTAGACCAAGTTTATGATGAATTAAAAACAATTGGAGGTTGTAATAGACAATATATTTGTAGACAATCAAGTTGAGTAACGGAAATCTTTAAAATCATCATACCAGATAATCTAGAAAATTAGTAACTAATTAGAGAGAAATATAAAATTGTGAAATCAACCATGACCATACCATAAAAACGAGAAACTATTGCAAGTGGACATAAAGTTTTACTAACTATCCCAGTGATTCATATGAAATGTTTATCATTCATTTCCTAAATAATGTTTCAGCTAGTACTTTCTATTTTAGAACCAGAAACATATTACCTCCAATGGGGACAAATCTGCACCACGGCTGAATGTCAACTCGATGCGGTATCTCTTTGGATCTTCTAAAGCTACCTGAAATTCAATAACAGAAACGCATTGGTTTAACCATCAAAGCAATTTCATGAGCATCATTCTATTCATTAGTGCAACAGGTATTATGACCAGAACCAGGGTTTCCAACAGTGGCTAAGCATTGGCAGTGTACCATTTACAAGAATAGAATTAATGAACTAAAAATATCTACCGTGCAAAACACGTTGCAAAGATACTTACTGCAGTGTTTTCAAACATCCTGAGCACAATATAACTCATGTAGTCAAGCTCCTTAGTTTTACACAACCGCTCCAAAGCATTATGGCAAACAAGGCTATCCTCTTCTTGAAGAGATTCATCCAGGTTACAATACCGAAGAACATTCATGAGAGAATGGATATGTGATTCCTGTTATTCATGCTCAGGATTTAAGTTAAATTTATGATAATGACCACATATATTTAAGGAGAAACAGATGATCTCTATAAATAGAAAAAGGTCAAAAATGTAGCAACCATAAATCAAATGAAAAAGTGAGAAAATCAGGCAAGCAAACAGAAATACCAATAGTTCATTCATGACAATATTTGTTTGCTGTTCATGTGAAAGGAAAAAGCAAGATATATTTTGTTTTCCATTCTAAAAGGGATAAAATAAACTGGAACTATGAATAGTTAAGATACCTTAGTAAATTTGTGTCTTTACTGCTGCACTATTGCAGCACTGGCAGTACATACATATATTGAACTAAATTACTTAATTTAAATAAAACCAAGTTACATGACCTATATTTACCACTCTTATCTAAATAACTTGTTATGAGAAACCTTGAAAATAGAAAGGGGTATTGACAACCTTCTGAGGTGAAGAAGCCGTATAATTAAACACCAATATACATTATACACTACTCACCGACGTAAAGTAAAGGCGTGTCCGCACGTGGCGTTCAGGTGTCTTGACATTCGCATACCTAACAGAAACAAGAAAATCATAAGATGCAAAACAACAACATGGGAATGAAATATAACTCAAAAAGTTCACATATTACTTTGGATCCAAACGGTATTTGGTCTCCTTGTCATCATCGTCATCTTGATCCATTGATATCTCACTAGGGGTGTTAGATCTTCTATGTTCATCAGTCTTGCCGAAAGACTTTGAAGAAAGATCCGTATCTTCCTTTAAAGAGTTGGGGGATTTGGAATTTTGGTCATGACTACTCTTCAATTCAGCAACACTAATGGCTTCTTCACGAGTGTTCCTCAAATCAATCAAAAGTTTGCCCAACAAACGGCGAGCAATCTGAATTGCAAAAATATATATAATCTTCAATTATAAACCAAAACTGAATAGGGTCTACTAAAGGGTATAGAGGCCGAAACAAATAGAGTATAATGATATCACATTAAAATAAGTAAAATTATCGCATGGAGTCAAAGCTTGATGAAAGGGAAAACAGCCATACAGAACTCAGAGGTTCAAGTCTTCATTAAATTTCATGTTTAAATTCTCTTCTGTTTTTATGTTTCATTTACTCTTTGTTAGAGTACTTAAATACTATTATTAAGCCATTTTTCTAACAACCTGAGTTTTTGAGCTTAGTGCTTACCTAATACCACATTAGAGCTAACTTTTACCATGAATGCATAGATTCAAGTGCCCCCACATGATTGGATTTGTATTTTTTGTTTTAGTAATGTGTTTCCATATGAGTTTGGGTTGGGGCCACATGGCAAGCTCATCTTGCGAAGGGCATATTACTAGGGTAGTATGGATTTTATAGATATTCTAATCTTTTTAAGCAGCAAAAACACATACGTGTGATAATGATATGCAATTTAAAAAGAAAGTACCATTCCTTCAAAAAAAAAAAGAGAGAGAGAGAGAGATTGAACTTTTTGTTTGCCCATGAAAATTATCATAAAACAGTTTAGTGATCAAAGAAGCAGCTCCCATTATGGACCATCATACCAAAGGGATATTTAGGTTGTTCAAAATTCAAAACTCGAAATGTCAGCTTTGGAAGTTCCAATTTTTATCTTACTGCAACCTTTTCTCTCACTCTGTAAACTCAGCGTATTACTTTAGCACCTTATTAGCCACATGGATATGATCCACTTTTAAGACCCCATGCAGATTTGCGTTCATGTTTAATATTCAGTTACATTCACCTCCCATAATTTTGTAGTTTTGCATCCTTATTGCATGATAGTAAGGAACCCCATGACAAGGAAAGTTATGAAATATAATCTAGTGCATATATTGAATGGAAAATTCTAGTGGCAACTGAACAGTATATGACATTAAACAAATGAAAATATAAGAAAAGGGGTATAATATAATGGGAGCCACAGTTCAGAGTTCACCTTTGAACCGATCTGCAGTTTCTGCTTTGGATTAATTCCATACTCATTTGGGATGACACCATCAGCAAGTAACTGCAACAACAATATGTGGAGCATTAAGAAAAATACTTAGTTTAACTCACTTTGTCCTGACGAAAGATGTGCATTTGAAACTAGTACTTTGGTTGTAAATTAAAAATAAAGGAATAATTCATTTCAACAGCTGTCTTTAACAGTAGCAGCTACACAGAAATTGCACTAGCGTGTAAACACCCTGAAGACTGCCATATATTAGCTAGATGAAAATATCTCAGTATACAATGGCAATAAAATGATGATATAGCAGAGATCCATGGTGCAAATAATCTCTGCTAAAGTTCAATATATAGAAAGAATTTATAATGTTCATACCTGAGCAACTTTGAAGAGCTCATCCAACCCTTCAAGGTTAAGGTGAGCATTATGCAAGAGATCATATCTACCATATGAGAAGCCATTCAAACACAGAATAAGGATCAGTATAGCAGTAGGAAATTATCATATCTGCTGAATGATATGGATACTACTCCTTAACAACTAGCGCTGTAGAATGAAAAGGGTTGACTTACTTGCACGAGTCATAAACATCTGGAATTTGGGTTATGTCGAATCGCCTGCAAGTTAATCCAATCATCAGTTTATCTACCATTTGTTCTTAATTTCAGCAATGATTTTTATATCAAGAAATATGATTGATGAAATGCCAACATTTCTTAAGTTATATCTTAAGTGTAGGGAGAGTGACAATCTTGATACGGCTTTAAATAATGTAACCCAATTCCTACCTAATATAGCAAAGGAAATATATTTTTCAAGTAACCAGTAGAAAATATACAGCAAACCCTCTATCACAAGCATGATTCTCAGTGAGATAATCACTGGGCCCAAAGCTTAAGTTCATATGTGAGGGCTTCAACAGTAGTACTAACACACTCACTCAAGTGTACAATCAACTAGCTTGTTAAACCATGCCCAAACAGAAATATACATCCGAAGCAGGACAAATTCAATGAACAGAACAAAAATATAGTCATACGTTGGGAACTCGAACCCAAGCACTCTTGGTAAAACAAGCTCTAGTACCATGCAAAGTGACTACTGAGTGTAAAAGCTTAAATTTATAAGCATCAGCCCAAACAATAGTATTAAACTCTAATAGTAACAAATGGTGCAAACTTACACTTTCCGTTCATTATACAAGTCTCTTTCAAGTTTTCTCCAGCGAGCGAACATCAAAAGAAATCCTTCACTTCCACAAGGTAATCCAGCAGCAATACGATCAACATCAATATTGGTCTTGCCAAGGGCCTTTGCTTGATCATATGGAGGAATTACATCATAGGCACTTGTCTCAGTAAGGTTCTCATCCTCATCCTTGGCAAGTAGTCTTACTTGTTCAGTGACTTTCTTAGTTAATTGTACCTGTTTAGAAGAGAAATACATAGATGAGAAAATGATTAAACAACATCTATTTCCCAAGTTGGAGTACGAACATACCTTTATACAAATTTGGAAAATAAGGAAAAATATAGCATATCTGAAACATTTCATTATACACACACACAATAAAAGGAAAGGCAGGAGGGAGGGAGGGTGGGGGGATGGAGGGGGCGGTTTTGGGGTGTGTGGTGAGGGAAGAGGGGGGGGAGGGGGGGGGGGGTGTTAATTACCAGTTTGGGTAGAAGTTCAGAGGCATTTGGAGGCAGTCCAACTCCATCAGCCATCCAAGGATATTCGTATGATCCATTGCTGTGACTTGTCTTTGAACCAGAAGTTATAATCTCATTTAACCTAGCCTGTTTAACAATTTATAAAGAAAAAAGAATCACCAGACATTATCAAAACAGTATCTGAGAACTTTGCCAATGTTTAAAACAAACAATAAAATAACAAATAAAAACTAAAAAATAAAACCATGAGGTCATATTCATATCACCCCAAAGCCAATGCTACACTAGAACCCCAAGTTTAGATTTACCCAGAATGTTATAGATTATGATACCTTACAAGAGGTTTGTCTAGGTTATGGATGTATTATGCAGCCATACAGACAAGTCAAATTTAGAGATGACATGTATTCATTTTTGACTTGATGGAACCCATAGAATATTCCTGCCTTTTGAAATATACCCATGCCTCATAAAATTAAAAGTCTGTTTTCTTTCTCTCGGAAACCTTTTAAAGACTACTCATAGTTTATAAGACAATTTTCCCTTGACCAATCCATCCTGACAACTCAAATAAGTTATTAGTGGATCTCATAATTTTATAATGTTTCCAAATCAACATTATTAGATAGAGCATTATATATCTTGGTCACCTGTTGTAAAATGGACAACATTGTGCAACTCCTGAAATATTTGCCATTGCTAAGACAGATAGCAAATCATACAATGTTAATTATATGATAGGTTTAAAAAAAAATGCAGGATCATAGGAACGCCTAGTTGACTCTTCCAATATTCTTCAGCTCAAACAGGAAATCAAGAATCCCAATTATGTTTGTGTTTAAACGCCAAACTTAAAACATCAAGTCAGTGAGGTCGTGCAACAGGAAACATCCTTCATCAAACCAAGCTACAATTTCCTGACTACTTTATAGTATGAATGAAATACTAATGCATAAAACAGGTCAAGAAGCAAAACTAGACCTTTGCTTCTTCCATCTCAATGCTGGCATTGTCAAGTCCATCCAACATAGACGAGTCCTTGCTAACAAGGGAAACCTAGAAAAAAGAGAGCCAGTCAGTCATATATATTCAAAGTCAACAAGCCGTAAAAATTCACTCAAGGGAAAGGCTACAGACCAGGATTGGTGTCAATTGCCCTTCTAGGTCAAGGAGGCCTTTAGCGAATGCAGCTGCAGACATCTGCCAGAAGAAATCTTGGACATAACTTATAAATCATCACAAATACAAGGGCCAACAATAATATAAATAATTGGCAATTCAGTGCCCCAACAGAAAAGCGCCAAATATCAAATCCTGTCGCTTATATCTTACTAACAGTATACCTGCACACGACCCTCATCGGAGCTGTAAATTTTAAGATCATGACGGTATGTACTATGCAGGCGTAATAGGCCAGTACCTTCACCTGCAATCATCATGACACCTCATAAGAAAAGCCCAGAAGGAATTAATAATATAAGCTCGTGCTACCATGACATACATAGTTAAAAAAAAAAAAAAAAAAAATCCATTCAGCATGTCAAGATGGCATAAAGCAAAGGCAGAGTACAACTTCCCAAAAATGTTTGACCTTGTAGCAATGAAAAAAAAATGGAAGGGAACACAAGACCACCTTAGAAGGTGCCAAGTGACTTACTTAGGCAAACCATATCATAGTGTTCCGGTCAAACAACAATAGCCTTTTAATTAAAAACAAAGCATGCATCCATTTAGGCCTAGGATTTAATTACCAAAATATTCTGCTGAAGTGTACTAGACTTGTTGTAAAAGAATCCCAACAAAGAGACAAAAAACAACAGCCTTAGATATAAATGGTCACATTCACCAATGAACATCTCAAGAAGCTATTGTTGAAGAGACATATTCGTCAGGAAGTATTGATCAACAGGAAGCATAGCTCTATCAATATGCGTTTGAATGGACAGAAAAGTCTAGTAAACTAAATCAGCCAGATCGAAGACCTATACTACAGATTAACTTAAAACAGATATATCTCTAAAAATATAAGTCATTTTACTGATAGATAACAAAACCATCAATTATCATTACCTGGATACATATTATTACGGAAGTATCTACCCAGTTCTTCTGCCTGAAAAACATAGGAAATGAATGATTAACATTAAAATGAAAGGTTAAACTAGTCATAATGAAAATTTAGGATGATTAAATGAGTTCTAGATGACAATTTCCCAAAAATTAATTACTCATAACACCATCAAATTTTTATTGTATATGACACTGAATTATGGCACTGAAATGTGTCCATGAGACATTCATAATCAACACCTGTTTTCTGCCAGCATGAGTAAGAACGCCCCCATATTTAAGAACCATCAAGGCTTCAACAGGCCGCTCTTCCTCACCTTCACCATCACTTTTTGGAACTTTAACCCACTTCAGTGGTTTCAGTTGAACTTTCCTATAAATACCAGAAAAATGTCCTCCCTGCATAGGAAAACATTTATCACATGACAAACAGCACATCAAGCAAATCTGAAACAATTTTACCATACAATGGAAAATGATGATTATCATAAATGAAAGTCACATGAATATCAATCAATTCACTTAGGAACTCATGACTACCAGTCATACAAATATTCCTACACTGGTATGACCAGGAATAGTGTTTATACATTGCCTCCTTTCAAATTGAGGCATTGACGCTAAACTCTGAACAGGAACCTATGTACTATTCTAGAATACATAATTGATATGTGGAAAAGAGGTCCAATATATACATAAAAATTATATTTCCTGTCTTATTGGAGCCTTTTGGTGGAAACTAAAAGATGTTCTTCATCATCCAGCAAAAATATTGCTCTAAATAGAAATCAATGGTAAATGAGAATTTTGTAACCTATGTAGTAAGACAAATCCAAGCTCAGTTGCAAAATAAAATGTAAATGTTGCGGTAAATAACCTCTTCAAGCACAGCTTTAACTTGACGAAGCTTTTCAGCATGCTCAATGTCTTCTGCTTCACTGTCACTTTCACGACCTGGCCTACATAATGTAATTGATCTTACTTACTGATACCTTTACATAAATTGAATTACTTCAACAGTTATTAGTCCTCAAGCTTGTGAACAAGCTTGAGCATTTCTAAATATTACTGAACCAAACATAAAGAAATCATTGAGCTAAGTTAAGAATGAATTTGGCTTCAGCTCAATTTCAACATAAACAAATCAAGCTTGAGCAATTGAATACCTACTGAGCTTCCTCACTGACATCCCTAACCATACATTTTAAAGGACAAGTACAGGAACATTATCATTTGCAAGCAAGGTGATTGAGTACAGTGTGCATGAATTCCCGGTTGCAACATTAAATCAGAACATTATTAAATATAAAATGAAACCTTGAACGGGGCACAAGTATCCGTGTGGCATCTAGCAGGTCTTGCAGCTGGACAGCACTTTTAAGTTTAGTCTGCAAAGAGAACCAATAAATATACCAATCTGGAAGAATTGAACTCTAAATATAAAATATAAAACATAAATAAAACCATTTTTGTAAAATTAATATGAACTAAAATTAGGCACCTCAGATCTAGGCCGCCCCCCATTGTATTTTAACATCAAGTTCAGCAGCTTTTCCTCTGTAACTTTCAACTTCACCTTCTGCTTGGGCGTTCTATCACCACTGCCCACATAAAACAAGACTAAGAAATGGGAAAATAATACTAAACCGGGTATAACAAGGGAAGTGCTATAACATACTGGCGCATAACAGCAATGACACAACGTAGCTCCTCTGACTGCCCAAATGTACCAAGCCCACTTCCCTGACGAGTAAGTCCCTCACTCGGCTGAACTGGTTCATTGACCTTCCATGGTAAGGTTGGTGGAATTGCAGAAGAAAGATGAGGAGCTTTTGCATCTAAAAACATCTTCCTCAAGACACAAGCAGCATCATCATAATATCTGCATTCAAAAGTGAAACCATTTGTTCTTTCTCGACAAAGAAATATAAGGTAAATGTGACATCAATCTATGAAACATTACTTGTAAGAGTTCTTCACGAAACTCCATCCGTTCACATCACAAACATATGACCGCCCATCACAACGCAGAAGATCAAAACCACAAACCTGCGAGCAACTAGACCAATCAGTGAAAAGATTTCAAAAATAAACCATGCAACAAACGAATAATTGCTGAATACAGTGATCATATGGACGCGAAAGCATGCATTTCTATTGGCGAGTTATTCGTCATTAGCCCAATCTTCAATGATGAAAGTATAAGAGATGGTGCAGAATAATACAATTAACAACTCAATGCAAAACAACATTAAAAACACCACATAAAAAAGGCTTTATTATAGTAACCCACTTTCCCATACAGCCTGTTGAAAGTAATTTTCAGATGTTCACAGATCAAGATGAAGATTAAAAGCCTCCATCATTGAATATCTCTAAATTCAACCATGTACGAATGTTCAAGGGATGGAACTTGTAAGCAGGATGACAAAGCAATTGCTACAGCAATACAGCAAACAATAATCTAAGAGCTAACTTGGACCTATGATCAATTTTTGCATCAAACTTCAGAATAATAAAAAGGAAGTTGGAGAAACTAATAAATTATTAGTTTACCATATTTACATACCGCTTGACTAAATGCGACGCAAACTTCTCTTGCCATTTGCTTCTCATTAGGCGTCAATAATACAGGATACCTCACCTGACAAAAAGTAACAAAAAGCATTATTCAAACACCATATTTTTCAACCCTCCAAGGCTAACAATTTAGCAGTTGGCCCCAGCAGTCTTCCTTGGTCTGTGCTCCTAATATGCTTTCATCGGAAATAAATATTCAACAATAAGCTCAGTCTCACTTCTAATTGCGAAGCTACAACAAGTTGTCATTATAATCTTGAAATTATTAATCAAACTACAAGACACATAATCCACCAGCTAATCTATTGATACATAACGCAACATCATTAACACAGATTCAATCAAACCTCATGCACTGCACTGTATAAACACAGCCACTAGGCAAGCAGCTGAACTTAGTCATCACAGAATATCAAAAAATTAACACCAATATAAGCATGTTCTCACTTCAATCAAATTGGAAAATACCTTAGAATACTCATATTATTGTCTAGATAATATAGACTTACTCTCCTTTAGACTTAGTTTTCAGGAAAATAGTTTGTGATTTAATGGGAATTTTTTGCCATTGTAAAACCTTCAAGCTAAAATCTATAATTCCGAGTAAGAGTAACCACTTCAAATGATGGCACATGGTGAAACCACCTCAACTGACTACGTTTTGTAATGCTCAACTTATTTAAATCACGCAACCAAAACTGTAGATACTTTTGACAAAAACTTGATTTCTTTGGTACCAGAAAACATAGCCAAAGCAGAGTGACAACAATTCTAGGTTACCAAGCAATCTAATTTCTGCTGAAACTCTGAAAACCAAAAATTTTCAATATTTCCTTCTTGATGCAGGAGCATTGAAAAGGTATAGAATTCATATAATAAACGAATGGTTACAAGAGAAACATAAAAATTGACAAGAAGCTGAAAATCAAGTTATAAAACTTGTTAGCATGCATGAGAAAGAGTGAGAGACAAAACGAAAAACAAGATAGGTTCTTAAAAGAGTCATAAAATAACATTCAAGAAATGGGGATGAGATAGAAGATGCCTGGTGCTGCATGTACTTACTTCCTTGCCGTCAGGATTTCTCATAACAACTCCATCAACAACAGGAGATTTCCTTGCTTCAGCATGTGCATACTCAGGGCCAACCGTGTATACCTATGTTATGTGACAAGAAGCTCAGCTAACAACTTGTTAAATCAAAATAAATATAACAAATTAACCACATATCTTCCATTGTATTATTGGTATGAGGCAGCTAGTATCAGAATGAGAATCCAGAATTCTCTTTGAAAAAACTAAAAACCACATATCTTCCATTGTATTATTGGTATGAGGCAGCTAGTATCAGAACGAGAATCCAGAATTCTCTTTGAAAAAACTAAAATAATCATATATAGTAGAATCTTGAATTGAATGAAGAAGAATAAACAGCAAAGCCCATAAGAGTAAATTAAACCGATATTAGCAACATGAGATAATACAGAGCTAATGGACTGAATACTAAAAGAGAAATAATACAAAGTAAAGCAATAACACTACAACCACTGGAATTGAGCAAAATGGCTCAAAACCTCGCGAAGCAAGATCACAAGGAGATTATGCATCATAAAGACTTTAGTGGCTAATTAGGCTCAGAGTAGTAAAGTATTGAAAAAATACAACAAATTGGTAGATGCAGAGCTCTTGCACAAAACATTTGGAAAAAATAAAAATAGCATCCAGTGGGTACATTGCCCTAATTAATTATTCCCAATACAACCCTAGATTTCCACTTCTGAAAATTTACCCTTGAATGTCCATAGCTATAACAGTATAATTACATCATAGGGTCAATGAATTCATTAAGCAAACTAGAAAGACTGAAGAGTACGTGTATTAACTTGGCTTCAGAAAAATACGTGCAATACAGACTCTATCCGTATGTCATTTATTTAATTTATTCGCTTTTTTTCCTCCTCATTTAGATCATTTTCTAAACTGTCCTTTTAGTTTCTATTATCTTTTATTCTCATCATTCATGCATGGTGCAGTCATCATACCAGGGCATATTTAATATAGGTCAACTTAAGCACCACCCAAAAAAAAAAGGGAAAGAAAGAAAGAAAGAATATTTAAGAAATTGCCAACCTAGTACATGAAGTTTCCTGAATCCCTTAATCATTGTATGCCACATTAAATGGGTTGAGAATTTTGCAATGATCCATAATTCTAAGCTTACTATTCAATATTCAACTTTTATGGTTATAGCCAAAAATGTAATTTTCTTCCAGTTAAAAGTTATTCTCTGAAAAATAAATGCCATAAGCAAAGATGGATATTCTTTTTCTTCTATTGAGGGATGGATGACTCCTTCGTCTGTGCTCACACAAATCCCATTACCACAAAATATTATGTACCCTAGTACTGCTTCCCTATATGGCCAATAAGAGTATGCTGCCATTATCCAGGGCTCACCAATAAATTATCTAGTTAATAACTGAAACCCTGCTTTATTTGGTCAGGCATAATTCATGTCAATAATGTGGAAAACTGCACTGACAAGTGTGAAAAGGATAAAAGTCAATGCACATGAAGGTCAGAGGTCTCTACCGTTCTTGCAATGAAGTTTAAGTACAGAAGAAATGATAACAGGAGACCTTTCAAAAACTTCCACAAAAATAATATTTAAACTAACATCCACTCGAAAAAATGAAAAAATTACAAATTCATCAAGGAAACAATATACAACCTTGACATCTGTTCCTCCCGTTGGCATAAATTCCTCATATATATAAGATCCTTCACGCCTCACCCTTCGAACCTCTGGGTGGAACTCACTTGACCGGTTTCCAACCTACCGGAGAAAGTTGACCACATATGAGTAAAACTACGGAAAGCTAAATAATATAGTCATTACTAAAGAAGAATTATCAAAACAAGCATAATACAGAAGCTGCTAAAAATATTCAAACACCATTGCTACATTATAACATAAATGACAGTACATCAAATCATTGTCGAGAGAAAAGAAGACAAAACCTAAGAAAATTCTGTAAAACAGCCAACACACCCAATATGTAGATTTTGGTTGGATTTTTCATCACCAATAGAACTCATGCAACACTTAGTGCAGCCTAACTAGATTCTGTGGCATTCTTAAGTAGTAAGATCCAACTAGAACTAATGCACTAGGTCCTTTTCGAAGAGTCACTTCATAATGTACTAAGGTAGTAGAATTAATGTTACGAAAGAAAATTAATATTGCATGATTTAGTTCAAATTTCAAACAAAAAGCCACTGATAGATATACATACCTTTCTAAACAATTCCTTCATACCTCCACCTGCAGAGCTTGGGTAGTATATCATAATACTATGATCATCCCCTTTGCAAAAGCATGAAATGAAAGTAATTACCACATATCCACACTGTTAATGCAAATTTTGCAAAATGATTCAGAAGTTTCAAATACACAGTAAAATACGTGAACTAGTTAGAAACATACTATATAGAGTTCAACTATCAATTACTTCTGAATGAACTCTGGAGAACAAAAAGTATGTAAATTAATAATTGTAAGGGTCTGTTTGGTACAAAAAAAAGGGGCATCAATTAAAAAAAGCTTTAAATGGTAATTAATTTAAAAAGGACATACAAGGAATCTTTTCATTTAAGACTATATGAGTTTCACAATAAAAAGGCTGTCGTGTAATTTATAAGGACTGTAGACCACTTATTTTTTATACAAAAGCTCAAAAGATGTTCTCATGAATGCTCAGTTATTGAATTTCTACCCATCAACATAAAAGATCTTTGAAGAACTGTCAAAATTCTTTTCCACATTACAGCTAAACAACAGTAAAAAGAATAATAAACGATAAATAATCATAAGATCCTTTTACATTAAAAAAAAAAAAAAACACTCTTTCAACCCTTCAACAAGCCATACCAATTGCACTTCAATTCAACTGACATCTTTTTCTTAGAAAACAAGGTTTTATTTTATTCCAATAGAAATATAAGAAACTACTTCTATTTGCACAAGTTTGAGACTTTACATTTGTTTATGAAATTTTATCCAACTCAATACACACAGAGACAATATTATTCTTTAAGTGCTAAGAGTGATGCAATTACAAGGCAGCAAATGAATGTCCTCATTGTTGTAAAACCATATCCAATTTATTGGGTTGGACTATTATTTAATGAGAGCAGATGAAAAAACTTAATGGTGTACATAAGGAGCATGCTCACCATGAACAGGCTTCTCTACAAATGGCTTCCAGAAACGATTCCCGTGAACTTCAACAAAATCTTCTTCCTCAATAAAATAATCCAGCTCCTGATATGGAACTTCCCTATTTACAAGGGCGTACCTAGGAACAGAGATTCCAAACCTTTCAAGTTGCTGGAATCTCACCCACAGCAATACATTAGTCTATAGCATTTCCAAAATGATAAATAAATTAAAAAAATCAATTTACTAATGTCCTACTAGTACATGAGAAAGGACTTCTTGTCTAACATTGCATTGGTCAAGGAGTTGTCACTAAATACACCTCCCAGCCATCCCTACCACTCCAACTACATACCAACATACTCACTCACCATCAAAATTTGAGCACGAGATCATTCAGCTTAATGGCCTAAAATATACACGAACACAACAGGAAGAATTTCGTCAAGTAAAAAGCTTTAAACTTTTCAAGTTTTTCCCACAAGATCTAAAGTGTCATGTACCACCCTAAGTATTTGTCCCTACGGCATTAAAGCAGGAGAACAATCTGTTCAGCGTACAAAAAGCACAATGACGTTATCATAGGCAGTAAGAGAAGGATTTTCTTGGAGATACTACAAGAGAAAGCATGACCAAATGACAGAACTCATTCCAAACAACAGAAAGCCTACCTCATAAACTTTCCTTCTGTCATGAAGGAGATGTTGCAGCTCCAATTCATTCACTAAGAAGGGCCTAAAACATAGCACGAAAAGTTCAAACATTAATACAAACCAGAGTTATTGATTATATACCTCTCACTTGTATAACAAGAGTTAAGAAGATAGTCATAAAACCAGCTATATGTATGCCATACAAAAGTTGATGCTGCTTAATAATTTACTTGGATGAGCAGTAATACAACATTTTTAAAATAAATGCATCACTCAAAGGTACCTAAATGAAGAATCACAGCACACGCACACTGCTCGCAAGCTTGTGCAGGATAGAACAATCATTTTTTTTTCCAATAGATATAATAATTCATCTAAGGAAAGCCAAAGGGACAATAGCTAGTACGGTTCTTATGGTTTAAAATTGTTACTAGAATCTTATGTTGGAAATCAGATGTCATCTCATTAAGGTTTTAAATCTTTGTACTTACAGAATTCTTAGGCATTTTACAATTAAATAGGACAGGTGGCAAGCTTTCCTAGCACTAATGCATTTTATCTAAATTTATCGACTCACTACATTCAGCTACCAGCAATTATAGCAGAGGCATAACGTAATGCATCTTTATTCAGAAAATAATGTGAAATTACTATTTGAATGTCTTAACAATTCAAATAAAATGAGAGAAATTTCAAGCAATTAGGAAATATAAATTTCTTATACGAGTTCATCAAAACTTAAATAGGTAATTAATCATGTATCATCATTGATACAACAAGAAGTAGAACTTACTTCCTTAGTGCAGCATATGCCTCAGCCTTTTCAAGGGGATAACCAGTGGAATAGAAAGCAATCAAGCAGTCACAGATTGGCCAGCTGAAATGAACAAATATTTGAAAAAATTCAGTCATGTCAGGAAGAGAATTATAGTTTTAAATTATAAGGAGACCTTCAATCCACATACAATCACAAAATTCCAGAGTCACCAAGCAGATGACTTGTGGCAACCCTTACAATGGATCTCCCATGTCTTACGACCAAGCACAGACCGATGTCATGCACTTGTTTCTTCGCAGTGTAATCACTTCACCCATGAAAACAATGAATAAATTGGAGCAGTTTATTTTTCGACTCTTTGACAGAAAATTTTTGCATCAGATCCATCCATCAACATACAAATTTGCTTTCTATTTTAAATTATAAAGAGTTGCTTTTAATTCAAATACATCGATGTTCATCTATCGGTAATAAAATGCCTGATAAAGTGAAGATGCAAAGTAGACATGTTTCCAGAACAAAAACAGAGGTCCAAAAACAGGATAAGGAAAGACAATAAAAAGAACGAAAATAAGAACCACCATCAGCCAAAAGAATCTTATCTAGAATATACTCAATATCCTCTTCACAAATCAGTTCCTCTCAATCAATATAGCTCTTAAGTCATAACAAACTCTCGCAATTAATTTTAAAAGTTTTAAAAGTTCAAAACTTCCTAATATCCCCCCCACCATCATAAAAGACAAACAAAACTCTAACAAACTACGCATCAATAATTTCAAATTGGCGGAGTATGTTAATCACATCACATCACCTCCTCCTCAGTTCTCATTTAACAAAATCGTCAATGCACATAACCTCTAAATGCAACAAAAAACGAAAGACAACAATCAATCAACATACAAGAACAAACATTTCACATTTTTATTCAAACATACACATACCTCTCGATCGGATCTTCAAGAATAACCTTGTCACCAAAATGTTTGATCTATAAACAACACGACCAAGCAATCCAATCAGACAACATAAAAACAATTAAAAAAAACAAAAGGAACGCTAACACTAACAACTACACATTACACATCAGTATCCAACCACAAATTAACAATAACAAAATTAAAAAAGAAAAAACCTCAAATTCACCGAAAGCTTCAAGTCTCTCCAGAATCTGTCCCATCGGGGCCGAAAACACCTGCAAAAAAAAAATCCCTTCTCATTCTACAACTCCACTTAACAATCGATCACCGCTTCCTTCCTCCATCACATCACATCACATCACATACATACGTACATACATACATACACAGATTCAAAAAACAATAAACAACGAAGAAGAAGAAGAAAAACAAAAGAAAGACCTCGGAGCCACATTTCACCTTCTTTTGCATCACACACACTCCTACTGTTATCTTTTCTCTCACATCTCCTCCTTCGTCAACGGCCATCCTCTCTCTCTCTCTTTCTCTGTCTCTGTTCTCGTCGTTTTATATATAGCTGCCGCAGGGGATTCGCCAACCCGAAAATGAGCCTCCCGCGAAATCCGAAAATTATTTAATTATATCACGTGACTCAATTTTTACCAAAAACACAACGGTTAGTTCACGAGATTTGAGTGTTGGATAAATAAGAGTGGAATTGAAGAAACGTATTTTTTTTTTTTAATGTATATTTTTGAAAATAAATTTATGTGTTTATGTCTGTAATATCTAATATGTGGATATATAGAGGTGGTTATATAAGGGTGGTGTTTGGATATAGGAGATTTTGGATTCCAGAATATGCAATTAGCTTGCTGACGTGGAAGATTTTATGGGATTATGGGACTGTTTATGTTGGTGTATTCTAGTACCTTTTCGTTTAAAACGAGCTGTTGCTGTCTCTGTCACTGTCATTAATTTAATATTACAATATATTCTCCATTTTGTGCATACATGTATGGATTTAATTAATCGGACCTTGTCGGTCTAACGATGTGATTTTTTTTAAATAGGGGTATAGTTGCATGGTAATTGCATGGTCTTTTACCTGAAATTTTGACTAAACATTGATTGAAGGAGATTTAATTATGATAATTGATATGTGCGATACGTGGAAAGAAAATCTTGCTCGGAGGAATATCCCTTAGATAATTTAAAAATATATATATTTTTTGTATTGTTCATGGAAAAGAAAGAGATAAAGATGTAGTTCCTTTTTAGTAGATCTTTAGATAAAACGCGATGGCATGTTCAACTCTATAATTAAGTCATTAAAATATAATATTTTAGTATATTTATTACTGTGATTATTATGATAGCTTTTTAATCTGTACTTTAATCTTAGAGAGTTTTTGATACAGTAAATTTTCAATTAGATTTTTTTCTTCCTTGACACCACGTCAGAAAACTATTAGGATTTAATTGAGATATGATTTTATTGTCCAGTTTGAAAATTTTCTCAAAGTCAACAGAAAACTATCAAGATTTAACTGAGATACGACTATATCGTCTAGTCTGAAAATTTGCTCCTAAAGTCAACAACGATCTACCTACATATTAATAAGAAAATTGTCATGTTTTCTCTTCTTTTTTGTGTGGTTTGAGGTTTGAACCTACACCTTACTTTGTTTAAAGTGTTAGCAGATAGGTTGGTGGCCACGCCACCAACACACTTAACCTCCAATTACATTGTTATTGGATAAAAATATTTACATCTCCTCTTTCAAGAAAAAAAATATTTAGATAAATAAGATCGAATGTTATTAATATAGTGTGAATATCAAATACTACATGTTAGTTTAAATAGCAAGTTTCGATAAAATTATATTAAAACGAAAATTTAATTTTCTTGAAAAATATATAAATAAAATTTTAAAATCATTCAACTAAGAACTGACGTAAAATTGTGCTCTATTTTATAAATTGGATTTTAGTTTTTTTTTTTTTTTCAAAGATTGAGATAGATCTAGAAATCAGTCGAAACAAAATGAGATTCGATTCTATGACATGACTTGGAAAACGACTCCTAAACAAAAGAAAACAATCCACATAAGATGAGAGGATAATCCATATATTTTAAATGATGAGAGAAAACTTATTTTATTTCTGATGAAAGTTTAAACTCATATCATGAAGACACTAAAGTCAGTTACCAACTCTCAGATTAGGTTTTGGTATTGAAGCCAGTGGTCAAAATAAAAAATTATGGGTCAAAGTCCAGAGAGGAGTGGCTGTGGGAAGTTTGGGCCGGTGGGGACCAAATGGGGGCCCATTAATGGAGACTGAGATAGAGAGATGGAGTGGAATGGAGTTTGACCACTACTTTTCATTTTCATGGCGGCTGCTGTTGCCTGCAACCAACCATGCATCTTCTCCAATCAACCTTTGGACTTTTTAGATAATCGGAGACTTGCTCGGAGTTTGAAAGATTCAACCGAAAATGCTGTGTCCTTTTTGGCATATCCACTGTTTTTCTCCCATAAATTTTTCCCTTTCACATCTTTATGCATGAAATAACAAACTGATCATTATTTATACTATTTGAATATTTATTTTTATAATTAAAAAAATCAATTTTTATAATAAAAAATCACATCTTATTATAAATATACAGACTTAACATTACTTCCTTATTGATAATATTTTCTATTTTATTTATTGTTATTTCATTATAAAAATTATTCTCTCAATTTACCTATAAATAGATCTATGTTGTAACCATTGAGAAAACACATCAATTGTATTATTTTTTCTCTTTCTCTCTTACTTTTGTTTGTTCTCTTTTATTTGATTATTATTCTATATTATTACTTTTAGGTCATATTTTATAACATGTTATCAGCATAAATCTAGATATAGAAGATTTCATTCATATGATCTACTCTCTACTATTTGATTCAAATAATCTTATTAGTATATGTGTTTCATATAGATGTCATTTTATGCTAAAGGATATTATGTTAGATCCAAAATAAGTTAATGTCATATTATGCTTACAAATGTTATGTTAGATCCAAAATACGTTTTTCTTTAAATTTAATTGATTTTTGTCTTTTTTTTTTTTTATTCTGGTTTATATGTTTATTTAAATATATGCAATATGGATCTTGTTTTGAAAGTATATATTAAGAGCTTCAAATTCATATATTATTTGCATGATTTGATTAATTGTATAAAAAGAAAAGATTGAATCAAAAAAATTTTTATTGGTTTGATTGATGCAAAATGAAATAAAAGAAAAAAATTGTATGAAATTTGTTTTTGTTCCATGTATGGAGAGAAAAAAAAAATGATTCTTTTCCCTATTTATATACTATGCAGAATATATATAAGTATTTTTTTTTTACTGTCTGTGAGATATCAATATTATTGGTATTTGTTTTAAAAATTTTATGAACATTATTATATGAGAATTGCCAATTTTGGATCTTTTGCATTCAAAAGTAAGTTCAATGATATTGAACTTATGTTTTAATATTTTATTTAATAAGATATTCCTTCTAATTATTTTATTACAAGTAAAAATTAAAACTAAAAAGTTTTAATTTTTAAATAAAATCAAAAGTTCTACAATCTCAATTTAATTAGAATCAGAAATTCTAAATTTTAATTTCATTAGAACAAGAAGTTATATATTCTAAATTTATTTAGAACCAGAAGTTCTACGCCTTTAATTTAATTAAAATTATAAATTATGATATATTTATTTATTAGAACCAAAAGTTCTATAGTGTTAATTTATTTGAAACTAGAAATTTTAGTTAAATTCCAATTAAATTTTGTTGATTTTCACGCTCAATGTAGACAATTATATATATTAAATAAATTATAGTTGTTTGAAACAATATAATTTAACCTCGCCTATTTTATAGAAATAGTGTGTCTTAGATCATGGATCTAAACACAAGAGGCAACATAATATACAAGTTTATATTTTATGTATGAAGTCAATGTTATGCATATACATAGATATAGAAAGCAAGGTGGTTTTCTCAGGTTATGAAAAATTAAATAAGCAAATATTGAACAAATTTGGTTTTGTGAAGTTAGGTTCTTGCATTTTGGGTATGATATAATGATTCCATCAAATTCACTTTAATTGATTAGATTCTCGATGAACGATTTAAATCCGAATTTTTGTATTTTAAATCTGAACCAGAAGTTTCAGATTCTCAATAAATTTATTCTCAATTTTATTTGGATCTTGAAACATGAAGTTTTAGATTCTTACTTTAGTTTTAGATTATAATTTATTTAGATTTTAAAATCAGAAGTTCCAAAATTATAAATAAAAAAAATTGAGAAAAATTAAATCAATTTGAATTTGTTGATACAATAAAAAAACTCGTCTCGAACCAAGTATGTTAATTTGAAAACATGTCTCTTCATTGAGGGTGAGTAGAGACTTAAAGATTTTTTATATTAACTTTTATTCACAATTTCAGGATATATAGATCATGAAATTTAGATTCGTAAATACGTTAAAGTATTCTATTTTCTGTTTACGAATTTTAACACATTGATATGTGTATTTTCATATTTATGTATTTAATACAAATTACTTGATCAAATATATATATAACGATCTCATGCTTCATATTATACGATTAAAATCTATTGGTGGTATTGTTAAGCCGTTACCTTTCCAGTAATGGCATGAATTTGATAGTGACATAAGCTATTAGATGTAAAAAGTAGGTAGTGGCAATTGTTAGGGTTTCTTGATAGTGATTTTGTTGAGCATCTTTTATAATATATCATAAAATTAAGATATGATTATAACTTATTCAGAACTTGAAGTTCTAAAACTAATTGCAATGATTAATGTGATGTGGAAAAAAATTTCATTCTCAATTCTATCAAAATCATATTGAACATGTAATTATGATACACAATCACATCATAACTTGAAGTTTTAGGTTTTTGAGAAGAAAAAGTGCAATATTTTTATTCTTCTTATATTAGATTATATAATTATTCTTATTTCTCATAAAATTTTTAGTTAACGAAGAATATGTTATTTTCATTTTTCTTCTTTCTTTAGAACGAGATACAAAATAAAGTACATGTCATATATTTTCTTATACCTTAATTGATTATTAAATATTTGTTACAATTCATTGTAATTGTATTTTGAGAAATTGTTCATTAATTCATTTTGATTATGATGTATATAGCTTAGTGAATTGATTAATTTATATTTTTGAAGAAATATATATATATATTTGGTTACCAAATAAATGAAGTCAAATATTGAAATAATTTGTATTTCAAAATTGCTCATGAAATAACAATATTAATGATTATGAGGGGGGGGGGGGGGGGGGAAAAAATCATTTATCTCGAATGACTAAATTAATTAATATAATTCCTTGAAGTGAATGTTAAATCATCTAATAGTCATAGCGGTGATTATGGTCAATAAAGTCTCGATGATTATAATAAATTTTAACCACCTGAAGTAGAATTCACACCAAAGTAAAGTAAGCAAAATGTTTACTGTTGATGAAATATGAAATTATAATAATCGTGTACCCATTGTATATATAAATATTATATTAATATTTTACCGATATATAAAGGTCTAGAAGAGCAAATTTGCATATTACAAAATGAAAAACAATAATATTGTATATATGAAATTTTGTTACTTTAATAAATCCTAAAGAAATCTATTTAGATATACATTAAGAAAAGTATATTATATTTATATTATTTATATTGTCATATACTAGAAGCATATTTTACGATTGAGACTAACATATGATTATAAATATAATATGATAAAAAATTATGATAAATCAAAAGTTTTTTTTTTTTAAATCCAATAATACAAAAAAAAATGATATATCAAATTATTGGAAGTAATATGAATATTCATTATAGAATCTAAATATTCTTACCTAGTAAATGTCCCTGAAGGATAATAATTGATATTACAATTTGATCTATGAATGATACTATGTGACATTTTAGTTACTAAAGAATAATATAATAGTCTAATATATCTTTGAAGGATAGTATGATAGTATAATTAAGCTCTGAATTTGATAGGATAATATGTGACATTTTGATAGTATGATAGGATAATAATTGATATTACAATTTGATCTCTGAAGGATACTATGTGACATTTTAGTTACTGAAGAATAATATAATAGTCTAATATATCTTTGAAGGATAGTATGATAACATAATTAAGCTCCAAAAGGATATTATGATGATATAAATAAGTCTTAGAATGACAAATAAGTTCATGAAGGATAACAAAATAATGACAATGAATAAATTTTCTCATCCTTAAGGGAGAATAAGGATAAAATTAAAAAAATTTAACGATATAAAATTACAATTGACATACATAATTCATTATGACGATTATTGTATAAGTCATATGAACCTGAAATTCAAATAATCATTTATTTGAAAATTGCATACCCGAATGATTTTATACTCATTGTCAATATATTAATCTAAGTGATTGTTCTTAAACAATAATTTAGATAAATAATAATTAATAAATCATTCGTTACACATAGAAGTGTGAAAAATAAATTTAGTTACAATGTTATTATTTCTTGAAGTGAATAATAAAATATTATGATCATTTTAAAGATCATGCTCAAGCTATGTATAATCCTCATCATATAAATACGACTCTTGAAAAGTTAAATGTTTTGAAGAAATAGAATTCTTTGAATCTCCTTTTATCGAACTTGAAAGAAATTTTAATTACATATGGAAAAATGCATGTGCTCAAACTATAAATATTATAGTTTGTTATAAAAATGTGTGAAAGTTTACAGTAGCCTCTGAAAAGGCATGTATATTGAAAATTTAAGAAAAATAAGATATTATATTTTATTGTTCTACATATTACAAAAAAAAAAAAAAATGATGATGATATTGAATAACATATTATGGATAAATATTAACATAAAAATTTGTTATCAAAACAAAAGTTGAGCTATACTTATGTAGTTGTATTAAACTTATCATGTAGACGTTTGAAGACGTTTTATGTTTTGATCAAAATAATTACTCATATGAAAATTAAGACAGTGAGATATAATTGTATCTTAAAAGTTTACTACAAAAATCCAATACTGATAATGTAAAAATAAAATATCTCATAGTTAATTTCATATGATGAAAATTAACAGCCCTTGTAGAGGCTAATACCCCAAATGCAGTATAATCTTATAAGAGATATAAAATCTTGGAAATACAAAAATTTCCTTAGAGAACTATAGAGTTATGATAAAATAATTATTGACAATTTATTTGCATATGTAGTAACTATTGAGATTATAAATAATGATAATGAACTACATAGTATCAATGAGTGTTGAAAAAGACATGATTGGCTTAAGTGGAATAAAGCAATTCAAGCATAATTGACTTCATTAGCCAAACATGATGTATTTGGATCAATAATCCACACACATGAAGACGTCAAACCCGTTAGATATAAATGAGTTTTTGTTTGAAAACGTAATGAGATGAAACGTTTTCACCTGTAAAGGATTCGATTACGTTTCGATTTTTAATTAGTTTGATAATTTCCAAACGACTTTAAATGTGTTTTATGGATGTGGTAATGATATATTTAATAAGTCATTAGATATCAATATATACATGAAAATCATTAAAGGATTTAAAATGTCAGAAGCATATCATTCAAATTATCGTAATTTGTATTCAATAAAATTACAATGGTCTTTATATGACTTAAAGTAATCCTGATGAATGTCATATAATTGTCTTAGTGAATACCTCAAAAAGGAAGGATATTTTAATGATCAATATGTCCTTTTGTATTCATAAAGAAATCAAAATCTGGATTTGCATTTGTAGTAATATATATCGATAACATGAATTTAATTGGAACTCCTGAAGAGCTTCTAGAAACTACTAAATATTTAAAAAGAGAATTTGAGATGTAAGATTTTGAGGAAATAAGATATTGTCTTAGCCTGAAGATCAAGCACAAATCAAAAGGAATATTAGTCCATCAACTCGAAGACACTGAATGTAATCAAACATATTTTTCAATATTTTCGAAGAACTACAAGAGTAATACTTGTATACCTTTCAGGGGAAGTATATTAAGTCAATATGGATATATATGCACTGTATTCTTTTTTCCTTCGATCAAGTTTTGTCTCACCGGATTTTCCTAATAAGATTTTTAACGAGGCAGTCCCTTTAAGCACGTCCAAATACTATTGAATTAAGAAGATTATTGCATTTTTTATCCTGCAGATCATGAAATATTTTTTGCTTTCATCAAGAGAATATGTCATATATTTTTAGAGTTTTGTATCCTGCACTCATTTTCCCTTTATCCCATTAAATTTTACTAGTAAGGTTTTTAATGAGGCAATATACGGGCATGTTCAAGAATCTTGAAAGGTATTATCAAATGGTGTACGTCCAAGGGGGATCGTCATGAATGTATGAACTTAATATCACTTCCCTTTTGATAATTTTTTTTTACGTTATTTGTTGTTATTTCATTATGAAAATTATTTTCCTAATTTATCATAAATAGGCTTATATTATAACTATTGAGAAAACATATTAATTAAATTATTTTTTTACATTCTCTCTTACTTTTGTTTGTTCTCTCTTATTTAATTATTATCATATATTAATTGTTTTTAGGTCATGATATATAACACATCTATGCTTATAAAATACGCATAATAAATACTTGACTTCTATCACTAATGAATGGCCACCTAAGCTAGAAAGGACATGCCAGGTGCAAATACCGTATCAATAGTTCTCACTTATAAAATATTAATTAAGCCGACCATGATAGGAAGGTATTCATCAATTCTTGGTATTTTTAGCAATCTACGTGGTTCAAGCCAATCAAATCAAACAATTACTTCACAAATTTACTTTTGTTTAAAATAATCATTTCGTTAACATGCTACAAGCAAATTCTCATAACTACCCGTAATTGAAGGATGATATTTCATACCTGAGCTATTAGGTGTAAATGAAGATTCAACCTCAATTATTAACATAAGACATAAGATCCACAATCAACTCTGCTCAAATTTTCATATGCATGGAAATTTCACTAGTTGAGAGATACTTTATGCTAATCTTCGCCAACTTATGTTCTTGTCAGTTACTATTAAATAGAATACAAATATGTCGAAGGTTATTTATTTATTTTGAAACTGGAAAGTTATTTTATTCTAAGTTTGTAAATTGAAACTTCCTTCTTACAAATAAAAATAGAAGTTTCATCGATGGTGTCATTGAGTTATCAGTTCATTTACGAATCGAATAATTGCTTGACACATAAACTGGCCATCCTGGCTTTATCGTCCATGGAGGATCTTTCATGACAATTTGTTGATGTATCCTGTATTTTTCCTGACTCTTCATGTGTTTGAATGAAAGTTGTTTTATTTAAAAAAAGAAAAAAAGTTTCATCAAAAGACAAATATCATTTTGTTGGTTACCGAAGACTAATATTTTTTTTGTTACATATAATAACTCATGTCAGAGTAACTTTCTGATTCCTGCCAGAAGTCTAAACCACATACTTTCAATTATATTAATATTTTTATAATAATAATAACTTAACATTACAATGACATATTGCTAACTTGATAGTCACAGTATCATTTATTTAATTTATGTTGATTGTCAGACAAAATAAAGAAGTATGGCATAGTAATTTTCAAAAAAAAAGAAGAATATAGCATAGTATATCTTTGATCCATTAACATTCAATTTTTTTTTTTTTTCTGTCAAATTATTTTAACATTTGTTGATGGATTCTAATATTGTCCTTGTGTTCATTAATGAGGGATGGTGTGACCAATTATTTTATAACTTTTCATTATTTACTTTTCTGATCCGTCTGCTTGTCTGAAGTGGGCTTAGTGGGTATGGTGAGTGGTGGGCATCTTCATTTTATCTGTTTTGGCAACAAAAGATAGAATGATAGATACACTTGAAGGGCCTGTTTGGAGCTCCAAACTCAGTCCACCCCATTATTTGGTTGTGACGTGATTGGAAAGCTAATCCCATGTCAAATCTTTCAAATGGGATTAAAGCAAAGATATATGTATTTATACATATATGTATGTATATATATGTGTGTATATATATTGCTTTTTTATTTTAAATATAATATTTAAATTATGTAATTATTTTGAAGATTAGATTAATATATTTTTAATTATTTCAAGACAATAATAATTTTTTAAATTAATTAAAAAATAAATGCTATTTTATTTAAAATTGATAATATATAGTTATATTTATTTCTAGAAATTAATTAAATATGTTATAAAATATAATTATTTTATTTATAGTTTTTAGTCCAATCCTAATCTTGGTCAAACAAAATACAATACTATTTTTTTAATCTCATATTACATCAAACGCAACATGATATTAATTTATTCAATTCAGTCTTATCAAAATAATTTAATCCAATCTCATGCATCAAATAGACCTAATGGTGAAAAACTAGCAAGCGAAAAACAACAAAAACAATGTTGAATCATTCTACGTTTGGGATGCATATAAATGATATTCGTGGCTGAAAAAGGTAGATCCACTTTAGTGGTGACAAAAGGCCAGCAAAACAAGACACATAAGGTTCATCTAAAAGCATTATCCTTTTCTTTTATGGATAAAAGTGCTTTATGTGAAAAATACTTAAAAATATCTTTTGAAAAATCATTTTATTGCTCATCACTCCTTAATTCATTTGATTACATAGATGGAGACGCTCATGATGTATATATATATATATATATATATATATATAAAAAGTTCAATCCCAATCTGACACAATTCAATCTCAATTTGGACCAAATAAAAAATAGTATTATTTTTATCTAATCATTTACTGCATCAAACACATCACAATAAAAATTTATCTAATTTAATCTTATCAAAATAATTCACTCCAATTCTATCCTGTTATCTAATTCAATCTTATCAAAGTAATCCAATCTAAATCTAGGGCCAAACGGACCCTAACCTGAGAAAACAGCAAGCTAAAAACAACAAAAACAATGTTGAGTCATTCACATTTGAGATGCATACAAACGATTTTTGTGGCTGAAAAGGTGGATCCACTTGAATGGTGACAGAAGGCCAACAAAAACAATACACGTAAGGTTCACCTACAAATGTTATCCTTTTCTTTTATGGATAAAACTGCTTTATGTGAAAAGTACTGAAAAACATCTTTTGAAAAAGTACTTTATAGTTCATCATCTCTTAATTCTTTTGATTATATAGATGGACATGCTCTTCATGTATATTTTATTTATATATGTATAAAATTTCTCCTCCTTCTTAAGTAAATGTCTCCTACTTATGTGAATAAATATAAGTCATTCGAGTAACAATTGATGTCGAAAGGCCCCAACATATCTGTAATTTATTCGGTGTCAGCTTTCAAAAATAAAAGAAAATACGTTATCTTTGATTAAGTGCGTACAAAATCATCATGCCTTTCCATTGGAGGAACGGAAGTCGGATTAAGAGCTTTGTAGATGACTATTAACCTACTAAGAATTGAACTTTTTTTTTGGTTGAAACTGGAGAATTGAACTTTTCATTTGGATACAAAAAAATGGTAAAACAAATTAATGAAAAAATAGTTGAATTCAAATATACATAGTTGGAATGAGTTTGACTCGATGGATGTCTCACCTTGTCATATAGACATGCATTATGGGCAGATAATAACTTGGTTAAAGATTGCTTTTCAAAAAACAGTAATAATAATAACTTAGTTAAAGATTGCTCTATATAGACCTTAGTTAGCATCGGTTATATTGATTCAGTTGAATTTAATATAAAATTCTTCATTATATAGTATAATATTTTGCTTATCAACATAGCTACATGAATTTATCATTTCTGCTTGTATGACCAAGGACAATCACAAAATGTAGAGGATGACAAGGATTGATAGAATTTACAATTGTTTGCATAACGTGATTGCAGATTAAAAGGTACTTTTGACTACTTGAAAGAACCACTCCCAATCAGAAGAGAAATTACACAACTGCATCAATTTGTTTAGGGAAGAATGAAAAGAACATGTTTATCAGAATAATGTGATAAGAAATCTATACACATGATAGGAGACGAGCTAATAAAAAATGCATTGTCAAAATTGAAGTCAACTACACTCTGAATTTACAGTTCAATGATGACTATCTATGATATGCAAAAGATATGACAGGAACAACATTTATGATCTTTAGTCATATGCATCCTTCTTTCAAAGTAGTTTCATTTGCCAGTTTACCGATACTTGTTCCAGCTATGTATCCACCAGACCAAGCATTCTGTGAAAATAAAAACAAGAGATCAGATACGGTGTCTATATTGTGTTTAACGTTGATAAAAAACATATGTTTTTAATTTAAGACGTAGATTTGTCACCTGAAAATTGAAACCTCCGGTCACCCCATCAACGTTTAGTACCTGAAGATAAGTTCGAAGTTTGAGTGCATAGAATGGCTTAAAATTCATGCACACACTTGCTCATTTCTGTTGCAGAATCAAAAGATCAAGCATGGAAATTGGACAGTGAAGGCTAAAAGCATAGACAGGGAACTTTACCTCTCCCGCAAAGAATAGACATGATCGTAATTTGCTTTCCATTGTGTTGAGCGAGATCTTCACAGAGTCAAGAAAAACAAAGTTACATTTCCGTTACATGCACAGAAGAGATGAATAGATATATAGATTTAAGAGAGAATGAGAGAACCTCAGACAAAGGAACGCCTCCGGCAGTGACGAATTCATCTTTAAATTGTCCCTTCATCAGTTATTGATGCATCTCATCTCAGCAAAGTGTGACAAATATTGAAATCAGAACATAAAAAAGTTGTTTTCCTTAGGTAATCCTACCTTCCCAGTCACTTCAAATGTACAATGCTTTAAAACACAAGCAATGGAAATTAAAGAGTTATTTGAAATGGAAGCCAACAAGGTATCTCCACATATACCCTGCATATAATATAAACAAGAAAAATTAACATCCATATGAAAAATTTCCCATATGAGAGCAAAATTGAAAAGGCCATGATACATTGATACCTCACGATCCAATATATATTTCCAGAATCTCTTCACAAGTCCGAATTCTGAAGGGCAGGAATTGAGCACCTTTTGCTTCTGCAGAGGGGTGGGAAAAGGGCTAGGAATTAATTCAAAAGTGACCAAGTAGAATACTATAATGTAGTGGTAGAATTCATCAATTAGAAGCAGGTACTGTGTTATGGCTCCAGAGAAGATTAAAACAAACACCACTAGTTGACAGGAAAGTTGGATACTATCATATCTGATTAGCTAAAAGTCTCAAAGGCAAGATGACAAAGTTCAAGGATTACCGCAAACCGATGCTTGTGTTGACTGAGAATAGACTTCATTTCTTCCATGTGTAAATCAGGTATGAAATCCACAGCAAGTACCCCTGCATCCAAACATCAATTCCCGCTAGTTACAAAAGAAACAGAAAATTAGAAGTGAATGACATATATTATAGGAAAAGAATGTGTTTCTTACCTTTGTAACCTGAACTGAAGAGATCACGGGCACCCCAAGCTGATAGGCGAAGAATTACTGGCCCACTAAGTCCCCAATGTGTGATTAACATTGGGCCAACCTAAAGTTGCTGAGTGTTAAGTCCACTACAATATTGTGTATTAATACAAAGACAATGAGAAAAGCTTGCCTGGGTAAGGTGTGGAGTATTCCTTTGAACATTTTCTAATTTAAGCTTAGCTATTACTTTGGGAAATGTGACCTGCCACAGTAAGCAAGGTAATGAAAGACTTTATTGTCATTTTTTAACTGTATCCATAGAGTAAGGTGTCCACAGAATGCTTGGATAAAAAGGGACTTTAGAGTCCAAATACTATATTTGCATTAATGCATCAAACTTTAATGTAATAAGAATTTGTCAAACAACGATGATGGCAAACAGTTGAATATAGACTATGAACTATGTTATAGATATATACCCAGTCTTCAAATATATCCTCAAACGTTTGTATTTCTCTTTATATATATATTATTGCTTACTACTTTAGAAAGGATTCATCAGTTAGAAGGGAGCATTACATTACCCCAGACAACTCTGTTAACCGTGCATCTCCAATCTTGAAAGTAAATAAACTAGGTACTGGATCTACAATCGAATGACCTAGCTGAGCTGCAAGACTATAACCCTGTAAAGAAACAAAGATTTATCGAGTAATTCAATCACCTCAATCAAACTAGAAATGCACCATTTATCGATCAAACCTGCTTGCTACTTCCACTAGCAATTAATAGATAATCAGCTTCAATGCATTCAACCAAATTAACTGTACGCCGCTCAAGCTTGAGGAGGAACTTTCCAGCAGCAGTAGCAGTTGCGGTTGTGACAACTTTCCCAGTCTGCAGAGAAACTGATGGAGCAACTTGTTAGAATTGTGAAGCCTGAAGGAATCTTGAATTAGAAAGAATTCAGAATTGGAAGTTTGAAAGAATTCGGATTTGTGAAGCCTGCAGAAATTCGGATTCAATTCTGCGTCAAACTTTATCTGATTCGAAAGTAGATCAAACGAAGTCCGATTTAAGCGAATAAGCATTCGTTGGAAAGATAATTTCGATACGAATCCAACGCCGCAAGAGTTACAGCAAAATAAGCCTGCACGCGCTCTCACGCGCCCCAAGAAAATTCGGTGGTCAGGTTTTACGCGGATTTTCCGAATCCGTTTCCTTTTCGGTTTTTTGAGTCCAAACCGACAATGGATTGTTCCTACACTATAAATAGACATGTAAAACGTCTCATAGGTGAGTTATATGATGTACAAAGGGGTCTCTAAGGGTTTTAGGCTTAGATTGACGTGTTTGGGAAGGTGAGAGAAGATTTGTAAGCGAGATTCGTGATTGAGAGTGAGAGAGATAGAGGCTTGAGTTTGTAATCATCAATTTGATAGTGGAAGAAGTGCTGGTGCACTCCGTGGACGTAGGGAATTTCCCGAACCACGTAAAACTCTTGTGTCTCTTTTATTTTCTGTTTTGTGGTGTGTGTGTGCTTGATTGTGCTTTGCATATTTGTTTCGCGTGTTCACTTTCTTAACACAACTGATAAAGACAGCTTGCATACATTCAGTAAGACCGAGAAAGCTTCTCTTTAAGCTTCCCAGATTAAAGAACACAATTAGAAGAATGCTGAAAACCAATTATTTATGAACCAGAATATCATTTTCAGTGATCTATAAAGTTCAAATCTGTGAAAATACTATGCATCTGGATAAGTGCTAGAAGTGTATATAGTTTTTCTTCATTGCAGAAATCGAGAGTTCAGACATAAAAAATAGTAGCAGATCAATCATGCAAATGTTCTCTATAGGCAGGGCTGTAGTCATAACTGTGAAACACTAGTAGATTCTAAAATTTTATAAACAGAAAATTGAATATGGAGATGCAACATGATTTTCCACTCATCCCATTTTGAAAAGGATATCATTCAAAAGGGACTCAACTTAAAGGCTAGGCAACATACCTCCCCTTTGCTTTGCTTCAGACAGAAGACAATCAATTATCATAGAAGAGCTGTCACTGACAGGAAACACCCTTCCGTCGTCCTCAATCTGTTGACAGATAAGCATAAATCAGCCGTGCAAAATATAATGAAAAAAAAAATATATATATATATATATATATGATGCTCCAAGGATGACCTTCAGTTCCACTCCATGATCAGAAAACCATGACATAGTATCCACTGGGCCATGCAAGTTGAAGAAAGATCCTCTAAATTCTCTGTAACCCCTAGGGTAATGTTCTGCCAATATCTACAAAGGAATTAGTCATTCTGAAGTCTGAGCATCAAGTACAACAAAAGACATTGTATGTACAATTGGGGCTAAAAAAGGAAAGACGGAAATTACATTGATGCAATGAAAATGCAAAGAAACAAGTAGCTATAGCTGGATTTAATTTACTTGATAGATCCACTATCATTTTGGAGTGTATTCAACCAGAAGGGAGACATATAAAAGTACAGCTACTAATACTCTGAAGTCTAATCTCTTTACACATTATCCTATCAATGTAGCTCAAATAGTAATCACAGTCACAGTTGCGGTACAATGTGAACGATTACTGAAATCAAATTCAGAACTACAAACTCCTCATTTTCATACATAATTATATTAATATAATTAAAAAAAAAAAAAAAAAGGAACTACAAACTCCTCCTTTTGATCAAGGCCTTTCCTCAATTCCTATATTACAATGACAGTAATCTTCAAATAATCAATCATCCCCAAGACAAACAATGACATACATAACACTCCTCACATAACAAACAAAACACAGTATGTTGCCTAAACTCCACTCCAATGACTCCTATCACAATTAAGTATACTGTTTCCAATACATTGAATACCAGTAACTAAAAACAACTCTCACCTTATTCTCAACACAATGACCATTAGTTACATTGCACCTGCCACCCCCAGAAATCCTCACCTGCCAATAACAACAACAATTCAAAAATCATCAATAAACCCCAACAGGGCACAATCATTCATGAACACTAACATCACATAACCACAACAAAATAAAGATAGAACCTTTGAAAGAGGCTTTGCTTTCTCTAGAACAACAACATGAAGCTTAGGTGCAACAGTCTTAGCTCTTATAGCTCCAAAAACTCCAGCCGCTCCTCCTCCAACCACCACCAATACCTCTTCACCTGACTACCCATTAACCAAAAACACAAAAAAAAATTAAAAAAAAAAAAATCAAGACCCCATCTCCCAAAACTGAACTAGAACTACATGCACATGTCACAACTCACCACCACTTGACATGTGGGGATAGCAGTAGTAAATCTTTTGCTCTTGGAGCTGAAAAGAAGACAACTACGGTTCCATCTGACACTTGCAGATGCTTTAGAGACACCAAACTGGAGGACATAGCGAGCTAAAGTGAAATCCATGCGTACTAGCAGACACCAGTCGACACTGGACCTGGATATCATTTGCTGTGCCCAAAAAAAGGCGCATAAGAAAAGCGCATTCCATACGACGCCGTTTCAAATAACAAATTAAAAGTTGATTTTCTTTGTAAGTGGGCTGGACTCATACACTCAAACGAGCCCATACACTCTATTAAAAGGGAAATTGATATTTAAGCTGGCACGGATGTAATATTGTAATACATGAAACTATGATAATGTTAATATACATCACCTACCAAACACTAGCCGACTCAAACTAAAATTTCAAAATTGATAAGCAACAAAGTTTTTATAATAATTTTTTTTCGAAAAAAATAAAGTTTTTATAAGAATATAATTCCTTAATGAAATTAGTTGTGAAAGCACTTATAAATTATAGATATGATATCACTTTAAGTTTTCATAAACACTATTATGATTAAGAAGCATGATTAAGAAACTTGAAAAAAATAATCATAATCCATCTGTAGATTTCAAAAAGTTATGACAATAACTATCATATAATGTGATTTGATGGTAAAGAGCACTTATTCAATCTGGTAATGATATATATTTTCAAATGACTTCAGCATAAATAGTAAGAAAAGATACTTAGTCAAATAAACATATTTTATAAAACAAACATTTTTTTTTCACAAAGCATGAAAATGAGAGAGAGTTTGAGAGAGTTTAGTTGGGATAAGGTACTAGTAAGATCCACACAATTTTTATGTTAGTGATATGTTCTTGCAAATGATGTATATTAAAGTATATGTATGAATTTCTATCGAATCCATGCCAAAATTTATGAACTTTCTATTTTTGATGACTGCAGTAAAATTGTACATGGCACCAAGATGGTATATATACATTGTTAAAAAGAAGAAACTGCACAAAAATCATGCCAAACTTCACCCTAGTTCCTGTTGTAGTCTTATCAACTGTGATGACAAACTTATATTAATAGCACATAAAAAGATAATAAACATGAAGAACCATATCAAAATTAAACAAGAAGCTTCCCCAAAAGTAATTTTATATGATGGTTGGTAAACGAAGCTTCCCCACATCCTTTCTTCAATAATCTTATATAAGTGGCTTGGAAATGGATAATTGAATTGCAAATTACAAATCACACCCCAAAATTTTGGGCCAAATAATTGAATGGATAATTGAATTATAACAATATTATATATATCAAGTCCCAAAATTTTTCAATAATCTTAACTAAATTAATTAAATTAATCACTTCTAAACTTACATTACAAAACAAAACTCTTGCCTCCTTGAGTGGAAAGATTCATGCCAGTCCTACTAGAAGACCTTTTCTCTCTAACTCGACATGCAAAACCTCCATTAATTTCTCTCTTCTTCTTGGAGAAATAATAATGGTCTCTCCCTCTAATTGCATCAGAAACCAAATGCCTTCTAAATGTTGTAATGAAAGCTTCTACTCTCGCATTCAACTCCTCCTTTGAAAGCCTTGAAGACTCTTCTTCTTCATCTTCGTTTTCATTTTCACCTTCATTTTTGCCATCTTCAATGGTCTCTTGCTTCACATTCTCTACACATTTCTCCACTTCTTTCTCCACCTCTTCCTTCACATTTTCATGTTCATGACTTTCTGTTGCACCCCTACATTGTGGTTTCTTCCTCTTGACAATCTTCACATTGTCCTCTTGATCACTTTCTTGACTTTGAGTGGACGTTTTGGTGGGCATGGAAGTGAAGAAAATGGCTAGAAGTACAACATTTAGTAGAAGGAACACCCATAGCCTCCATTGCTCAATGAAGAACATCATTATAAAGCGTTTCAAACATGCCATCAAAACAGCTGTTCCTGCTGTGAACAACACTTTCTGTATGTTCTCATCTCCAAACTCCCTGTCTTTTGCTTCTCTCTTTGCCTCCATTGAATTTCTTTTCTGTTCTTCAAGTGGGGTTGTGGGGTCGTGGGGTGGTTACGACTTGACAAACATGGTCACATTTATATAAGCGGCTTGGAAATGGGGGTATAAAAATGCCCTTTGCATTTTATTTATTTTTGCAAATGCCATTGGGTGGATTTTTCGATGAGGGGAACCAGCCTGTGAGACTGTGATGATAAGAGAAAAGGAGTGATGATGATAGGAGAATGTGAAATGACCGAAGTGAGGAGACAAGAAGACAGATACTGTGTTTGGAAGTGAATTATTACAGTTACAATATAATATACAATATGATTGTCCCAATTTTGGATTTTAGCTTTGTTAGTTTTTTTATGTCTGGTTTTGGCATGTATATGATATCACACTATGGGGCCTCTGCATAGCATGCCCAAGTGTGCTCACCTCTTCTCTTTTAAATTTCTAGAATGAGTCCAAAAGTCTTTTAATTATATAATAAAAATGGTATCGATTTGAAAATAAGCAAAACAATCTAGTTGCCTGTTTGCTTGTTGGTAAATTATACTTCTATTAAATTTAATAAGACAGAGATCTTTTATCTATTTTTGAAACAACAAAATATCGTTTTCAAAACTGATTAAATCTCTTGAACTTTTGAGGTTAATTAAAATCTCCAATCTATTTATCGTTAGTGATGTAGTTGAGCTATTTCACACATCATCATTACAATACTTAGAAATTTCAATACAACAATTGTAATACACTATAACTTATATCATATCATTTAATATAAATAATTAATTTAAAGGTTCTTTTTTAAAATAATATAGTATGAATTCCATGATCAAAATAATATATATTTTCACATAATGCATGATTGTAAAAACATGTATATTTCCTTAAAAAATTAGTCTAAACTGAATCTTAAACGTATCCAATAAGAAGAATTCAATTTAAAATCTAGAGGGAGAATCAAAATGGGTGTTTGCTGATGGATTCTCAAAAGCCTTTTCTGAGAAGGCAAATAAAAAGGAAAAAAAAAACAAGTACTTGGTTGGTGTGGTCTGTGACTGCGATTCTGCTTGCTTGGCAGATATGTGCCTGCTTACAGAGAACATAAAGAGAAACGTGAAAATCCAAAAAGCACGCCTGCTTGACCCCACATGTTTCAATCTTTTCAATTTTTAAACAAAAAGGTTCACTCTAGTGTTAATTAATTATTGTCACTGGCTTATGACAAAGTTTGCCAAGCAGAGATGGTCATTCTTTTGAATTTTGATTACATGAGTTATTGGCAGACAATTTAGTTTTCAATACGTGACACTCAAAGAATGATGAGTGATGACTTGTAGAGTCAGTAATAAGTGTATTTGTTTTGCATGTTTGGGAGCAAAATTATTGAAATTTGGCTTTTGGTTTACTACTTGCTAGTTCTATTTGGTCGACAATATTTTACAACCGATATTATCACATTCTACTGCATATGAGCATCATCATTATTTGTAGATTGACTAAATAGACAAATGATGTGGAAACTTCAATTCAACCATAATGTTAAATTGGTAATTAAGTTATATACAAAGATGAAAGATCATTGCATATGATGTATGCATTGAATGAGTTGAAAGAGAGTTTAAAGATGGTAAGCTTTTTTTTGCACTGAAATTAGTGTAAATTTGAAAGTAATACCCAATTATTAACCTGAGTTTCTTTAACATTATTGTAAACTATAATTTGTTAATAAAGATCACAAAATATCATGGTTTGCATCCTTGTCCATAAACCAATCTCCCCTTTTTTTATTTGTGAATTATAGTTAGTTAAACTTATTTCAATTGATCGGTCCCAATTTTCAAACTCACTTAAACTTTAATGTTATCTATTCAAAATTTTTCAAGAAGTTATAGATACACTAACTTATTGCTACTCTCATATGGTTATGTGTCACTCACTGGTCATTTTAACCATTTACATGAGTTAAATAGCATACAATTTAGCATTTTATACATGAAATTAAAGAATGATGATTTGTTACTAGTAAAAAAAATGGTTTGTTTTGCATGTTTAAGAGCTAGACTATTGAATTTGTCTTGGTTGCATAATATGGTCAAAACATTTGACCACATTTTACTATTACGAGTCGACATTACCACATAATCTAAAACTAACGTGTCATTTGTTGCATCATCAATATTTGTAAATTAACTAACAAAGTAGATAATGTGATGGTGTCAAATCTGTCAATCCAACAACTGCAATGACGTTACTATTCTAATTAAGATAAGTCTCGAGTAGTATTACGTATTGCATTTTTTTTTTTTATCAAATTCTTATAAAATGTTTCACACAATTTCTAATTCAATTCATTATTGTTTACCATGTTTCACGATGGCATAATTTTAGACGAACAATGAAGAACAGATCAAAATCCCAGCACCCGAAAAACATGATATATAGTAAATAAAATTAAACCTCTAGGCCTCATCTACACTTACATAAAATTATGCCGCAATTTGGAAACAAATACTACATCATTACTGAGGTTTATAACACCTATAACATTAGTTGCCTGGTCAGAGCAACCATTATAGATGGTATATAATATAACTTTGATCTATCTGATATAAAGTGAAAATTGACACTAAACATGAGAATAGAATGACAATGCAAAGAATGATCAGAGTGAATATATAGATGCTCGTTATTCAGTTTCACTGTACCCCTCATGCTATGCAGCCAGATTACCATCTTTTCCCAGACAAAGATATAAGCTGCACAAAAGACGGATGAAAAAGTTTTAAGGAGAGATTAATTGGGGATATAAAGCAATGTTATCTACAAGCAACCATCTCTTTAAGAATGTGATATTGTTATCCATGCAAGAGATTCAATTAACAAGCCTACTCAATTTATCTATCTACACTGCTCTGTGATATTCAATGAATATGTCCTACATCAAATGTTTATAGCTAGGTTGCACTTACACATTGGATTATTAAGAATGCATATTCAACCAAGTTAGATCAAGCATAAATCACTGATTTCAATGTTTCTGTGGGGATTAAAGTTATGTTACTTTGGGCAAATTCGAAACACAGGAAAAGGGATAAAAGAAACTAACCTGACGCGCAACCTGTGCCAGTCGCCGACTGTCCCTAGATGATTCGTTTATCAAGCTGGACTTTTGTGAATTTGCAGCATTGCTTTGTTTCTCCGCTGCCCTCCTCTTTATAGTGCTGTTGTCAGGAGAAGTGTTTCCATCAGAATTGGTCAGGGATCCTTTCTTGCGTTTCCTCTCGAAAGTGTACTTGAGCACCCTATTGCAATCTAATTTACTAGGAGATTCGTTAGTCTCAACACATAAGTTAACATCTTGTGAATCAGAATTCACCGATGAATCAGAATGCATCGGTGGTACATCATCAATCTGAGAACTCAATTCAGAACATACTCCCGTCGGATTTTCTACAGCATCACCTTCTGGTTTCCCCAACTCACCTTTCAGTTCCGTAACCTCATTTGCAGCATTCAAGAGAAGTCTACATCTATTCAGAGCCTTAATACTAACAGTAATATTTCCTGATCCTGATACAGGACCAACTCCCCTTCTTATTAGTGTCAACCCTGGATCCAAACGGGGCAATGGTTTCATCTTAGCCTCGTTTTCAGCTGTCTTTGATCGATCTTCAACAGGTTTAAAATTTCCACGGATGGCAAAAGAATAAATCATACGACTATTAAAATTAGATGATGGTGGACAAGGTCGAATGATCTGATCAGGAGGAGAAATTAATGCGGTAGCACTCATGTCACTTGACACTGTCATGTTTCTTTTTCCGTCATAAATGATTATACTTCCATCTTCACTAGAGTTGTTCTTATGCTGCAACTTTTCATCCAAGCTACTAATTTTTTTTGCATCCACAATTCCAGCCTTCAGAGAAGATGGCATGCATGCAGTTACCTCAGACCCAACATTCTTACTGCCCGAATATGTTTTGCAACTGGAAAGCACTGAAAACAACTGATGGGGTTTTATGGGCTGAACAGAATGAGCCCTGCGTAAGGCAGCTTTGGTTTTACCAAGCCTACTCTTTCTTCTTCGTGATGTTCTGAAGTTAACAGGTTTCTTCATTTCTTCTGCAGAAGCATTCTTTGATTTGGCCTTAGGAGACAGTATGGTGCATTCCCTTGCATCCTTATCGCTCATTTTAGATGTCAATTCATTCACAAGGGAATGTTGACCTTCTACATCTCCCAAAGGAGGCACCTTCCCATCCAGCAAATTGCTTTCGAGTGCATGGATTCTCTGAGTAAATCCGTTTCTGTAAAGGTCAGGCTCTTTGCTTCTAATTACTATGGTGGCTAAGTCAGGGTTCTCCACGTGAGGAAAACTCAAATTTTCAGTCTGTCGTGTTGTACTGCAGCATCTGTTATCCAAAATCCTCTGATTTAATGGCCCATCATCTATGTCAGAGCTAGTCACAGATTCAAGTCCTGAGCTCAAAATAGAGGGTATAATGGCTTCAACTGTCGCATTTTTGTGAGAATCTGCATCATCCTTTGTGATTTGTCCATTCAAAGGCTGCAGTTGATTTTTCTTCACCTTCTCAAGTTTATCTCTAACCCATTTCAACTCTGTTCTAAGATCTGTTATAACATCCTCTGCTTCATATAGCTGCGCTTCAAGCTCATCAATTTTTCTCTGCTGGGTCAAGGACGTTACTTCTGCGTCCTTTGTCTGTAAATAAGTAACTATTGGTTAATGCAGTATCAATGCACTATCCTATGAACTTTTATTCATTCACAGCATGCTAGAAATGTACAACCAACAATAATAAGAAGTGATGCAATGAAGCAAGTTGGTCAAAATTATAAATCAAAACACACATGAACATGGGGTCAAAAAGCAGACATTAAAGAAAAACTATAGTGAAACTAATAATGAACTTCAAATCAGACCAATAAAAACCTTAGAAGCCTTAAATCGTATAAAAAAAATGAACATATCCATGGTGGACAAACTACTTAGTAATACCAGACATTATATTATCTAAAACTTAGTTTCAATCCATTTAATTGTGTATTAATTAATGACAGAATTTCGTCTTTAATCAACATCTTTATCTTCTCAACCAAGGAATTTGATGCACATTGACTGGCATCCTTATTTTCTTTTCTAGTTTAATTAGTGAGGACCGTAAAATCACCAATAAATGAGAATACAAACTAACGATACTGGTTATATAGAATCGCCCGCACCTCAAAATATAGACAATAACAAATTCTAAACAAGACAAAGAAGAACCATTTGAAGCCAAATGCAACGTCTAAAGTCTAAAGCATCCTCCTCAAACATCCCATCTTCACCATTAAAATAAATTTCCCTTCCCTTGCAAACACTCTACTATTGGGATCCACATCAAACAAGATGAGCTCACTAATTAAATCCATCATCCACAGGCAAGAATATATTCCTCACACAAACTACAAAATATTACACCAGCTGCACCTTAATCTTCCCTAAGGTTCACTTTCTTCTGTCAAGATCATTACTCTATCTTTACCTCTCTCATTCAAATATCAACAACCGCAATTTCCCTGCTTGCTCATAAATTAATATTTCTCAATGCAAAAGCTACACAGACTATAATCATGTAGCACAACCCTAAACCTCCTACTAGACAATAACAAACTTACAAGCTTGTTGTGTAAATCAATTGAAAAACTCCTATCCAAAAAAAATAAATAAATAAATCGGAAAACGTACATGCACACACATTAGAAAAGGAGACAAAATAATTCCAATAACAAAAGTCACAATCAAATGACCAATAACAAATATCTTAATAGTAAATTAAACAGTGCATCACGAAATATACACCAATTTTACTTCCATCATATTCAAACATTTTTCATGAGAAACGCAATGCGATAACCAAGAAGAACCACGGCATTGGCATCACTCCAGCTCCATTTGACACATACCAGAAACTAAAAGCAAACGAAAATTCTAAAACTTCCAAATTCCAACAACCGCTTTCACTTCAACCGAATTCGAATTTCGAATCTCACAATAACACCAATATTCACACATCCAAACACGCAAAATTCAAAAACCGAATTCAAATTCCAAATCTCACATTACACTATCAAACACAACAGGTAGCAGTATAAACACATCTGATCCAAACACACAATATTGGAAACCGAAAAAACAATAATGACCAAACGAAACATTCTTTAAAAAGGCATTTGAACCTCCAAAACAAGCTACCTTAGAATCGATGGTCTGTTTGAGTAATAGAAGCATACGGAGGGCGTCGTCTCTTGTACTATTCAGATCCCGCTCAAAACGCAGCGTTTTGCGCTCCGAAACCACAATCCGCGCCGCCGCCTCCCTCGCTGTGTTGAGGATTATGTCCGCGTACGCCTTCTTCAACGCCACCATCTTCTACAAAAACAGAAACAGAAATTCAAGTATCAAAACAATCGAAATCGACAAAACTCCAAAGGCATTTTCGAAAAACAAAAAAAAAAAAAATGGAACCTCTGATTCGTCCATGTATTGAGAGAACAGCTACTCTTAGTCTGATTTTCTTTTTCGGTCTTACTGGAGTGACATTTAACGGATCTGTTAGAAAAAGGGCAGGAGGATATAAGTGCAATGACAGATTTGCCCCTACAGTTGGAGTGTGCGTGGAACGAAACGGTGTCGTATAATCGTGTCAGTGGTTTAGGCGGGAAAACGAAAAGTGGGGTCCACAGGAATTTACTTCGTGTATTTTCCATTTTTGAGTTTTTACCATTTTTAAATGATTAGAGAGAGTATCCGGTTTACCAAATGCACAGGCACTTGGAGTATTCAATTGATAATATTAAATGAGTTTTACTAAGTTAAAGATTGACTAACGTTATCCACCGATAATAATAGTATGGATTGATTGTAAAGATAGTTATCAAAAAATATTTAATTATTATTATTATTATATAACTTTACCAATAAATAAAGTAGTCAATCTCATATTATTGAGATTTAATTATTTTATTGATTGAATATTTTTATTCAATAATTATAATTATTAAATTAATTTTAATAATTAATTTAATTAATAAATAAAATTATTCAATCAATGATGCAGTACATTATAGCATCGTGAGTAAATTTTTAAAATGTTTTGTATGTTCAACAACGATGCATCACGTGACGTTGCAATCCCTGTACTAACAGTTTCTCTTTCTACAACCGAAACGTGCAGGGACAAGCGATGACCAGTTTACCCTCAGAGTTCATATTCAAATACGTGTGTCAGTTGGGGACTGTGGGGTCCCGTTGGTGTTGAAAGTGAAAGTTCTGGTTAGGCCATTTGGGCCGCCAAACGGTGTCGTATTTTTACGTGAATGGTTTAAGCGCGCAAAATAAACGTGGGGTCCACGTGAATTTTTTTTGCCCTTTTCCTTTCAGGGAAGATGCGCGGTTAGGGCACGGTTTTTTATTTTTGAAGTGTCACGGGCACTTGTAATGATAAAAAGAATGTTAATTATATGATTAGAAATGTTGATAGTTAATATTAATGATGACTAGGGAATCGTTATCGAAACCTCTCTTTTTCGTTATTAAAGATTTTGCTATGCTACTGTATTTTTTTATTATGTGATAACTATACAAGAATTGAAAAGACTCAGAATAGGTAATATTTTGTTTCACAATGTAAACTCATTAGTAAAAAAATTATTGTAAAGAAAACAAAAAATAAATAGAACTCGCTAGTTTTCGAATTTGTCCATCAAAAGCAAGTGTTTTGTTGTTCAATAGCTTGGGACAATTTTATTTGATGTAAAATTGGACAAGTTAGTTTTTTTTTTTTTTTTTTAAAAAAAATGTAATTTTAAGGTAATTTTACTTTAATTATAAAAAATCTATCACAACTTATCACTATTAAATAATGGATCAAAAATCTACTCTTATAACATGAGCTATAATTTATATTCACAATAAAATAATACGTCTACTTTTATAACACAAGTTAAAATTTACACTCATAGTAAAGTAATAAAATTCTTCACACATATTAATAACTCACAAATAAGACGATAAAATTATTTATATATACTGGTAAGTATGTATGATAGAATTCAAACTTCTGATAAATAATAAATGAATTACTATTTAAATTTAAAGTTATGAGTGAATTCCCAATTTTTACTGAGATGGGAGATGGGAGAAACCATTTTTATTTTTATGAAAGAAGGGAGAAACAATTTTTATTTGTTCAGTAAAAACAATTTGGACTAAACTTCGTGTCACCGATTTTTGTATTTGTAATTATGTCTTTAACTCTTGGATTTATAGTAGTCTATTAATAGTCAGATTTTTATATTTAAACAATATTATTTGTGGGGTTTAAATATCTACTTCCATAAATAAAAAACAACTAATATCTTAATTAAAAAAAAAAAAAAACTATTTACACAAACTGTAATATGTATTTAATAAAAATTAGAATTGAACTCTCAACCTCTTAAACAATAGAAATATATATATATATATATAAATATACAATCACTTATACTAATAGATGATATTTATACTAATATTTAGACTTTTGTTCGAGTTTGGTTGCAAAGTAATATTTCTTTTTTTATCATTAATGTAGCAACCACGTAGTACCATTAATTCTGGTTCAATTATTATTGTTATATATTAATGTAGCAACCACGTAATACCAATAATTTAAGTTCAATTATCATTCAACTGATCAAGCACTATGGTACCATGACTTGACATTGTGCTTCTGGAACTAGTGATTGCTACAAAAACCACTTGATATCAGTATAGCTGATAGAAGGATTGAAGGGTGACTTAGTAGTCAATGATGCAATCGAAAATTCAAATTATTAGTTTTCTATATAATCACAATGTGATTGAAAATTTACTAATATCAATCGGCAGGGATTAGTTAGGATAAATTTAAGTATGAACAATGTGATCCAGTTCAAAGATCAATTTTGTCTAAATTTTAGTAATTTGAGACATAAATGATTATAACTTTTTTTTGGGATATAAATGATCCATGCACCTTTTTTAGTCATTTCATGGCATTCGCACTCATATTGTGCATATACTATTATGTAAAATCTTATTTATAATATTGAAATCTATTAACTTTATCATTATTGTATTTAATGCTAATGTAGGCTATGTAGTATTATAGGAAGACTTGTTATTGCGTATGTGAGGTGCCAAATAATTTAGAATTCAATTATAACTTTGCTTGCGGCAGTTGCTTTCAATTTTAAAAGCTAAATATTACTGTACATATTAAAACAGTGAGATAGTTGATTAAAACAGCTTGATGACTTCCATATCTTTTCCTGGGTTCAATGGATTTCCATGTTTGACCATAGCAACTTTTAATAATCTATGTTTGACCATACCAACTTTAAATAATCCCACTTACATCAGCTTTTGGCCAACAAAAGATAATGACATTAGACATGTAAATCACAAATTTTAAAAAATAAATTGTTATTTATTTTATTTTATATAAGACTGTAAACTCTTCTAGAAGCCCAAAAATCCTTTTTAAAAACAATTGGGGTTCTGTTTTTGGCACCTTTTTAAGATTTGATTTGTCAACAAGAAGAAGTTTAGCAGTCCATTATTTACTCGAATTAGACACATTTACCTGAGGTAAGTCTATGAATAATTTCATAGTCAATGTGATAGAGATGGATGGCCTTATTCGATAGGCATTCGAATAATAGAAAATATTTTAATTCGAAAAAATTAAAAAAAAAAAAATTATGAGCAAAGTAAGCTTCAAAGAGTCGCTTGTGTTTTGCTTTAGTGGTAAGCAACACACCCTTGAGAACTAGGATTGGACGTCTAAATAATGCATCCACTATGTGACTGTGTTTTCCCACCATGTATGGATCGTTCTCTCACCGTTATGTGGATCAATCTCTATCGTATTAGAGTTGCTTTTCGAACCGCGTTATCGGTATTCCATCTCGTATGGTCCCAATAGTCATTTGGATCAATTCAATCACTAAAAAAAAGTTTCAAACAAATGAACATCACTTTTTCACTAAGTAATAATAATCCATTGTTCTAAGAAGATTTTATTATTATACAAGTATTTATTTTGTTTTTTTAAGAAAGTTCTTGTTCTATCTAATTAGAAATCATAACGTCACCTTTGATATATGTGAAAAATAATGTTGATCAATGGAGACTACTAGTGATGAAGTGATAAAACAGGACCCAAACCACCCACTTTATTTCGAATAAAGAAGATGAGTGGCATTCGAGTAATTATATTGGTGCATACCCAAATCCCACAAACCTGATTGGCTGCCCACCCCAACCCCAATCTCCATAAAGATTATAAAATATTCACCATAATCAAATAACAAAAACCATCAAATAATTTAAATTAAATTAAACTCAATAAATAAAATAATATTCACTCTTATTTAAGAAAACGTTCAAAGTTCGAATTTCACTTTTCTCGTGAAATAATTAAGTATCGGGAGATTTACCTCTTGAGTTACAGAAGTTTCTATGCTATAACATATGCCTCATCAATAGTGTTTGATCTATACGTATTCGAACCTAAAGACTCGTTTCTTTTGAAGTTATTAAATTTTTAGGATTAAAATATATTTGTCCAATTGTTGTAATGATTAACAATAAGTTATTATAATGACTAAGAGTTAATTGTTGTACATTTGTCATAGAATGAACAGAATTATTGTAACAATTAAGTAGCAAATGTTGTAATAGAAAATAAAAAAGACAGTATCATTTGTAACGTGGTTTGGATTTCACTTGGTCTACAAAGTCACGTCCAGATGTTTATATTGATTAATGAATATTCAAATAATACGTACACAACTTGATTTATTTCACTAAAAACTTTCTCTTTATGGTAGACACAGAGTATTTCACTCTTTCTAATAATCTAGTATAACGAGCTTTCCTCGACTTTTAAGATCTCTATTTACTTTGACTTTCTTTAATGGCTTAAGATCAATCCTCTCTCAAAAACAAACACTCTTTCATCTCAATTGCTGAAAATATCCTAAAATGTTGATCATTTTCTAAGATTTAAAGTACTTGGAAAAATATTCATGTTTTACAAAAGCACAGGCCGCTCTCATAAAATATTCTTCTCTCACATTCTGCACATCAATGTTCATGAATTTGATTAGTATTTATAGCACCACCATACACTCTTAAATCTCATCAATATTTATCTATAAAAGAAAAAAATTAATTAGAGATAAAAGAATTAAAATATTTCCCATATTTTTTATCACAAAAGAATATCTTTTTCTTAAATAGGAAATTCTATATTTAATAAATATATATGATCAATTTTCTTTTTCATAGGAAATACAAAAATTATATCGTATTATCCAAAGAAGTGAATAAGTTATCTACAACTTATTTTTAAAGACTTATGGAGATCAAAACTCTTTACGAACGCCTATACAAACAAAAATAGAGCTCCTAACCAACACCTCACTGCCACCAAAGCTCTCAAAAGAACACTAATTATCTCACAGTTCTCTTCCCACTGAGTCGAACCAGAAAAAGAGAAGTATTTAAACCTAAAATTATCTTATAAGAAATTCAAAATAATTAAAATCCAACATTATTAAGTGAATATTCAAATTAATTAATAAAATCTTAGTTTGCTCAAACATTGATGACAAATATTTATAATTGTGATATGATGTCAAACCTTTAAACTAAACCAAAATTGATACCACTTTTATACTTTAAATAATAATAATAAAAAAAATAATCATCAAATTTAGTGCAATATCCACATTGCCCATATTTCTTTGTCATGGACCTGACCACCGCAAGTTGGTCAAAAACTCTTTAATTAATCTCCCTCTAAACTGTGTCTGATGTTTAGTCAAACAGGCTTTAATCATCAAACACACACACCCACCATTGACAACTCTTAAAAAACCACCAGAAAAATGAAATGGAATCACCACAATTCACATACAGCACAAGTGTGTGTCTGTCCAAACTGTCTGCCTGTATTATGACGTGTCCTTTCGTAAACTGTAACTGTAACTGCAACTGTAATTGCTTGTTTGTTGAATTACCACTCAGACACCAAAGTCAATGTCTACCTCTTAGATCATTCAAAACATTTCACGCGTAAACAAGTTTGATTCTTCTGAGTATGAACGTGGATTCTTATAGCTCTCTGAAGATTTCTGTGTCACCCCAGATGATATTTTAGTGATTTAATTCAAAAAGCTATATTCTTTTTCCGTTTTCCCTTCTGGGGTGCAGTGCAGTGCACCATGAGTAGTTTTCCAAGGTTTCTGAGACTCTCTGTTTTGGTTGTTATACCAACTTTAATGTGTTATCCTTGCTTTGTGTCACCAGCTCTTGTTGGTGAGGATGACGTGAGGTGTTTACAGGGAGTGAAGAGCTCACTTAGTGATCCAGAATTGAAGCTGAGTTCATGGAGATTCGCCAACTCTTCAGTGGCCTTTTTGTGCAAGTTTGTTGGAGTTACATGTTGGAATGACAGAGAGAACCGGATCATCAACCTGGAACTGAGAGAAATGAAGCTGTCAGGACAGGTTCCTGAGTCTTTGCAGTACTGTCAAAGCTTGCAGAAACTGGATCTCTCAGCTAATTCACTGTCTGGTATGATCCCTCCTCAGATATGTTCCTGGTTGCCATATTTAGTAACACTTGATCTGTCAAACAATAATCTTTATGGTTCCATCCCACCTGAGCTTGCAAATTGTACTTATCTGAATAACTTGATTCTATCAAATAATCGTCTGTCAGGATCTATACCATACCAGTTGACTAATCTAGGTAGACTTAAGAGGTTTTCTGTAGCAAATAATGGTCTTACAGGGATAGTTCCTTCTTTGTTTGATCATTTCGATAAGGCGGATTTTGTTGGGAATGGTGGACTTTGTGGGGGGCCTTTAGGGGATAAGTGTGGAGGGTTGAGCAAGAAGAATCTTGCAATTATAATAGCAGCAGGAGTTTTTGGTGCTGCGGCGTCTTTGGTTTTAGCCTTTGGGGTGTGGTGGTGGTACCATTTGAGGGGGGTTAGGAGGAGAAAGAGAGGGTATGGACTTGGAAGAGATGATGATGATGGTCGTTGGATTGAGAGGTTGAGGTCTCACAAGCTGGTTCAAGTTTCATTGTTTCAAAAACCGCTTGTTAAGGTTAAATTAGCTGATCTAATGGCAGCTACAAACAATTTTAGTGCAGAAAATATTCTAATTTCGACTAGGACAGGTACTACTTACAAGGCCATGCTTCCTGATGGATCCGTGCTTGCAATCAAGCGGTTGAGTACTTGTAAGCTAGGTGAGAAGCTGTTTCGATATGAAATCAATCGGTTGGGACAGCTTAGGCATCCAAATTTGACACCCCTTTTGGGTTTTTGTATTGTGGAGGAGGAGAAGTTGTTGGTGTATAAGCACATGTCGAATGGAACTTTGTATTCGTTGTTACATGGAAGTAGTAGGACTGAGCTAGATTGGCTGACAAGGTTTCAGATTGGTTTGGGCGCAGCCAGGGGTCTAGCTTGGCTGCACCACGGGTGCCAGCCTCCATTTCTGCATCAGAACATATGCTCCAATGTAATACTTGTTGATGAGGACTTTGATGCTCGGATAATGGATTTCGGATTGGCCAGGCTCATGACTTCATCTGATGAGAGCAGCTATGTTGATGGTGATTTGGGTGAGTTTGGTTACATAGCTCCAGAGTACTCAAGCACTACGGTTCCTTCACTTAAAGGGGATGTGTATGGACTCGGGGTTGTGCTTCTGGAACTAGTGACTGGGCAAAAACCACTTGATATTAGTACAGCTGATGAAGGATTCAAAGGTAACTTAGTGGATTGGGTCAATCAGCTCACGAAGTCTGGCAGAATAAAAGATGCCATTGAGAAGACTCTCTGCGGAAAGGGCTATGATGAGGACATTTTGCAGTTTCTAGAAATTGCAAGTAATTGTGTGGTTTCTAGGCCTAAAGACAGATGGTCTATGTACCAGGTTTATCAATCACTGAATAGCATTGCAGAGAAACATGGTTTGTCTGAACAGTACAACGAATTTCCGCTACTGTTTGACAGGCAAGATAATGAACTAGCATAACTCATACAGAAGTTCTCTACTGCCTTTGGTAAGTTGTTGGAGGCCTTCTTGTAAATGGTTTGACTTCCATTCCAGCTGTCTGTCCTCATTTGTCATGTATTGCTGTATCGTACAATAAGTTTATCAATTTGTAGGTTATAAGATTTGAGGAATCTATTTTTTTGTGACCTTTAACACATTGGTGAGCAGCTCTGATGCTCGAGAAAATCTTTTAATACTCGCCTCAGTCTTTTATGTGTCCTTGAAATTGGATGGGAAACAGGATGAATGAAGCTTACATACAATCATATATCAGCACTCCCAGAAGAAACGAAAAAGCATCATTAATTTGGTTTAAAGTCTTTGACAATTTGGTCTGTGTTTAATGTGTTCGTTTCCCATTTCACAAAACTATCTGTAATATGATTGCTCTGATGTACCTTGTATATTTTCCAATCTCAACTCATGGAGTCGTGTAGAAGTATTGGCACCTGCTTTCTATGGAACAAACTCCCTACTACTTGTTTATGCTTGATTGATGAAAGTGTTATAACCCCAGCAACTGCAAATTGTAAGAAAATTCCAAGATCAACTCATTACTAGCAAATATGTCACCTGCAAGATTAGATACCAAATTGAAAAGGAAGCTTGTGCAAAACTGAACCTTTTGTTATGAACTATTGATCTATGTCCTTGGTATGGCAGCATATCCTGAATAGAACATAGTATAGCTGCATACCGTTAGTGTCATTCGGTGCAGTCTCTGATCAATTTTATGAACCTTTACAGTGATTCTACATCGGCAATGTAGTGATTATGATGTAATAATATTAATCTCAAGAGCTAATAATGCATCCTACATGTATTATTTTATTTTTTCTACCATGCAAAGGACCTAAATATTCTAGTTTGGCTTGACTGTTGCATTTTGAGAACTTTCACCGTGTGTTCAATTGGCATGAAGAATTTATAGTCTATGGAACTTAACTATGCAAAAACAATCACACTTTCTAAGTCAGAATTTTAAACCTCCTAAAATAGAGAATATCAATCAATAACCACTGAGAAAGTTCATTATATTTATTTGATGGATAGTGATGTATTCGAAAGTTCTTTTAACTTTTATTCTATTAATCATTGTGTTCTTGTGTTTGGACCTCGAATTCTAGAATATGTTACATTTTATTCGAAAACCTGTCCTATATAAGAGTTTAATGATGTACTTCTATAAAAATATTATAAATGAATTTTCTTTGTTAAAATGAACCTTACATATGAGTAGAAAACGTTTTCTTCGGTCAGAAGAAGCTTGTAGTTACCAACCACACGCTAACTAGGTCACCATTGACAAACTTTAAGTGGAAGAACATTATTAGCTTTTTAACTTCTTCAATAAGGCAGGCGTCCACCTGAAAAAGACAGGTAAATGTCACATTCCAAGAGCTATCTCTTTATTTGTTTGTTAATTTCTTATAGAAAAGTGATGTGAAATGTACCATTGTAGACCCCACTTAGTCCACTTTAATGGTTTATAGATATGGCAATGAATTTGTATTTGTTTTTTAACCTTTTCACAGCTGACAGTCCAATAAGCATATTTGCATTGTCTGAACCCAGATTATATTCAATAAGTTCTAGTTCTTAGTTCACCATGAATGGTCCGATCCATGTTAAAATAAGCTATCTAAAACTTTTCACCATAGTATTATGGTTGTATGGGACAAACCGTTCGTGTGTAGTAGTATCAGCTGCTGCTGAGGATGATGTGAAGTGCTTAAAAGGTGTGAAGAGTTCACTTCATGATCCTGAGGGGAGGCTACGTAACTGGACTTTCACAAACACTACAGTGGCTTCAATATGCACATTACGTGGGGTTTTATGCTGGGATGCGGAAGAAAATCGGATATTTAGCTTGGAACTTGTTGGAATGAAACTGTCAGGACAAGTTCCAGAGTCCCTGAAGTACTGTCACAGCTTGCAGCTACTTAATCTCTCTAATAATGATCTGTCTGGTCCAATCCCTGCCCAACTATGTTCTTGGTTGCCATATTTAGTTACTCTTGATCTTTCCAACAATGACATTTCTGGCTCTATCCCAACTGAGCTTGGCAACTGTACTTATTTGAATACTTTGATTCTTTCAAATAATCATCTGTCAGGGCATATTCCATGCCAATTATCTCATCTACCTAGGCTAAAGAATTTTTCTGTAGCGAATAATTATCTTTCGTGGAGAATTCCTTCATTCTTTAGTAGAGCTTCCATGTCTCGTCTTGCAATAGATTGTAGATTTTCAGTGGAGCCTCCAGGATCCAAGCCTGGTGGCCGGTTGAGCAACGGGAAACTTGCTTTCATAAGTGCTGCTGTAGCATTTGCTGCCACGGGAGCCTTCTTGTTAAGTTTTGCGCTAGGGTGGTGGTGCCTCTTCAGATGGGGAAGGAGGAAGAGAGTGTATGAAATTGTAAGAGATGATTATCATCGCTGGTTGATAGCTAACCAGCATGTTGAAGTTTCATTATTCAAAAAGCCACTTGTCAAGATTCAGTTAGCTGATTTGATGAAGGCTACAAACAACTTTGATGCAGAGAATATTATAGTTTCAACTAGGAAAGGTACTACTTACAAGGCTGTCCTTCTTGATGGATCTGAGCTTGCAATCAAGGTGCTCAATACCTGTAAGCTTGGTGAGAAGCAGTTTCGATCAGAAATGAATCAACTAGGACTACTTAAGCATCCAAATTTGGCACCCCTTTTGGGATTTTGTATTTTGGAGAAGGAAAAGTTGCTGGTGTATAAGCACATGTCCAATGGAACTTTGTATGCTTTGTTACATGGTGGGAGTAGTAGGATTGAGCTAGATTGGCTGACAAGGTTTCAGATTGGTTTGGGTGCGGCCAGGGGTCTAGCTTGGCTGCATCACGGGTGCCAGCCTCCATTTCTGCATCAGAACATATGCTCCAATGTAATACTTGTTGATGAGGACTTTGATGCTCGGATAATGGATTTCGGATTGGCCAGGCTCATGACTTCATCTGATGAGAGCAGCTATGTTGATGGTGATTTGGGTGAGTTTGGTTACATAGCTCCAGAGTACTCAAGCACTATGGTTCCTTCACTTAAAGGGGACGTGTATGGACTTGGGGTTGTGCTTCTGGAACTAGTGAGTGGTCAAAAACCACTTGACATCAGTACTGCTGATGGAGGATTCAAAGGTAACTTAGTGGATTGGGTCAATCAGCTCTCGAAGTCTGGCAGAATAAAGGATGCGATTGACAAGACTCTCCGCGGAAAGGGCTATGATGAGGACGTTTTGCAGTTTCTGGAAATTGCAAGTAACTGTGTGGTTTCTAGGCCTAAAGACAGATGGTCTATGTACCAGGTTTATCAATCACTGAATAGCATTGCAGAGAAACATGGTTTGTCTGAACAGTACAATGAATTTCCACTACTGTTTGACAGGCAAGATAATGAACTAGCATAACTCATACAGAAGTTCTCTACCGCCTTTGGTAAGTTGTTGGAGGCCTTCTTGTAAATGGTTTGACTTCCATTCCAGCTGTCTGTCCTCATTTGTTATATATGGCTGTATCATGCAATATGCTTATCAAATTGTAGGTTATGAGATTTGAGTAATCTATTTTTTTGTGACCTTTAATACATTGGTGAACAGCTCTGATGCTCCAGAATATCTTTTAATATTCCCCTCAGTCCTTTATGTGTCCTTGAAATTGGATCTGAAACAGGATGAAAGAAGCTTAAATTCAATCATATATCAGTGCTTCCAGAAGAAACGAAAAGCATCGTTAATTTGGTTTAAGGTCTTTGACTATTTGTTCTTAATGTGTTTGTTTTCCATTTGACAAAACCATCTGTAATATGAATGCTCTGATGTGCCTTGTACATTTTCCAATCTCAACTCATGGAGTCGTGTAGAAGTATTGGCACCTGCTTTCTATGGAACAAACTCCCTACTACTTGTTTATGCTTGATTGGTGAAAGTGTTAAAACCCCAGCAACGGCAAATTGCTAGAAAATTCCAAGAACAACTCATTACTAGAAAATGTCACCTGCAAGATTAGATACCAAATTGAAAAGTGTGCTTGTGCAAAACTGAACCTTTTGTTATGAACTTTTGATCTATGTCCTTGTAATGGCAGCATATCCTAAAAAATGTGAGATAGTCTCACATTGGTTGAAAAAGTGAATTTATATTGGTTTATAAGGTGAAGGTTAATCTTCACTCATGAACTAGTTTTTGTAGTGAAATTGGGCTCAAGACCTTTTTCTGACAAAGTATCAGAGCTTGGGTTAGGTATAAACTCAGTTGCATTGGTGCAGGTACTACCAAATGGGTAAGAGTGGGTGTTAGATAATCTCATATTGGTTGAAGAAGTGAATTTGTATTGGTTTGGAGGTGATAGTAAATCTCCACTCATGAGCTAGCTTTTGTGGTAGTGTTGAGCCCGAGATCCTTTTATGACAAATAAAATGACAAATAAAACATAGTATAACTGCATACCGTTAGTGTCATTTGGTGCAGCCTCTGATTGAACAAATCAATTGTTTGTTATTATCCTTCTCCACAAGGAGGGATTATATAGAAGAATTACAAAATAGAAAAGAGTCCTAATCTAGGAAAGGAAACAACTAACAATTAGGAAAGAAAACAATTTACAATCCTTATAATTAGGCTAATTGTCAACTATACAATCTTTACAATTAATAGGTTATATTCTAACACTCCCTCTTAAGTTGGTGCATAGATATCACTCATGCCTAACTTGCTAATTGAATCATGAAAGTTCCTTCCATTAATCGCTTTTGTGAGGATATCTGCGAGCTGATTCTTACTTGGTACATATGGAAGCTCAATTATCTTTTCTTCTATCTTCTCTTTGATGAAAAATCGATCAATTTCCACATGTTTGGTACGATCATGTTGGACAGGATTATTGGCAATCTGAACTGAGGCTTTATTATCACAATATAGCTTCATGCTACCTTTTTGATAAAGCCCCAAATCTCCCAACAAGTTCTTCAACCACAATAATTCAGTAATTCCTTGGGCAATCCCTCGGAATTCTGCCTCAGCACTAGATCGTGACACCACGGTCTGTTTCTTACTCCTCCAAGTGACTAGGTTACCTCCTACAAAGGTGAAATAACTAGAAGTAGATCTCCGATCACTAACATTACCGGCCCAATCAGCATCCGTGTATCCCTCAATATCTAGATGTCCATTTTTAGAAAAAATTAATCCTTTGCCAGGAGCTCCTTTTAAGTATCTCAGAATCCGAAGGACTGCATCCGTGTGACTCTCAGTGGGAGTGTGCATAAATTGGCTTACCACACTCACTGTATATGCAATATCAGGACGAGTATGCGATAAGTAGATAAGCTTACCAACAAGCCTTTGATATCTTTCTTTATTTGCTGGGATTTGATCAGGGTGATTTGGACATTCACATAACTTGTGATTTTGATCCATAGGAGTATCTACTGGTTTGCTAGCAAGCATCCCAGTTTCTGTAAGTAGATCAAGAATATACTTTCTCTGATTGAGGAAAATCTCATGTTTTGATCGGGCTACCTCAATTCCCAAAAAATACCTTAAGACCCCTAGGTCTTTCATTTCGAACTCTGTGGCCAAGTGACTTTGGAGATTAGTCATCTCCAGATTATCGTTTCCTGTAACAATCATATCGTCCATATAGACGATCAGTATAGTGATTTTGTCACCCTTACGTTTAAAAAATAAGGTGTGATCAGATTTACTCTGCTTATATCCGAATTTCCTCATGGAAGTATTGAGTCGTCCGAACCAAGTCTAGGTGATTGTTTTAATCTGTAAAGAGCTTTTTTTTAGTTTACAGACTTTACCAGTTTTAGAATTGAGACCCGGGGGAAGATCCATATAAACTTCTTCACTGAATTCTCCATGTAGAAATCCATTCTTTACATCAAACTGTATTAATGGTCACTCCTGATTAGCTGCTAGTGAGAGAAGTACCCTAACCGTGTTTAACTTTGCTACCGGGGCAAAAGTTTCCTGGTAGTCAACTCCGTAAGTCTGAGTGTACCCTTTAGCAACCAACCTAGCCTTGTACCTTTCAATCGAGCCATCTGCCTTGTGTTTGATGGTATAGACCCATCGACATCCAATAACTTTCTTCCTTTTAGGTAGATCTACTATTTCCCAGGTACAATTTTTCTGTAAAGCTTTCATCTCCTCATCCATGGCTCGGACCCAATTCTGGTCTGTTAGTGCATCCTGCAATTTACTAGGAATAGATACAGAGGATAATTGATGTGCAAAAGCTTTAAAGTTTTCAGATAGTCTATGACTTGAGGTGTAATCAGAAATAGAGTAAAGGGCCTTACTATTTACTGAAGGTCGCTCAGGGGAAAAACCAAACCGTACAGGTGGTCTATGTTCTCTACTAGGATATCGTCTAGTAGATAGACTGGGTTCAGGATCTGTGTGATTTTCATTTGATAAGTCATTAGATAAAGTGAAAGGTTCAAGAGTTACCTCGGGAGCATTTTCAACCTCAGAGTTTCATTGACGAACCGGTGATGGAGAAGAGGAAGGTTGTACTACCTGTATGAGAACTGACTCCCCCTGTTTCTCTTTCCTTTTATTCCGCCTTTCATACACTCTCAAGGTTGGTTCTGTCTTTTCTGTGAGACTATCAGGAATCTCACTTTCAGAAGATAGATTTTCTTCCTCAAAAGATTGACTTCTCAGACTAATGGGTATAACAGGTATAACAATGTCAGTTTTAGGATACTTCTCTTCATAGTTCGGATTCTCCCCTTGAAGAGAAGTCTTGGAGGGAAAATATGTCTCATCTTCCCAGAACGTAACATCCAGTGACACAAATACCTGACGGTAAGGAGGATGATAACATTTGTACCATTTTTGTGAACTAGAATACCCTATAAAAACACACTTAAGAGCATGTGAGTCTAACTTTCCTCTACGAGGAGTATGCATATGTACATATACCACACATCCAAAGACCTGAGGAAGAATATGCAATGCAGAGTTAATATCACAGTAATGAGACAAGGATTGCAATGGAGTTTGAAAAGACAGAACACTGGATGACATACGATTAATGAGATATGCAGTAGATAGTACCGCATCACCCCAAAAAGATTTAGGCATATTCATTCCAAGCAGTAAAGATCGTGCAACCTCTAAAAGATGGCGATTTTTACGCTCAACAGTACCATTTTGTTGTGGGGTATATGCACAAGATGTTTGGTGGAGAATACCGTTTTTCAAACAAAAAGCTTTGATGCTATGGTTTACATATTCACCACCATTGTCTGAGCATAAAACTTGAATTTTCTTATGAAATTGTGTGAGAATCATATGATAAAAATTTTGAAAAATATCACATACATCACTTTTATTTTTTAAAAGAAAAATTCAAGTCATGTGAGTACAATCATCAATAAATGTAACAAACCAGCGCATACCAGATATAGACACAACGTTTAAGTTGGACCCCAAACATCAGAATGAACAAGAGAAAAATGTACTGATCTTTTATTACCATTACTAAGAGGAAAAACAATGCGATGATGTTCAGACAAAACACATGTCTCACACTGCATATTATTGTGCCCAATAGTTTTAAACAAAGAAGGAAATAAAAACTTGAGACATCCAAAAGAACAATGACCTAAACACCTATGCCAAAGGAGAATATCACTCTCATTGTCGGCTCTAACTTGTACTACTCTGTGAGGATGACTGGAAATACTGTCTGCTGTAAAATAGTACAACCCTCATTTTTCCCTACCAATTCCAATCGTCTCATTGGTTGTGATATCCTGAAAAACACAATGAGAAGGCCAGAACGTAACAACACAATTTAGAGATTTAATGATTTGACTAATCGAGAGTAAGTTGTTAGATAAAGTGGGCACATGTAGAACAGATGATAAATGTAAGGACGGAGTTAGAGATATAGATCCAGCCCCATGAACCGGGGTGGGTGTACCATCAGCATATGACACATTATTGGTTTCAATTGGACTACGATGGCTGAAGTTTTGAAAATTAAAGGTCATGTGATCCATTGCACCAGAATCAATTATCCAAGTATTATTACTAGAAATTGTAGAAACATTGAAAGCAGAATGAAAAGTACCTGAGTTGGAGAATTGAATTTGAGAATCACATATGTTACCTTGTGGAGGGGAAGACGAGTTGCTAGAGGATGATGCAAGGGAGGCAGTTCCATTCTTCAGAGGCCCCCTTCTTCCTTTTTTCCAAGTACCACTCAAGATATCGATTCACTTTCCAACATGCATCTTGAGTATGATTCTTCTGTCCACAGTGAGTACATTTTCTGTCCCCTGAACTCCCCTTATTGATTAGTAGGGCAGAGTTGTCACTTACTTGTGGTGGAGCGAGCATAGTGGCTTGACGTTGTGCCTCACGACGGACATAGGCAAATGCCCCTTCAACACTAGGAAATGGATCCATACGTAAAACATCAGCTCGCACCTTGTCAAATTCAGAGTCTAGTATTGCCAGGAACATGTACACTCTCTATTTCTCAATGCCATCATTAAGTCGAATCACATTTGTAGCATCAATCATGTCGTTTGGACAACGGTGATCCAACTCCTGCCAGATTGTGTTCAATTCCCCATAGTATTCAGAAATATGACGCCCATATTAGCACATATGGAATGTCTTGCTGTTGAGTTCATAGATGATGGACTGATCTACACCATCATAGTAGGTACGGGCAATTGCTTCCCAAATGGCCTGAGCTGTAGGTAATCGAATAAACATCCCCATAATTTTGGGAGTCATAGATCCAAGGAGCCATCCTTGCACAAGAGCATTGTCTGCCAACCATCGTCTATAGGTGGAATCGGTGGTTGCAGGCTTAACACTTTCTCCTGTGAGAAAACCATACTTGTCTTTTCCAACCACGAAAATCTCGACAAACTTAGACCATAAAGGGTAGTTTGACCCGTCCAATTTAATCTCAATCTTAAATGAGTTATCATGAAAATAAATTGGAGGGAGTGGTGGAACTATGTGGCTAGATGTTTCAGATTCTTTTTCAATTGGTTTTTCAGTTTCTTTTTCCATATTAGAGTTAACAGTAAAAGCAGAGAATACATGAGCAGCGTACGAAGCAAAGCAGAGCAATGTAATTCCAACAGGGAGTAACAAGTAATACGCGACAAAGCAAGGTCAAAGCATGCAAACCAGTCAAACAAGAAGGCCAATAAAAAAACCTACAACATAGTCAAGGCAAAGAAGACCAAACCAGACAACATGTATAGTCCAACGATGTTGTGTGAGAGCAGTGAGTGGTGCGGCTTGATGAAAGTCGAAGGCGGCGCGTTGACACGATGACAAGGTGAGCAGCGGCAGATGCAAAAGTGAGTAGCAGCAGATGCGGGTAGCACTGCAAATACGGCGTGACGGCGAGAGGAAAAAGGCACAACGACCAGAGACACGTCGGTTCTGACAGCGGAAACAAAACCAGTAGCAGCGAAAAAAAAGATGAAAACAGAACCAGCAGGTCACGGCGGAGGAAGTAGATGACAGTAAACAACAGAATCACAGCAGCTATGAGTGGGTAAGAGACAGCAGCAGAACTCTGCAACAATGGCAGAGGTAGAAGATAATACAAGTGACAGGATCTGGTAAGGTGAGCTCACCAAAAAATAAAAAATAAAAAGTTGAAACTGCTGTTAAAAGAAAAATTTTGAGAGCCTTAGCTCTGATACCATGAACAAATCAATTGTTTGTTATTATCCTTCTCCACCAAGAGGGATTATATAGAAGAATTACAAAATAGAAAAGAGTCCTAATCTAGGAAAGGAAACAACTAACAATTAGGAAAAAAAACAATTTACAATCCCTATAATTAGGCTAATTGTCAACTATACAATCTTTATAATTAATAGGTTATATTCTAACACTGATAAGTTTTATGAAGCCTTTACAGTGATTCTACATTGTGGTAGTATTAAGCTCGAGATCCTTTTATGACAAATAAAATGACAAATAAAACATAGTATAATTGCATACCGTTAGTGTCATTTGGTGCAGTCTCTGATCAGTTCTATGAACCCTTTACAGTGATTCTACATTGGCAATGTAGTGATTATGATGTAATAATATTAATCTCAAGAGCTAATAATGCATCTTACATGTGTTATTTCATTTTTTTTATCATGAGAAGGACCTAAATATTCTAGTTTGGCTGAACTGTTGCATTTTGAGAACTTTTACTGTGTATTCAATTGGTTTGGAAAAATTTGTAGTCTACAGAACTTAAATATGCAAAAACAGTCACACTTTCTAAGTCAGAATTTTGAACCTCCTAAAATAAAGAATATCAATTAGAATACATTACAGTAATTACTGAGAAAGTTCATTATATTTATTTGATGGATAGTGATGTATTCGAATGTGCATTTAGTTTTTATTTTATTAATAGCTGTGTTCTTGTGTTCGAATCTCGAATTCTTGTATATGTTACATCTGATTCGAAAACATATCGTATGTAAGGGTTTTAATGATGTACTGTTCTAAAAATGTTAAAACGATTTTTCACTGTTAAAATGAACCTTTCATATGTGTAGAAAACGTTTTCTTCGGTCAAAAGAAGCTTGTAGTTACCAACGACACGCTCACTAGGTCACCATTGACAAACTTTAAGTGGAAGAACATGATTAGCTTTTTAACTTCTTAAATAAGGCAGGCACCCACCTGAAAAAGACAGGTAACTCTCACATTCCAAGAAGCATCTCTGTGTTTGTTTGTTAATTTCTTATAGAAAAGTGATGTGAAATGTATCATTGTAGAGCCCACTTAATCCACTCTAATGTTTTATAGATATGGCAATGATAGTCCTGTAGGCTATTAGCATATTTGTATTGTCTGAACCCAGATTATATTCGAAAAGTTCTAGCTCCTAATTTACCATGAATGGTCCGATCCGTGTTAAAATAAGCTATCTAAAACTCTTCACCATAGCTTTATTGTTGTATGTGACAAGCTGTTCGTGTGTAGTAGCATCAGCTGCTGACGAGGATGATGTGAAGTGCTTAAAAGGTGTGAAGAGTTCACTTCATGATCCTGAGGGGACGCTAGGTTTATGGAATTTCACAAACACTACAGTGACTTCAATATGCAAGTTACGTGGTGTTTATGTTGGAATGCGATAGAATATCGGATATTCAGCCTGGAACTTGCTGCAATGAAACTGTCAGGACAAGTTCCAGAGTCCCTCAAGTACTGTCACAGCTTGCAGCTACTTAATCTCTCTAATAATGTTCTGTTTGGTCCAATTCCTGCTCAACTCTGTTCTTGGTTGCCATATTTAGTTACTCTTGATCTTTCCAACAATAACATTTCAGGTTCTATCCCACCTGAGCTTGGCAACTGTATTTATTTGAATACTTTGATTCTTTCAAATAATCATCTGTCAGGGCATATTCCATACCAATTATCCAATCTAACTAGACTTCAGAACTTTTCTGTAGCATATAATAATCTGTCGGGGGAAATTCCTTCGTTCTTTAGTGGAGTTTCCATGCCTTCTTTTGCTAAAGATAGTAGTTTTTCAGATAAGCCTTCAGGATCCAAGCCTGCTGTGGCAAATAATGATCCTTCGAGAAGAATTCCTTCATTCTTTAGTCAAGTTTCCACATCTTGTCTTGCAATATGTAGCATATTTTTAGTGGAGCCTCTAGAATCCAAGCTTGGTGGCTGGTTGAGCAACAGGAAACTTGCTGTCATAAGTGCTGCTGTAGGATTTGGTGCCACGGGAGCCTTGTTGTTAAGTTTTGCACTAGGGTGGTGGTGCTCTTTCAGATGGGGAAGGAGGAAGAGAGTGTATGACATTGGAAGAGATGATTATCGTTGCTGGTTGATAGCTAACCAGCATGTTGAAGTTTCATTATTTAAAACGCCGCTTGTCAAGATTCAGTTGGCTGATTTGATGAAGGCTACAGACAACTTTGGTGCAGAGAATATTATAGTTTCAACTAGGAAAGGTACTACTTACAAGGCTGTCCTTCTTGATGGATCTGAGCTTGCAATCAAGCTGCTCAATACCTGTAAGCTTGGTGAGAAGCAGTTTCAATCAGAAATGAATCGACTAGGACTGCTAAAGCATCCAAATTTGGCACCCGTTTTGGGATTTTGTGTTTCGGAGAAGGAAAAGTTGCTGGTGTATAAGCACATGTCGAATGGAACTTTGTATTCTTTGTTACATGGTGGAAGTAGTAGGATTGAGCTAGATTGGCTGACAAGGTTTCAGATTGGTTTGGGTGCAGCCAGGGGTCTAGCTTGGCTGCACCACGGGTGCCAGCCTCCACTTCTGCATCAGAACATATGCTCCAACGTAATACTTGTTGATGAGGATTTTGATGCTCGGATAATGGATTTCGGATTGGCCAGGCTCATGACTTTATCAGATGAGAGCAGTTATGTTGATGGTGATGTGGGTGAGTTTGGTTACATAGCTCCAGAGTACTGAAGCACTATGGTTCCTTCACTTGAAGGGGACGCGTATGGACTCGGGGTTGTGCTTCTGGAACTAGTGACTGGTCAAAAACCACTTGATATCAGTACAGCTGATGAAGGATTCAAAGGTAACTTAGTGGATTGGGTCAATCAGCTTTCGAAATCTGGCAGAATAAAGGATGCGATTGACAAGACTCTCTGCGGGAAGGGCTATGATGAGGACATTTTGCAGTTCCTGAAAATTGCAAGTAATTGTGTGGCTTCTAGGCCTACGGACAGATGGTCCATGTACCAAGTTTATCAATCACTAGATAGCATTGCAGAGAAACATGGTTTCTCAGAACAATATGACGAATTTCCGCTACTTTTTGTCAGCCAGGATAATGAACCAACTTCAAGATTGGAGAATACTGACACATATCAAAAGTCTCCACTGCCATTAGCAAGTTATCAGAGGCCCCGATGTAAATGGCTTGGATGATTTCCACTTCAAATGTTTGTCCTCATTTTGTACACACAGCTCTATGATACAATAAAACTTGTACAAATTGGAAACTTCCTGAATTTTGAGAAATCTACTTGTTTGTATATTGTGCTAAATTGAATAAAAATGTTGTCAACTCAGCAAGGTATGAGCAGAATCCAAACATAGAAACTGTAAGGGTCTTGGATCTAACTCCATCAAGAAAACTAGCTCATGAGTGGAGATTTATTCTCACCTTATAATGTGGGGCTATTCTAACACTCTCCCTCACGTTGGGCAACACCTACACCCATGCAATTGAGTTTGGGCCATGCAATTTAAATAGAGCCCGATCTATCGTTGAAAAGACCCAGCTCTGATACCATGTTAGAAAGGGTTTTAGGCCTAACTCCACCATAACCTAACTCATGAATGGAAGCCTCACCTTGTAACCAATACAAAACAATTTTTCAACTGATGTGGGACAATCTAACAAAGAGAATATGAAATGGCGCTTGGCTTCTCATTTACCAGCATAACATTGTCTTTGAACTTTGTTGATACCAAAAAAATGGATCAACGATCAAGATCTATTTTCTTGGGTTTCTGAGTTGTGAAGTACCTGCAAAAGGAAAAAAATGGTTAGAGGCGCCTGTGCGGTGGCCGCGACACCCAAATTAGTCTTGGTTTATTGTTATGGAGAGAATATATCAAGTGTTTAGGTTTTAGGGTTGGAGTCTAGAATATATCAAACGTTTATCTTGAGCATTGCAATAAATTTAGTGTGTCAAAATTATTCATACTGTCAAAGGAACATTTTCGAATGCCTTAGCATAAGAATCCTGACAGAGGCCTTGATGCAAATGGCTAGTATAATTTCCTTTTCAAAAGTTTGTCCTCATTTTGTTACAAACCGCCGTGTGATACAATAACATTTTTGTAACTTTTTTCCTGTTGTCTATTTTTAAAACCGATTAAGATCTCTTTTTTCTAAATCAAGCTCCTCGCTCGATGCAAGTTTCATGCTTATCAACCTTCATTTGACCCTAAACAAACAATAAGAGACGTTAATCGCTGTCGATTGTATCCATGTGAAAAATGCGATATATCTAGCTTGGCTGCACCATGTGTGCCAACCTCCATTCATGCATCAAAAACAGCAGTAACCACTGACGACGTTCGTGATAATTATTTGATGGATAGGTAATGCATTCGAATGTTCTTTTATATTAGTTAATTTGTGCTTCTATTTGGACCTCGAATCCTTGAATAAGTTACATTTAATCCTGAAACCTGTCGTATACGAGGGTTTAATGATGTACTGTTAGAAAAAAGCAATTTTTTGTAGTTCAAATGAATCTTTCATATGTGGACAATGTTTTCTTCACTCAGAAGTAGCTTGTAGTTACCAAGCACAAGCTCACTAGGTCACCATTGACAGGCTTTAAGTGGAAGAATATTATTAGCTTTTCAACTTCTTCAATAAGGGAGGCACCCACCTGAAAAAGGCAGATACCTTTCACATTCCAAGAGGGATCCCTGAATTTGTTAGTTAATTTCTTATAGAAAAATTGATGTGAAAGGTACCATAGTATTCTACACTGAGTCCACTCTAACGTTTTATAGATGTGGCAATGAATTTATTTTCCTGTAACCCCAAACTTCTTCACAGTTGATCGTCCTGTAGGCTATAAGCATATTTGTATTGTCTGAACCCAGATTACATTTGAAAAAATCTAGTTCTTAAGTTCACCATGAATGGTCCGATCCATGTTAAAATAAGCTATCTAAAACTCTTCACCATGGTTTTATGGTTGTATGTGACAAGCCGCTCGTGTGTAGTATCAGCTGCTGATGAGGATGATGTGAAGTGCTTAAAAGGTGTGAAAAGTTCACTTCATGATCCTGAGGGGAGGCTACGTAACTGGACTTTCACAAACACTACAGTGGATTCAATATGCACGTTACCTGGTGTTTTATGTTGGAATGAGAAAGAATATCGGATATTCAGCCTGGAACTTGCTGCAATGAAACTGTCAGGACAAGTTCCAGAGTCCCTCAAGTACTGTCACAGCTTGCAGCTACTTAATCTCTCTAATAATGATCTGTCTGGTCCAATTCCTGCCCAACTATGTTCTTGGTTGCCATATTTAGTTACTCTTGATCTTTCCAACAATAACATTTCAAGTTCTATCCCACCTGAGCTTGGCAGCTGTATGTATTTGAATGCTTTGATTCTTTCAAATAATCATCTGTCAGGGCATATTCCATACCAATTATCCAATCTAACTAGACTTAAGAACTTTTCTGTAGCATATAATGATCTTTCGGGGGAAATTCCTCCGTTCTTTAGTGGAGTTTCCACGTCTTCTTTTGCTATAGATAGTAGATTTTCAGAGAAGCCTTCAGGATCCAAGCCTGGTGGCCAGTTGAGCAAGAGGAAACTTGCTATCATAAGTGCTGCTGTAGCATTTACTGCCACAGGAAAGTTGTTAATTTAGGTACTGTTAATGTGTCATAACCTTAAGTTTTAAATAGCATAGTTGGGGTTTTTTTTGTTAACTTAAGCTTTTGAGTTTGATAATAACTAATAGGCACTAAGGTGGTGGTGCCATTTTAGATGGGTTAGAAGGACTTAAAGAGTGTATGGAATTGGAAGAGATAATTATCATCGCTGGTTGATAGCTAACCACAGCATGTTGAAGTTTCATCATTTAAAATGAAGCTTCTTAAGGTTACGTTAGCTGATTTGATGAAGGTTACAAACAACTTTGATGCAGAGAATATTATAGTTTCAACTAGGAAAGGTACTACTTACAAGGCTGTCCTTGATGAATCTGAGTTTGCAATCAAGCTGCTTAATACTTGTAAACTTGTTGAGAAGCAGTTTCAATCAGAAATGAACCATCAGGACAGCTTAGGCATCCAAATTCGGCACCCCTTTTGGGGTTTTGTGTTGTCGAGAAGGCAAAGCTGCTGGTGTATACGTGCATGTTGAATGGAACTTCGTATTCTTTTTTACATGGAAGTAGCACTGAACTAGACTGGCCTACAAGGTTTCGGATTGGTTTGGGAGCAGCAAGGGATCTTGCTTGGCCTAGAATTTTCAAGAATTTTCAAGGTACAAAGCTCCAGAATTTTCAAGTACTATGCCTTATATCACTGAAAGGCAATGAGTATGGACTAGGAGTTGTGCTCCATGTACCAGGTTTATCCATCACCTGAACAACATCGCTGAGAAACAATGTTTCTCAGAACAGTATGACGAATTGGAGAATCCTGACAGATGTCAAAGGTCTCTACTGCCTTCAGTAAGTTATCAGAGGCCTTGATGTAAATGACTTGAATGATTTCAATTTCACATAGTTGTCCTCATTTTGTCATTCACAGCTCTATGATACAATAAACTATTGACTTGTGCTCGTCTGTGCACATTCGAGTTACTTACCACAGAGAAAGTCCTTGAAAATTAATAGCATATCTTAATTCTCGAGTTTATTTATCTTAATATTTTTTCTGTTTTAAATTTTAATTGAGATTCCATTTTTTTAAGATTATGTTCTAATCTTCAAGTCAGTCTTAAGCTTATATGACTTCATTTGACCCCTTAGGTGACAATAAAAGGCGATGATGGACAACCAGCGAAAAATATGATTTTTCTTGTTTTTTAGTTGATTTATATTGTCTATTTCTAAAACTGAGTGAGATCTCCACTTTCAAGACCAAACTCCAATCTCCATGTAAGTTTTATGTTTAGTGAACGTCATTTGATGCTAATCTAATTCGTACGAGAAATATGATTTTTCAATTTTTTTTTTTTTTAATTTGAATTTTGATACTGTTTTAAAATCTAATTATGATTTTATTTTTAAGATTATGTTCTAATCTCCAAGCCAGTTTCAAGTTTATTTGACTTCATTTGACCTCTCAACTGATAATAAAACACACTCACCGATATTGATTGAAATCGTGCAAAAAATGTGATTTTTTCTTCTTTTAATTGGTTTCTGTTGTCTATTTCTAAAATCAACATATAAGTTTCGTGTTTAGTTTATTTTATTTGACATTTCAACTATTAATAAATGACATTAACCGAACCGATCGAAATCATGCAAAAAAATATGATTTTTTTTAATAAATATAAATTCTTTTGTCTATTTTAAAATTTAATTGAGATTCTATTTTATAAAGATTATGTTCTAATCTCCAAGTCAATTTCAAGCTTATCTGACAATATTTGATCTCTTGACTGATAGTGAAAAATGTTGACCAATACTGGCCGAAATTGTGTGGGAAATACAATTTTTGAGTGACGCGAACTTATATGTGCACATGCAGATACTTTCAAATTACAATAGAGGATCAAATAATGAGTCATAAACTTCAACCAAGAACTTTTTGCAATCCATTCCCAGAAGCAACCCACTATCATGTCTTGTGAAATATCCCTTTCTGTATTGACTTTTGTACTTGGTACATAGCAAGTGTACTATTTAGTCTTGATGGAGCACAGCAAAATGCCACAGTGTACCTACAAACACTGACCAAAATGCAGCATATTGTATAGAAACAATGACAAATTCAGAGTAAATCCAACCAAGATTTGACACTCATCCTTAAAATCCATCAATGCTCTGGCCACGACTACAATATCTTACTACTTACATCAATTTTTTTATTCGCGTTAGAGCGTAATACTTTTACATAGCTTATACTTGAATACGCCAAGTGTTTCTAATAACTAACATGATATTGAATTAATTTTATCAAATAATACTACTTATGAGTCCACACATATAGTTGCATTTGTATTTTATTGTATGCATTTGTATAACAATTTGCATGCCTTTTTCATTCTGCTTGTGGCAATCACTCGTTTAAGCAACTATCTCATTCTCAAGATTAATATACAAAGAGAATGCAATTAAGATTGAATTTATGTATACATGTCTATGGCAAAGTGGCTACAACTGCCTCAATCTTTTATTAGTTCATTTTTTTTAATGAATTGCAGTATTGACTTTTTACCTAAAAAGATACTAGTAAAGCTCAATTCAATTCTTCAGTGCTAATCAAATAAACCTTTAGTTATTTGGTGCTAGCTCACACCCTTTTTACATTTTGTAATATGTATAATTAGTTTATGTTGGTTTCAAAAAAAAAAAAAAATTAGTTTTTGGTTAGTTTCAAACAAGCCTTCATTTATTTGATGCTAGTTAGCACCCTTTTCACTTCTTATAATATGTATAATTACTTAATTAGTTCTTAATTATTTAACTAAGCGTGTTGATTAACATTAACCATGGGTTGGTTAATTGAATTTCCATGGTAATGTAAAAGAAAATTAGGGGCATAAAATAAAACAACTTTAGAAGCAAAAGAACTGCACGAGATGGGAATCTGTCTCCCATGCCATGTAACAAAAAAGGCCACTAAATTTTGCTTTGGACCCGGTCTTTGTTTCTCGAACCATTCAAAATCAAACCAAAAAAAGAATCAAAAAGAAAAGTGAAAGAAAAACATAAAAGCAAGCAATGGCCACAAAACATGGCCTCTTGCTTTGTTTTTACTTTGGGGTGATAACAATTGTAATTTCTCTAAACAAATTTTGTTTTTAGATTTTTGTTGTTTTGAAGATTAGAAGAACCTTTATTTAAGTCATTATAAGTTAGTATGAAATTTTACATTATGGTTTATAAGTTAAGCTTTTAAAATAATTTTTGACTAATCATAGTAGTTCTTGTAGGTGATGGAATCCATTAGTTAAAGATGAAGTTGATAAAATGATAAACAATCCCAAGCAACTATCACCAATATTCTATCTACATTGTAGTAGATTATAATATTTGGATAATCCGGATTGCTTTGTGGAACACTAGGCACCAACCAATCCAATAAAAAAATAAAATTCCATAAACCCTCTTTAGTTGCATTAAAATCGAAAGACGAATTCTTCGTTTATTAAATTTGATTAACACCCCCATCAAGAGGATTTTCTGTTGATGACAATGGTGGTTAATTCCATTTTTTCAATTAATTTTTAGTCACAGTTTTACTGGACTTTCAAAATGCCCTCATAAAATATAATTAGAATATCATATTATACATTTTCTAGATAGATACAAGAATGAGAGATTTGTTCTCATATACTTTGAAACATCTTATAAAATCTTATAAGACGTTATTATTGTTCCTAGATTTAAAATCTATTTTCATTGTTACATACAATTTTTTAATTAGTTTATAGATTATATATGTTATACTTATTCAGAGAAGAGTTCACATCAACAAAAGCTACTAGTCCTTTTCATGCAAAGTGAAACCTCCCCGATAGACTTCTCACAAAAGAATTAAGAAACAATCAAATTTTTGTAGGGTCACATCCAAAAAAGTTGTTTTATACTTAAAAATGTTTTACAACATCACTAATAAAATTTGGCTCCAAAACTTTTTAACAAATTATCAAACTTTACAAGCAATAAGATTGGGGCAGCACTAGTTTACTAGCCATAGAAATAGTAGAGAATTTGTGAACAACCTCAACAATAATCAAGAACCCTCAATTTTTGGCCATAACAACCTTTCATTGGAAAACATCTCAATTTTAGCATTAAAACATAAGGGTTCTTTGTACATTGTCTCGCACACAAGCTTGAATGCTCAAACCACCCTCCATAATCAGATTCTTCCCGGTGGTTGCCTGGCCTTTGATGCTCTCCTGAAGAAACATGTCACTATAATATTAATGCTAGGTGCAAGAGAGAGAAAAATAAACATGTTATTTTTCTGTTCCATACATATTTATATGAGTCAGACTTAAAATGTTTAAATCCAGAAATTTATTTTCTCTCATATTTAAAAAAATTAATTAATTTTTATTAGAATATTATAGAGTATCGAGGTTGAGAATGATGACAAATTAAAATATAGGTTACTAGATCCTCTCTTTGAATAAATTATTTGATGAGATGTTTAGTTGAATTCCAACAGGAAGAAAAACTGCAATCTTCCCTCCATATATAAAAAAGCAGTCAAGTTCTTTCCCCAATGCCTTTATTTCAACCTCATAAAAATAAGAGAAAGATTGATAGTTAAAGATGCTTTTGTTAAAGAGTAACACCATTGTCTACTTGCATGCATTTCAAATATTGAGTTTATGATACACACACACACACATATAGGATTCACCAATACACCTTTTTCTAATACCACCAATCATCACAAGAAAATAAAAAGAAAAAGGAAAAGGAAAAACTCTTGTTCCTATCATATCACAAGAGTGGTGGCATAACATTTGCATCTACAGGCACCATATTGAGACTAAAACAGTGGTTTTGAATTCGATGGACAAGCACCACTTTTTTTGGTTTATTATCAGAGCAGAACATGAATGTTTAAGTTCAAGATCACAATTGGCTTTAACTATATTAACTGAAGAGGAGATATGTACCTGTTGTGGATAGGATCAGGTCCATTGGGTACTCTTCGCTTGCTGACATAGTTGAGATCAGAGTCATGATGAGTATGACGTTTCTCTCTTGCAATCAGTTTCCAGTTCTTGAAATTTTCAGTTGATGGAACTGTAACTGTGGTTGTCGTAGTTGTCGTTGCGGTCGCATGGTTCGCTAAGATTCCCACAAACAAAATCCAAATAGCACCAAAAAGTACAATAGCACCAAATAGAACCCTCAAAACCAAGCCATTACTCCCCATACCTCCCCACTAGCTTTATCCCCTAAGAACTTCTACTGAAGACTAATGGCTGGACACTCAAACTAGAGAGCAAGCCACTCAAAACCATGCTGGTGTTGATGGGGGCAAAATGCATATGGAGCTTTTGAAAATATAACAAGTTGACAGAAGAAGAAAGGATGGGCAGAGAGAAAACTGAGAAGCAAGATAAGTATCTTAAGACATTTTTAACTTGGCGGGTAAAGAGAGACTGGTCCTATTTAAAGGTGGGATAATGAAAGCAACAGTATTGTGAGAGAGAGAGAGAGAGAGAGAGAGAGGTGTGAGAATAGAAGCATGGCCAATAAGACAGAAAAGTTTGTTGCCCTTGTTGCTTTATATGTTAATTTGGGTCCATAGGAGCTCTCTTTCTTTGCTTTGGTTTGTGCATTTTCACGCAGCTAACATTAGGGGGGACCTCACTCTCTCCCCTAACTCTAATGCATTCCTGAGCTTTGCAAAGACATAGGGCCTTGTGCCTATTATGGGGCAATTTGAACAGAAACAACACACAATTCTTGGCTCAAGAGCTGATGATCTTAATCACTCGATCAAAAGAATAGAAAACACACTACCTCTCTCCAGGTAGAATATAAATTATAATCTAATGAATCGACTTACAGAATAAAGCATCTGATTGTATAAGTGCTTGTACATGATCCAATAGCAGTCTTAGGCAACAAACAGAAACAGAGGATTTCACCAATCCCCTGTAGAATACAGCAACTATAGAGAGGGATCGCATAAATGCAGATTTCGGCTTTTACCCAGAATAGCAGTTTTTCTGCTTGGTAAGTGTCTTGGATTTTTACCATTTGGGAAATCAATCAACCACAATGCAATTAACAGAAAATAGTTCCAGTCAGTATATCTTCAGTCGAAATGCTTAACTATTACAGGAAAAATTGTCAAAGGATGCCTTTGGATTGTTTGACATTTCAAATAGGCTTCCAGGAGTCCCACCAAAAAAAAAAAAAAAAAGACTCAACAAAAGGCTATTGGAATAGATAAAGCTAACAGGGAGTTTGTTTTGATCTCTGAAGTTATATTCAATCATTATAAAACTAAACAATAATGGTTTTTGGTCCCCTAGTGCTAAAAATGGACACCAGTTACATAGAATATAGTATACACCGATGAAAAAAAAATGTATCAATGAATCTGGCAGAATTTAAAGCCTTTGAAGGAGTAAGAAGATTCAAATAGTGGTACTAATTCAAAAATTCAATCACCAAAGTACAAAAGTAGAGCAAGATAGACTGCAGCTGCTTATATTTTACAAGATGAGTGGAGCTGTAGTATTGTTAAGAAATAGCAACACTTGCTGCTATAAAACTCACTGCTTAACGTTACTTATTTCTCAGTATTTCCCTAATATCACAATAAAACCACCTGAATAAAGATGCCTCCAGCAACCTCCAAGTGCTGGACCAGGCCATGGAATCTTTAAGGATAATGCAAAGCATAGAAAATAGCTTAAAACACACAACAGATGACATCGCGCTTTGTAAAATAAATCATTAACTTTTCTCCTGTCATCAAACATAAACACAATTACAATCATTAGTTTGGTAGTGATCAACATCCTAGCTAGCATAGCCTAGCCTTATCGAATTAATCAATTTTGTTGTATAAAGACCAGAGCAATGCATGAGAACAGCTTTGTTTCTAATGGAATGAGTCGATAAGCCATGACAATCTGATTTCCATAAAGCCTCCTTGTCACTGTGTTTAGAGGGACAGAATGAGACTGTCATTTTCAGTCTAGATCTGATTTTACGAAGCAAATCATGATTTTTAGTTTGGGATTCCCGCTAAAGAAATGAAGTTCAATGATAATAGTAGGACAACTCTCTCAATCATGTGGGAAATGTAAGGTCCACTAAAGGTGACAATTCTTTCTTCAGTGGTTGGTTCATGTATTAACAATTTATTTGGTCCCTCCAAGGGATTTTCTCAAAAAAAAAAATACACTTACATGGTCCCAACTCCCACTGAGATCAATTATTTCTTTCAGTCTCCAACAAGAGATAAAAAGGAGAACTGATCAAAGAGCAGAAAGAAAGTGATATACATAAGAAGGAAAATGATAGGCGAACTGCACATTGTAACTTATATTAAGAAATCCTTGTATCTGTAATGAAAAATACAACATAAATGCTTGAAAGAAGCTTGAAGGCCTCTGGATTGAAAATTAGCATCATCCCAATTCAAAATAAGAATGCAGTAGTAATGCTTTGTATCCAATAAACTCCAAAAATGGAATGTCCAATCCAATTGATAAAGAATTAGAATCAATAACACAACAAAACTGAACTTGTCTAAATTTCATTCAAGGTTAACTTATAGAAAATTTGATGCATTTCAAAATAAATCATCAAATAAAATTCAAGATTCCAGCTTGTGAGTGGTATACGGTACTACGTGTGGATAGCAAGCACACCCAATTTTATTGATATACTTGTGCATCATGCAAGTAAAATGGTCAAAACATGTTTTTCAAATAATCTTGAATTACATAAATAACATTAGCACAAATAAGCCTTCAAGTAGTTTAACCCATTTAAATAAGTAACATCTATTTAGTGCAGCAAGGCTGAATCATTCAGGTTTTTCTTGTTCTGTAAGCAACTTCCATTTGTCATGGAAAAAGAATTCATAAAGCTGAAGGGAAAAGAGACAATAATCTTCATTTAAAACTCCAAGTATCAATTGTGATGGCCCATCTTGGCCAGTCAAATCAATGTTCTTTGCAGGATTCATACTTTTGCACACAGTATCTTTGAATACAACGCATTCCCTATAGTGACACGAATAAGGCATGAAAGATGTACATCATTGAGTTCAAAGGATTCGGTGTCGATTCTATGATGAGAAACCAACATAGTTTATGTGCAAGGACATGTGCTTGAAGCTAGCTCTTAGCATTTAATATGTACAGCAGGTAGGGTCAGTTGGGACGCTTCGAACCTACTTTCTACCGACAAACTGAAGTACAGTGTCAACCTGCCAAGAATTAAAGGAAGGCCATACCCCTGTCATTGCTTCAAACAAGTCAAGAAACTCAAAGATAAATATTAATAACCCTCTTAAAGTAGAAGCCTTTAAAGCCAAATGGTATATCTCCTCCTCTTAAAGTGGGTGTTTTCAGTCGTGAGTTTGGAATTCTCTAATTGCATACTGGCCCCCACTCTCCTAAATAATAATAAAAGGGTAGAAGTCCTATGTATCCAACTTACAAATTTCGTTGTGATGTTAAAGGGTCATTTATACTTTTTGAACTGTCAAAAATGAACATCATTTAATCATCCACGCCAAAATCATGGTATATCAAATATACCATAATAGAAACACAATAATTGAAAATAATAATCTATTTTAAATTTCAGGAATCAGCCTTGGTACAGATTAGCCCAGTCATCGATTAATTTTTAACTGATGAAGATTTTACGGATAAATTATAACCTGGAGTTTTAAAGCCAATGTTTGATTTAGATGGGTCATCACAGCTTGCCAGTATTCAAAATGCAAGGCCATAATTCAGTCATTTATAGCGGTGCCCAAGCTATTCCACATAAGAGTGCAACAAATGCTTGTATCCCATTCATCAAGGACTCTAGTGTCCCTAAGACAAGGTTTTTACGGATTCATATGAGATTGATAGAGAAGTAACAGTTACAGTGCAAGCCAAACCAAGGGTAATTAAGAGATGTAAGATAAAAATAGCATTCTACATATGGCTCATTTAGTACTGAAAAGTATGTACAGGTAACAAATACATTGAAGTTTAAAAGCTACACTGAACCAATGATATATAAGTGATAAATTCCAATGACAATATCCATATATCAACTAATTTTAATACCGAATTAGTTTATAAATTTCTTACAATTCTGAGAAAATCAGCCTGATACACCAAGGGTGGGTTTGAATCATCTCTTCATGGTCATTAAGCATCAAGGAAAGAAAAACTAACAAACCTGCAACATAAAACCCAATATTCCTTTTAGAATATGCAGACAACACTAAAATCAAAACCACACAACAAAAATCTGCACACAAAGTGCTCATAATAACAACAAATTACCATAAAGATCAACTAAGCGGTGAAAGTATCAGCCAAAGTTGACATGAGCAATTATAAAGCTCTAGATACAGCATTTGAGTCTTTCAACAAACTCACTATAAAGCTCAGATCAAACCAACCATATTCTGTGTGGAAGAGTTACAGTCAAACTTTTTCTATTACTGTTTGAAGTGTCTTTTACGACTTCCTCTTCTTCTGTGCCCACTCAGGTCCATAAATTGCCAGATGTGTCCGACCAAACCGTCGATCCTTAATCTGTATTTGCAAATTATCAATAAATTAAGTTATTTTCATGTTAAAACCACACCTTTGGTTAACGCAATGGTAGCAGACTTTTCTAATCACATTAGGAAAATATTTTACTGAAATCCAATCAATCAGTTCATAAACATGGAACACTTCAGCACTTGAAATTTCTCATAGCTCCTAGTTGAGCAGTGAATCTGTTACCTTTCGTAAAGCTTCATTCAAAGCTTATAAGATTACGTTATAGATTTCATAGTAATAGGCACACAAACACTTATAGATTACTTGTTTCTTTAATGAAGTTAATTCATGAGATAAACTAACTACTCAAAGTAGAAAGCACCTTAACAAGGCATCCACATGACTCCAGCATATCTGTTCTTAAAGGATACTCCACTACCTAGACCATGAAAGTTCAGAAGATAACAAAAGTTGGTAAAAATGGAAAAACATAAAATTAAGTCAAAAGCAAACAAGAATTCATCACTCACAATAAAGGTGTCCTTTCCAACCAAGGTTGACTTAGAAATTTGCTCCATCAGAACCCCATAATCCACTTCTGTATATGGAGGAGTAACACTAATGTAATCAAATGGTCCATCTTTACCTACACACATCCAGATCTTCATATGTCACAGCAGTGAGGATATAAGAAAGTGTTAACTATAGTTGTAGAACTTAGACATTATTATGCCAAAAATTACACTAAAAGTGAAAAGGAAACTAGTCAATCCATACGTAACTTCGTCCATGTGCTCTAACAAACTACTTTCCTTTTTGGGTTATAACCGATGATAACAATTCCATAAGTTTCAGAAAATGTAAGAAAATGCACCATGAAAAAAACTATATCTAATATTATTCACTTCAATGCAGTGTTTATTAGCAATGTCAGGATCAACATTTAGGCTTGATTAACAAGGACATCATGCACACTAGCATTTATAGTCTAGGAAGTTTCCATGAGCTGTATTTTTTCCACATCAAAGCCTACACCAACAAGTTAACACTAGCATATATGTCCATAAAACAGTTCTACAAAGTTAAGTCATCTGCCAGAAGGTAGAGGGAATTGTGTATCAAAAAAGTATAACATACCTACAAATTGCTCTGCTCGTTCTAAAAAAATTTCAACATGAACAGTATGTATTGTTGAAACATCAAGAAACCCAGTCCATTCCAAGTTTGGCTGCAGGATGTTTGATACAACCCAAGGGTCCATTTCAACAAAATGTACCTATTATTAACAAATACAGACAGAAAAAATCTCAATGAATATACAAAAACAAAAGGAAGCAAGTTATAACAATGGCAAAGGAAAGGAAATATATTCAAAATCAAGATATATAAAAGTGATCAATTTGTTTGTTAGCCAAAGGTCATGCCAAAAGTAGCTAAAGAACATATTTTATAGAATCAAGATACATGTAATAAGTTAGTAGATGCACCTCAGAACACCCTCGGCTAATAGCTTCGATACCAACAGATCCAGTGCCACTGTACAAGTCTAACCAGCGACCAGGCCTCAATGATGCAGGACAGCCACCAGCTACCTAAGGATGCTAGAATAAATAATTCATGCTATTGCATAATATTAATTCATGCCAATTCAATAACATAGAAGACTGAAATATCTACCTGCAAAATATCAAAAGCTGCACCTTTTACGACTTCCATCATTGGGCGCACATCCATGCCCTTTGGAGATAGCAACTTCATTCTTTTAGCCTTTCCTCCAAGCACCTACAATGACCAACATGTTGCTTATTCTCAGACAACAAAAATTTTACAATTACTAAGATTACGTGAACCGCAGGCATGTTATGATTTCCAGTAGAAAGTCAGCCACCCTCTCTACACAAAGTATATGTAATTATAAATCTTTAAAGGCATGATTTATAATATTTCATTTAGCTAAACCTCACATGACATGTAAAGGTAAAAACCGTTTAAAGTTTCAATAAGCCTTCTGTTTACACCCGCTGCAACATGATTTTCTGCCATGTGCACACTCAATCTAGGGAGAAAATGAACTATACGAACACATTACATTAGCTTAAAAAATTCATACACTTATTAAACCCCCTACAAAAGGACACAGTTTCAACACCCTCTCTCAAACATGCTAGTAAAAATACATACAACATAATCCAAAACAACAAACTCTATACCACAAAGTCCTCCCCACTCATCAATCATCATTAAACACTCTCTTGAACTACAGAATATTACAATTCATGTCTTCGCTTAATAAACTAAAACCAATAATGCATACCTGAAGCAACCTATGAATTTCCCTTGGCTCCTCCTTAGGTTCCTCATCTGGGAAAACCTTTGCTCCTCTTCCTTTCTTCTGCAATTCCTTTCTCCCTCGTGTCTACAAACCACCAAATTCACAACAAAACACTTTAAACAACACACAACAAACAAAAACAACATTAAAAAAAATAAAAATAAAAAGCCCTTAAAGTTCCGATCTTTGTCTCTTCCATTGACAACCCATCACTTATAAACAAAAATCTCTAAACACATACCTTAGAAGAAGGTTCAGTGAAGAAGTCATCTGGGTCAAGGCCATATCTTTCCAACAACTCTTTCTTGTCCTTACTAGTCAACCCACTTCCTGATTCTGACCAACCACCATGACAACAAACACCACAAACACACACACACACACACACACACACAAAAGTCAAGTCTTGAACAAGTGCAAAACAAAAACGAAAACATTTTAAACAGAAACGAAAAGTTTTATCAACTTACTATATGAGAATACAATAATGGGGGTTTGTCTCTGTTTTTGGTTGACGGGTCTGGAGAGAGAGGTGGAAAAGAGAGAAACTTTGGTATCAAAATGGAGGCTTGTAGCTGTAGAGAAGGATTGCAGATGCTGAGACTACTGCTGACATTGTTGTTATCAGTTGCTGCTGCTGCTGTTGTTTTGATTCTTCTGATATCAACTAATGATTAGATAGTTAGATTTTTAAATCATACATCATACGATTGCACGCTTGGTATTATATTTCATTAATAATAGACTATTCTTCGGGATCGTCCGTTTTTTTCATTTCAAAACTGAACAATGTGTAACTGAAACTAAATAGTGATTGAAATCTGAAATCTGATAAATATTTTATTTTTATTTTTTTTTCTTATTTCTGAATGTATAATAATCGTGTTTATTTTTTAAAGTTAAAATTATCTGAATACTAACAATTTGACATTTATATCCTTTTTTATTAGTCATTAAGTAACTTTATTTAATATGATACAAACAATTACAATAAATTATTTAACAAATATTAAAACATTTATATATATAAATTTTGATTCATAATTAAATAAGATGAATTATTATAATAAAGTCAATTAAATTTATATATTCAAATAAAAAATAAATAAAATGGTCTTAAATTGAATTACTACTATACAAAAATTGAAATTGTAAAGTAATATACATCGATAACAGATTCGATAAAAACTTTAAAATAAAAAAACCAAAAGCAAAAATAAGAGGAAAAACTTTGAGGTTCTGTTATACACAAACAAATTCTCATCAATATACATAAACTAAAAACATCAATAACACAGTGAAGTTTTAACAAATAAACATATATGAGCTACTTACAAATAAATTA
>CM034475.1:959916-985123 GCA_019925255.1 Litchi chinensis
AGCACATGTCCAATGGAACTTTGTATGCTTTGTTACATGGTGGGAGTAGTAGGATTGAGCTAGATTGGCTGACAAGGTTTCAGATTGGTTTGGGTGCGGCCAGGGGTCTAGCTTGGCTGCATCACGGGTGCCAGCCTCCATTTCTGCATCAGAACATATGCTCCAATGTAATACTTGTTGATGAGGACTTTGATGCTCGGATAATGGATTTCGGATTGGCCAGGCTCATGACTTCATCAGATGAGAGCAGCTATGTTGATGGTGATTTGGGTGAGTTTGGTTACATAGCTCCAGAGTACTCAAGCACTATGGTTCCTTCACTTAAATGGGACGTGTATGGACTTGGGGTTGTGCTTCTGGAACTAGTGACTGGTCAAAAACCACTTGACATCAGTACTGCTGATGGAGGATTCAAAGGTAACTTAGTGGATTGGGTCAATCAGCTCTCGAAGTCTGGCAGAATAAAGGATGCCATTGATAAGACTCTCCGCGGAAAGGGCTATGATGAGGACATTTTGCAGTTTCTGGAAATTGCAAGTAACTGTGTGGTTTCTAGGCCTAAAGACAGATGGTCTATGTACCAGGTTTATCAATCACTGAATAGCATTGCAGAGAAGCATGGTTTGTCTGAACAGTACAACAAATTTCCACAACTGTTTGACAGGCAAGATAATGAACTAGCATAACTCATACAGAAGTTCTCTACCGCCTTTGGTAAGTTGTTGGAGGCCTTCTAGTAAATGGTTTGGTTTCCATTCCAGCCGTCTGTCCTCATTTGTTATATATGGCTGTATCATGCAATAAGCTTATCAAATTGTAGGTTATGAGATTTTGAGTGATCTTTTTTTTTGTGGCATTTAATACATTGGTGAACAGCTCTGATGCTCCAGAATATCTGTTAACGTTCCCCTCAGTCCTTTGTGTGTCCTTGAAATTGGATCTGAAACAGGATGAAAGAAGCTTAAATTCAATCATATACCAATGCTTCCACAAGAAACGAAAGCATCGTTAATTTGGTTTAAGGTCTTTGACAATTTGTTCTTAATGTGTTTGTTTTCCATTTGATAAAACCATCTGTAATATGAATGCTCTGATGTGCCTTGTACATTTTCCAATCTCAACTCATGGAGTCGTGTAGAAGTATTGGCACCTGCTTTCTATGGAACAAACTCCCTACTACTTGTTTATGCTTGATTGGTGAAAGTGTTAAAACCCCAGCAACGGGCAAATTGCTAGAAAATTCCAAGATCAACTCATTACTAGAAAATGTCACCTGCAAGATTAGATACCAAATTGAAAAGTGAGCTTGTGCAAAACTGAACCTTTTGTTATGAACTTTTGATCTATGTCCTTGGTATGGCAGCATAACCTAAAAAATGTGAGATAGTCCTACATTGGTTGAAAAGTGAATTTATATTTGTTTATAATGTGAGAGTAAACCTTCACTTATGAATTAGTTTTTGTGATGAAGTTAGGTTCAAGACCTTTTCTGACATGGTATCAGAGCTTGGGTTGGGTCTAAACTCAGTTACATGGGTGCAGGTGCTGTCGAGTGGGCAAGTGTGGGTGTTAGATAGTCTCACATTAGTTAAATAAGTGAATTTGTATTGGTTTGGAATGTGAGGATAAATCTTCACTTATGAGCTAGTTTTTGTGGTAGTGTTAGGTCCAAAACTCTTTTATGATAAATAAAACATAGTATAACTGCATACCATTAGTGTCATTTGGTGCAATCTCTAATCAGTTTTATGAATCCGTTACAATGATTCTACATTGGCAATGTAGTGATTATGATGTAATAATTGTTAGGATTATGTGTCCTAAGAGCTTGTAATTTGTAAACGTTTAAATTAAATAATAAATAAAATATTTTTTTATGTGCATTTATGAAATGTTTGCTTTATACAAATATCATATAATATCTAAGATTGTCTATGTAATCTCAAACTAAGTATTTAAGTATTATATATAAGAGGATTTAGTTCGAGATAAGTAATCTAAAGAGTCCGTAGAAAGTAAACAAAGTTGGATACTTTGCTTGTGGTAAATCTATAGTTGTAATCCATTTTGTATTTAATGCAATGATCTTATCTGGGATCGTTCATATGGTGACATGAAAATGGAGACACTTTATATAATAGAGATTATATAGGACTGGACCACGATAAAATAAATTTCTTATTAATATCCGTTAAATTAAGAAATTCATATTTATCAACTAAATGATCATATATAGATTGATTTTAATCCTGAGTGTTTTATGGACTCCTATTTGTTGAGTCATATATTTTAATTTACATGAGTGAGACTGTTATAGATTTACGGTCAATAAACTTCGTACTTTGGAGATATGATTTAATAAATAACTAAGAACATTTTACACAATAGTGGAATCCACTCCTTTTTGCGAGAAATAGATGAGTAGTTCCCTTAAAGTGTTGATTTGGGTCTTGAATAATAATAGTGCTCGACTTTCTGTTTATGAGTAAATGGAAAGATAAATTTATAAGTTGTTATGGATATATTGTTCATTAGAGAATCAATGATACTTATTTAAATAAGATATAATTAGAGAGGTATAACGGACTTTAATGACCTAGCTCTAATTATAAATTATTTGTGGAGGATTGAACCATATGAAATGATTAAATCGATGGACACTAAAAATTAAGATTGTGTAAAACATTTATAATCTTGAGAGTGCAACCTTGAGTTTTTAGTGGAGTAACTCTAAGGTTAATAATAGTAAATTATTCAATTAAAGAGTTTAATTAATAATTTTGATATTATTAGAGCTCAAATTGTAAGTCCATTTGATCCCCTTGCTAGCTCACAACCACATAAAGAAACAAATGAAAGAATATAATTGGATTGTCTAATTATTAATGTCACATATAAATTTTATGGACATGTTCACGAATTATTTAAATAATTTAATTATTTAAATATATGTAATTATTTAATTAAGTGTTACTTATTTAATTATCTGTAGAGGTTATGAGTTCAATTTTAAATTGTGTCATTAAATTATTTATGATTTAAAATCATTTAATTTAATGAAAAATCTTTTAATTAATGGAAATGGTAATTTAATTTAATTGGAATTAGATTTCATATTAAATTAAATTAAAGAAGTTTTAATAGAAATTATATTCCATATTAAATTAAAAGTAAAGAGTTCTAGACCAACAAGTAATTTGATTCCATATTAGATATAAACTATGTTTTCTAATTTAAATAAGAAAGTGTATCCCTTGTTAAATTAAAAAACTCTAACTTACCATAATTAAAGAGTTTTTTATGTTGGTAACAAAAAGAGAAAATTTTTGGCTACTTAAACCAAAAATTTTCATTAATTAAAAACACCAAATTACCTCATCTCAAAAAAAAAAATCAAGAAAATTGTTTTTGATTTCTACATAATTACCTTTTATAAAAGGATTTCATGATTTGATTCTTCAAGATTGTATCTACACACAGTTTCTATTGTGAAAAGTCGTAGCAAGGAAGATTAAGTGGTGAGAAGAATCTGCAAATCAAAAGGGATCAATTCAATTATCATGTAAGGTAAAATTTAATCTTATTAATTTAATTATTGAATTGTTATTACTAGCATCGATCAAATATCTTTTTATTTGATTTTTTTTTTTTAAATCCACGTTTCCGCATTAAATTCTAAATCAATTTTTCCCTTCAATAATATGAATCTCAAGAGCTAATAATGCATCTTACATGTGTTATTTCATTTTTTTTATCATGAGAAGGACCTAAATATTCTAGTTTGGCTGGACTGTTGCATTTTGAGAACTTTTACTGTGTATTCAATTGGTTTGGAAAAATTTGTAGTCTACAGAACTTAAATATGCAAAATCAGACACACTTTCTAAGTCAGAATTTTGAACCTCCTAAAATAAAGAATATCAATTAGAATACATTACAGTAATTACTGAGAAAGTTCATTATATTTATTTGATGGATAGTGATGTATTCGAATGTGCATTTAGTTTTTATTTTATTAGTAACTGTGTTCTTGTGTTTGAATCTCGAATTCTTGTATATGCTACATCTGATTTGAAAACAATGTAAGGGTTTTAATGATGTACTGTTCTAAAAATGTTAAAACGATTTTTCACTGTTAAAATGAACCTTTCATATGTGTAGAAAACGTTTTCTTCGGTCAAAAGAAGCTTGTAGTTACCAACGACACGCTCACTAGGTCACCATTGACAAACTTTAAGTGGAAGAACATGATTAGCTTTTTAACTTCTTAAATAAGGCAGGCACCCACCTGAAAAAGACAGGTAACTCTCACATTCCAAGAAGCATCTCTGTGTTTGTTTGTTAATTTCTTATAGAAAAGTGATGTGAAATGTATCATTGTAGAGCCCACTTAATCCACTCTAATGTTTTATAGATATGGCAATGATAGTCCTGTAGGCTATTAGCATATTTGTATTGTCTGAACCCAGATTATATTCGAAAAGTTCTAGCTCTTAGTTCACCATGAATGGTCCGATCCGTGTTAAAATAAGCTATCTAAAACTCTTCATCATAGCTTTGTTGTTGTATGTGACAAGCTGTTCGTGTGTAGTAGCATCAGCTGCTGACGAGGATGATGTGAAGTGCTTAAAAGGTGTGAAGAGTTCACTTCATGATCCTGAGGGGACGCTAGGTTTATGGAATTTCATAAACACTACAGTGACTTCAATATGCAAGTTACGTGGTGTTTTTTGTTGGAATGCGATAGAATATCGGATATTCAGCCTGGAACTTGATGGAATGAAACTGTCAGGACAAGTTCCAGAGTCCCTCAAGTACTGTCACAGCTTGCAGCTACTTAATCTCTCTAATAATGTTCTGTTTGGTCCAATTCCTGCTCAACTCTGTTCTTGGTTGCCATATTTAGTTACTCTTGATCTTTCCAACAATAACATTTCAGGTTCTATCCCACCTGAGCTTGGCAACTGTATTTATTTGAATACTTTGATTCTTTCAAATAATCATCTGTCAGGGCATATTCCATACCAATTATCCAATCTAACTAGACTTCAGAACTTTTCTGTAGCATATAATAATCTGTCGGGGGAAATTCCTTCGTTCTTTAGTGGAGTTTCCATGCCTTCTTTTGCTAAAGATAGTAGTTTTTCAGATAAGCCTTCAGGATCCAAGCCTGCTGTGGCAAATAATGATCCTTCGAGAAGAATTCCTTCATTCTTTAGTCAAGTTTCCACATCTTGTCTTGCAATATGTAGCATATTTTTAGTGGAGCTTCTAGAATCCAAGCTTGGTGGCTGGTTGAGCAACAGGAAACTTGCTGTCATAAGTGCTGCTGTAGGATTTGGTGCCACGGGAGCCTTGTTGTTAAGTTTTGCACTAGGGTGGTGGTGCTCTTTCAGATGGGGAAGGAGGAAGAGAGTGTATGACATTGGAAGAGATGATTATCGTTGCTGGTTGATAGCTAACCAGCATGTTGAAGTTTCATTATTTAAAACGCCGCTTGTCAAGATTCAGTTGGCTGATTTGATGAAGGCTACAGACAACTTTGGTGCAGAGAATATTATAGTTTCAACTAGGAAAGGTACTACTTACAAGGCTGTCCTTCTTGATGGATCTGAGCTTGCAATCAAGCTACTCAATACCTGTAAGCTTGGTCAGAAGCAGTTTCAATCAGAAATGAATCGACTAGGACTGCTAAAGCATCCAAATTTGGCACCCGTTTTGGGATTTTGTGTTTCGGAGAAGGAAAAGTTGCTGGTGTATAAGCACATGTCGAATGGAACTTTGTATTCTTTGTTACATGGTGGAAGTAGTAGGATTGAGCTAGATTGGCTGACAAGGTTTCAGATTGGTTTGGGTGCAGCCAGGGGTCTAGCTTGGCTGCACCACGGGTGCCAGCCTCCACTTCTGCATCAGAACATATGCTCCAACGTAATACTTGTTGATGAGGATTTTGATGCTCGGATAATGGATTTCGGATTGGCCAGGCTCATGACTTTATCAGATGAGGGCAGTTATGTTGATGGTGATGTGGGTGAGTTTGGTTACATAGCTCCAGAGTACTCAAGCACTATGGTTCCTTCACTTGAAGGGGACGCGTATGGACTCGGGGTTGTGCTTCTGGAACTAGTGACTGGTCAAAAACCACTTGATATCAGTACAGCTGATGAAGGATTCAAAGGTAACTTAGTGGATTGGGTCAATCAGCTTTCGAAATCTGGCAGAATAAAGGATGCGATTGACAAGACTCTCTGCGGGAAGGGCTATGATGAGGACATTTTGCAGTTCCTGAAAATTGCAAGTAACTGTGTGGCTTCTAGGCCTACGGACAGATGGTCCATGTACCAAGTTTATCAATCACTAGATAGCATTGCAGAGAAACATGGTTTCTCAGAACAATATGACGAATTTCCGCTACTTTTTGTCAGCCAGGATAATGAACCAACTTCAAGATTGGAGAATACTGACACATATCAAAAGTCTCCACTGCCATTAGCAAGTTATCAGAGGCCCCGATGTAAATGGCTTGGATGATTTCCACTTCAAATGTTTGTCCTCATTTTGTACACACAGCTCTATGATACAATAAAACTTGTACAAATTGGAAACTTCCTGAATTTTGAGAAATCTACTTGTTTGTATATTGTGCTAAATTGAATAAAAATGTTGTCAACTCAGCAAGGTATGAGCAGAATCCAAACATAGAAATTGTAAGAGTCTTGAATCTAACTTCATCAAGAAAACTAGCTCATGAGTGGAGATTTACTCTCATCTTATAATGTGGGGCTATTCTAACACTCTCCCTCACGTTGGGCAATACCTACACCCATGCAATTGAGTTTGGGCCATGTAATTTAAACAGAGCCTGACCTATCGTTGAAAAGACCCAGCTCTGATACCATGTTAGAAAGGGTTTTAGACCTAACTCCACCATAGCCTAACTCTGATACCATGTTAGAAAGGGTTTTAGGCCTAACTCCATCATAACCTAACTCATGAATGGAAGCCTCACCTTGTAACCAATACAAAACAATTTTTCAACTGATGTGGGACAATCTAACAAAGAGAATATGAAATGGCGCTTGGCTTCTCATTTACCAGCATAACATTGTCTTTGAACTTTGTTGATACCAAAAAAAAGATCAACGATCAAGATCTATTTTCTTGGGTTTCTGAGTTGTGAAGTACCTGCAAAAGGAAAAAAATGGTTAGTGGCGCCTGTGCGGTGGCCGGCGATAACCCTCCGACACCCAAATTAGTCTTGGTTTATTGTTATGGAGAGAATATATCAAGTGTTTAGGTTTTAGGGTTGGAGTCTAGAATATATCAAACGTTTATCTTGAGCATTGCAATAAATTTAGTGTGTCAAAATTATTCATACTGTCAAAGGAACATTTTCGAATGCCTTAGCATAAGAATCCTGACAGAGGCCTTGATGCAAATGGCTAGTATAATTTCCTTTTCAAAAGTTTGTCCTCATTTTGTTACAAACCGCCGTGTGATACAATAACATTTTTGTAACTTTTTTCCTGTTGTCTATTTTTAAAACCGATTAAGATCTCTTTTTTCTAAATCAAGCTCCTCGCTCGATGCAAGTTTCATGCTTATCAACCTTCATTTGACCCTAAACAAACAATAAGAGACGTTAATCGCTGTCGATTGTATCCATGTGAAAAATGCGATATATCTAGCTTGGCTGCACCATGTGTGCCAACCTCTATTCATGCATCAAAAACAGCAGTAACCACTGACGACGTTCGTGATAATTATTTGATGGATAGGTAATGCATTCGAATGTTCTTTTATATTAGTTAATTTGTGCTTCTATTTGGACCTCGAATCCTTGAATAAGTTACATTTAATCCTGAAACCTGTCGTATACGAGGGTTTAATGATGTACTGTTAGAAAAAAGCAATTTTTTGTAGTTCAAATGAATCTTTCATATGTGGACAATGTTTTCTTCACTCAGAAGTAGCTTGTAGTTACCAAGCACAAGCTCACTAGGTCACCATTGACAGGCTTTAAGTGGAAGAATATTATTAGCTTTTCAACTTCTTCAATAAGGGAGGCACCCACCTGAAAAAGGCAGATACCTTTCACATTCCAAGAGGGATCCCTGAATTTGTTAGTTAATTTCTTATAGAAAAATTGATGTGAAAGGTACCATAGTATTCTACACTGAGTCCACTCTAACGTTTTATAGATGTGGCAATGAATTTATTTTCCTGTAACCCCAAACTTCTTCACAGTTGATCGTCCTGTAGGCTATAAGCATATTTGTATTGTCTGAACCCAGATTACATTTGAAAAAATCTAGTTCTTAAGTTCACCATGAATGGTCCGATCCATGTTAAAATAAGCTATCTAAAACTCTTCACCATGGTTTTATGGTTGTATGTGACAAGCCGCTCGTGTGTAGTATCAGCTGCTGATGAGGATGATGTGAAGTGCTTAAAAGGTGTGAAAAGTTCACTTCATGATCCTGAGGGGAGGCTACGTAACTGGACTTTCACAAACACTACAGTGGATTCAATATGCACGTTACCTGGTGTTTTATGTTGGAATGAGAAAGAATATCGGATATTCAGCCTGGAACTTGCTGCAATGAAACTGTCAGGACAAGTTCCAGAGTCCCTCAAGTACTGTCACAGCTTGCAGCTACTTAATCTCTCTAATAATGATCTGTCTGGTCCAATTCCTGCCCAACTATGTTCTTGGTTGCCATATTTAGTTACTCTTGATCTTTCCAACAATAACATTTCAAGTTCTATCCCACCTGAGCTTGGCAGCTGTATGTATTTGAATGCTTTGATTCTTTCAAATAATCATCTGTCAGGGCATATTCCATACCAATTATCCAATCTAACTAGACTTAAGAACTTTTCTGTAGCATATAACGATCTTTCGGGGGAAATTCCTCCGTTCTTTAGTGGAGTTTCCACGTCTTCTTTTGCTATAGATAGTAGATTTTCAGAGAAGCCTTCAGGATCCAAGCCTGGTGGCCAGTTGAGCAAGAGGAAACTTGCTATCATAAGTGCTGCTGTAGCATTTACTGCCACAGGAAAGTTGTTAATTTAGGTACTGTTAATGTGTCATAACCTTAAGTTTTAAATACCATAGTTGGGTTTTTTTTTGTTAACTTAAGCTTTTGAGTTTGATAATAACTAATAGGCACTAAGGTGGTGGTGCCATTTTAGATGGGTTAGAAGGACTTAAAGAGTGTATGGAATTGGAAGAGATAATTATCATCACTGGTTGATAGCTAACCACAGCATGTTGAAGTTTCATCATTTAAAATGACGCTTCTTAAGGTTACATTAGCTGATTTGATGAAGGTTACAAACAACTTTGATGCAGAGAATATTATAGTTTCAACTAGGAAAGGTACTACTTACAAGGCTGTCCTTGATGAATCTGAGTTTGCAATCAAGCTGCTTAATACTTGTAAACTTGTTGAGAAGCAGTTTCAATCAGAAATGAACCATCAGGACAGCTTAGGCATCCAAATTCGGCACCCCTTTTGGGGTTTTGTGTTGTCGAGAAGGCAAAGCTGCTGGTGTATACGTGCATGTTGAATGGAACTTCGTATTCTTTTTTACATGGAAGTAGCACTGAACTAGACTGGCCTACAAGGTTTCGGATTGGTTTGGGAGCAGCAAGGGATCTTGCTTGGCCTAGAATTTTCAAGAATTTTCAAGGTACAAAGCTCCAGAATTTTCAAGTACTATGCCTTATATCACTGAAAGGCAATGAGTATGGACTAGGAGTTGTGCTCCATGTACCAGGTTTATCCATCACCTGAACAACATCGCTGAGAAACAATGTTTCTCAGAACAGTATGACGAATTGGAGAATCCTGACAGATGTCAAAGGTCTCTACTGCCTTCAGTAAGTTATCAGAGGCCTTGATGTAAATGACTTGAATGATTTCAATTTCACATAGTTGTCCTCATTTTGTCATACACAGTTCTATGATACAATAAACTATTGACTTGTGCTCATCTGTGCACATTCGAGTTACTTACCACAGAGAAAGTCCTTGAAAATTAATAGCATATCTTAATTCTCGAGTTTATTTATCTTAATATTTTTTCTGTTTTAAATTTTAATTGAGATTCCATTTTTTTAAGATTATGTTCTAATCTTCAAGTCAGTCTTAAGCTTATATGACTTCATTTGACCCCTTAGGTGACAATAAAAGGTGATGATGGACAACCAGCGAAAAATGTGATTTTTCTTGTTTTTTAGCTGATTTATATTGTCTATTTCTAAAACTGAGTGAGATCTCCACTTTCAAGACCAAACTCCAATCTCCATGTAAGTTTTATGTTTAGTGAACGTCATTTGATGCTGATCTAATTCGTACGAAAAATATGATTTTTTGAGTTTTTTTTTTTTTTAATTTAAATTTTGATACTGTTTTAAAATCTAATTATGATTTTATTTTTAAGATTATGTTCTAATCTCCAAGCCAGTTTCAAGTTTATTTGACTTCATTTGACCTCTCAACTGATAATAAAACACACTCACCGATATTGATTGAAATCGTGCAAAAAATGTGATTTTTTCTTCTTTTAGTTGATTTCTGTTGTCTATTTCTAAAATCAACATATAAGTTTCGTGTTTAGTTTATTTTATTTGACATTTCAACTATTAATAAATGACATTGACCGAACCGATCGAAATCATGCAAAAATTATGATTTTTTTTAATAAATATAAATTCTTTTGTCTATTTTAAAATTTAATTGAGATTCTATTTTATAAAGATTATGTTCTAATCTCCAAGTCAATTTCAAGCTTATCTGACAATATTTGATCTCTTGACTGATAGTGAAAAATGTTGACCAATACTGGCCGAAATTGTGTGGGAAATACAATTTTTGAGTGACGCGAACTTATATGTGCACATGCAGATACTTTCAAATTACAATAGAGGATCAAATAATGAGTCATAAACTTCAACCAAGAACTTTTTGCAATCCATTCCCAGAAGCAACCCACTATCATGTCTTGTGAAATACCCCTTTCTGTATTGACTTTTGTACTTGGTACATAGCAAGTGTACTATTTAGTCTTGATGGAGCACAGCAAAATGCCAGAGTGTACCTACAAACACTGACCAAAATGCAGCATATTGTATAGAAACAATGACAAATTCAGAGTAAATCCAACCAAGATTTGACACTCATCCTTAAAATCCATCAATGCTCTGGCCACGACTACAATATCTTACTACTTACATCAATTTTTTTATTCGCGTTAGAGCTTAATACTTTTACATAGCTTATACTTGAATACGCCAAGTGTTTCTAATAACTAACATGATATTGAATTAATTTTATCAAATAATACTACATATGAGTCCACACATATAGTTGCATTTGTATTTTATTGTATGCATTTGTATAACAATTTGCATGCCTTTTTCATTCTGCTTGTGGCAATCACTCGTTTAAGCAACTATCTCATTCTCAAGATTAATATACAAAGAGAATGCAATTAAGATTGAATTTATGTATACATGTCTATGGCAAAGTGGCTACAACTGCCTCAATCTTTTATTAGTTCATTTTTTTTAATGAATTGCAGTATTGACTTTTTACCTAAAAAGATACTAGTAAAGTTCAATTCAATTCTTTAGTGCTAATCAAATAAACCTTTAGTTATTTGGTGCTAGCTCACACCCTTTTTACATTTTGTAATATGTATAATTAGTTTATGTTGGTTTCAAAAAAAAAAAAAAAAATTAGTTTTTGGTTAGTTTCAAACAAGCCTTCATTTATTTGATGCTAGTTCGCACCCTTTTCACTTCTTATAATATGTATAATTACTTAATTAGTTCTTAATTATTTAACTAAGCGTGTTGATTAACATTAACCATGGGTTGGTTAATTGAATTTCCATGGTAATGTAAAAGAAAATTAGGGGCATAAAATAAAACAACTTTAGAAGCAAAAGAACTGCACGAGATGGGAATCTGTCTCCCATGCCATGTAACAAAAAAGGCCACTAAATTTTGCTTTGGACCCGGTCTTTGTTTCTCGAACCATTCAAAATCAAACCAAAAAAAGAATCAAAAAGAAAAGTGAAAGAAAAACATAAAAGCAAGCAATGGCCACAAAACATGGCCTCTTGCTTTGTTTTTACTTTGGGGTGATAACAATTGTAATTTCTCTAAACAAATTTTGTTTTTAGATTTTTGTTGTTTTGAAGATTAGAAGAACCTTTATTTAAGTCATTATAAGTTAGTATGAAATTTTACATTATGGTTTATAAGTTAAGCTTTTAAAATAATTTTTGACTAATCATAGTAGTTCTTGTAGGTGATGGAATCCATTCGTTAAAGATGAAGTTGATAAAATGATAAACAATCCCAAGCAACTATCACCAATATTCTATCTACATTGTAGTAGATTATAATATTTGGATAATCCGGATTGCTTTGTGGAACACTAGGCACCAACCAATCCAATAAAAAAATAAAATTTCATAAAACCTCTTTAGTTGTATTAAAATCGAAAGACGAATTCTTCGTTTATTAAATTTGATTAACACCCCCATCAAGAGGATTTTCTGTTGATGACAATTGTGTTTAATTCCATTTTTTTAATTAATTTTTAGTCACGGTTTTACTGGACTTTCAAAATGCCCTCATAAAATATAATTAGAATATCATATTATACATTTTCTAGATAGATACAAGAATGAGAGATTTGTTCTCATATACTTTGAAACATCTTATAAAATCTTATAAGACGTTATTATTGTTCCTAGATTTAAAATCTATTTTCATTGTTACATACAATTTTTTAATTAGTTTATAGATTATATTTGTTATACTTATTCAGAGAAGAGTTCACATCAACAAAAGCTACTAGTCCTTTTCATGCAAAGTGAAACCTCCCCGATAGACTTCTCACAAAAGAATTAAGAAACAATCAAATTTTTGTAGGGTCACATCCAAAAAAGTTGTTTTATACTTAAAAATGTTTTACAACATCACTAATAAAATTTGGCTCCAAAACTTTTTAACAAATTATCAAACTTTACAAGCAATAAGATTGGGGCAGCACTAGTTTACTAGCCATAGAAATAGTAGAGAATTTGTGAACAACCTCAACAATAATCAAGAACCCTCAATTTTTGGCCATAACAACCTTTCATTGGAAAACATCTCAATTTTAGCATTAAAACATAAGGGTTCTTTGTACATTGTCTCGCACACAAGCTTGAATGCTCAAACCACCCTCCATAATCAGATTCTTCCCGGTGGTTGCCTGGCCTTTGATGCTCTCCTGAAGAAACATGTCACTATAATATTAATGCGAGGTGCAAGAGAGAGAAAAATAAACATGTTATTTTTCTGTTCCATACATATTTATATGAGTCAGACTTAAAATGTTTAAATCCAGAAATTTATTTTCTCTCATATTTAAAAAAATTAATTAATTTTTATTAGAATATTATAGAGTATCGAGGTTGAGAATGATGACAAATTAAAATATAGGTTACTAGATCCTCTCTTTGAATAAATTATTTGATGAGATGTTTAGTTGAATTCCAACAGGAAGAAAAACTGCAATCTTCCCTCCATATATAAAAAAGCAGTCAAGTTCTTTCCCCAATGCCTTTATTTCAACCTCATAAAAATAAGAGAAAGATTGATAGTTAAAGATGCTTTTGTTAAAGAGTAACACCATTGTCTACTTGCATGCATTTCAAATATTGAGTTTATGATACACACACACACACACATATATATAGAGGATTCACCAATACACCTTTTTCTAATACCACCAATCATCACAAGAAAAATAAAAAGAAAAAGGAAAAGGCAAAACTCTTGTTCCTATCATATCACAAGAGTGGTGGCATAACATTTGCATCTACAGGCACCATATTGAGACTAAAACAGTGGTTTTGAATTCGATGGACAAGCACCACTTTTTTGGTTTATTATCAGAGCAGAACATGAATGTTTAAGTTCAAGATCACAATTGGCTTTAACTATATTAACTGAAGAGGAGATATGTACCTGTTGTGGATAGGATCAGGTCCATTGGGTACTCTTCGCTTGCTGACATAGTTGAGATCAGAGTCATGATGAGTATGACGTTTCTCTCTTGCAATCAGTTTCCAGTTCTTGAAATTTTCAGTTGATGGAACTGTAACTGTGGTTGTCGTAGTTGTCGTTGTGGTCGCATGGTTCGCTAAGATTCCCACAAACAAAATCCAGATAACACCAAAAAATACAATAGCACCAAATAGAACCCTCAAAACCAAGCCATTACTCCCCATACCTCCCCACTAGCTTTATCCCCTAAGAACTTCTACTGAAGACTAATGGCTGGACACTCAAACTAGAGAGCAAGCCACTCAAAACCATGCTGGTGTTGATGGGGGCAAAATGCATATGGAGCTTTTGAAAATATAACAAGTTGACAGAAGAAGAAAGGATGGGCAGAGAGAAAACTGAGAAGCAAGATAAGTATCTTAAGACATTTTTAACTTGGCGGGTAAAGAGAGACTGGTCCTATTTAAAGGTGGGATAATGAAAGCAACAGTATTGTGAGAGAGAGAGAGAGAGAGAAAGAGGTGTGAGAATAGAAGCATGGCCAATAAGACAGAAAAGTTTGTTGCCCTTGTTGCTTTATATGTTAATTTGGGTCCATAGGAGCTCTCTTTCTTTGCTTTGGTTTGTGCATTTTCACGCAGCTAACATTAGGGGGGACCTCACTCTCTCCCCTAACTCTAATGCATTCCTGAGCTTTGCAAAGACATAGGGCCTTGTGCCTATTATGGGGCAATTTGAACAGAAACAACACACAATTCTTGGCTCAAGAGCTGATGATCTTAATCACTCGATCAAAAGAATAGAAAACACACTACCTCTCTCCAGGTAGAATATAAATTATAATCTAATGAATCAACTTACAGAATAAAGCATCTGATTGTATAAGTGCTTGTACATAATCCAATAGCAGTCTTAGGCAACAAACAGAAACAGAGGATTTCACCAATCCCCTGTAGAATACAGCAACTATAGAGAGGGATCGCATAAATGCAGATTTCGGCTTTTACCCAGAATAGCAGTTTTTCTGCTTGGTAAGTGTCTTGGATTTTTACCATTTGGGAAATCAATCAACCACAATGCAATTAACAGAAAATAGTTCCAGTCAGTATATCTTCAGTCGAAATGCTTAACTATTACAGGAAAAATTGTCAAAGGATGCCTTTGGATTGTTTGACATTTCAAATAGGTTTCCAGGAGTCCCACCAAAGGGAAAAAATAAAAAATAAAAGACTCAACAAAAGGCTATTGGAATAGATAAAGCTAACAGGGAGTTTGTTTTGATCTCTGAAGTTATATTCAATCATTATAAAACTAAACAATAATGGTTTTTGGTCCCCTAGTGCTAAAAATGGACACCAGTTACATAGAATATAGTATACACCGATGAAAAAAAAATGTATCAATGAATCTGGCAGAATTTAAAGCCTTTGAAGGAGTAAGAAGATTCAAATAGTGGTACTAATTCAAAAATTCAATCACCAAAGTACAAAAGTAGAGCAAGATAGACTGCAGCTGCTTATATTTTACAAGATGAGTGGAGCTGTAGTATTGTTAAGAAATAGCAACACTTGCTGCTATAAAACTCACTGCTTAACGTTACTTATTTCTCAGTATTTCCCTAATATCACAATAAAACCACCTGAATAAAGATGCCTCCAGCAACCTCCAAGTGCTGGACCAGGCCATGGAATCTTTAAGGATAATGCAAAGCATAGAAAATAGCTTAAAACACACAACAGATGACATCGCGCTTTGTAAAATAAATCATTAACTTTTCTCCTGTCATCAAACATAAACACAATTACAATCATTAGTTTGGTAGTGATCAACATCCTAGCTAGCATAGCCTAGCCTTATCGAATTAATCAATTTTGTTGTATAAAGACCAGAGCAATGCATGAGAACAGCTTTGTTTCTAATGGAATGAGTCGATAAGCCATGACAATCTGATTTCCATAAAGCCTCCTTGTCACTGTGTTTAGAGGGACAGAATGAGACTGTCATTTTCAGTCTAGATCTGATTTTACGAAGCAAATCATGATTTTTAGTTTGGGATTCCCGCTAAAGAAATGAAGTTCAATGATAATAGTAGGACAACTCTCTCAATCATGTGGGAAATGTAAGGTCCACTAAAGGTGACAATTCTTTCTTCAGTGGTTGGTTCATGTATTAACAATTTATTTGGTCCCTCCAAGGGATTTTCTCAAAAAAATAAAATACACTTACATGGTCCCAACTCCCACTGAGATCAATTATTTCTTTCAGTCTCCAACAAGAGATAAAAAGGAGAACTGATCAAAGAGCAGAAAGAAAGTGATATACATAAGAAGGAAAATGATAGGCGAACTGCACATTGTAACTTATATTAAGAAATCCTTGTATCTGTAATGAAAAATACAACATAAATGCTTGAAAGAAGCTTGAAGGCCTCTGGATTGAAAATTAGCATCATCCCAATTCAAAATAAGAATGCAGTAGTAATGCTTTGTATCCAATAAACTCCAAAAATGGAATGTCCAATCCAATTGATAAAGAATTAGAATCAATAACACAACAAAACTGAACTTGTCTAAATTTCATTCAAGGTTAACTTATAGAAAATTTGATGCATTTCAAAATAAATCATCAAATAAAATTCAAGATTCCAGCTTGTGAGTGGTATACGGTACTACGTGTGGATAGCAAGCACACCCAATTTTATTGATATACTTGTGCATCATGCAAGTAAAATGGTCAAAACATGTTTTTCAAATAATCTTGAATTACATAAATAACATTAGCACAAATAAGCCTTCAAGTAGTTTAACCCATTTAAATAAGTAACATCTATTTAGTGCAGCAAGGCTGAATCATTCAGGTTTTTCTTGTTCTGTAAGCAACTTCCATTTGTCATGGAAAAAGAATTCATAAAGCTGAAGGGAAAAGAGACAATAATCTTCATTTAAAACTCCAAGTATCAATTGTGATGGCCCATCTTGGCCAGTCAAATCAATGTTCTTTGCAGGATTCATACTTTTGCACACAGTATCTTTGAATACAACGCATTCCCTATAGTGACACGAATAAGGCATGAAAGATGTACATCATTGAGTTCAAAGGATTCGGTGTCGATTCTATGATGAGAAACCAACATATTTTATGTGCAAGGACATGTGCTTGAAGCTAGCTCTTAGCATTTAATATGTACAGCAGGTAGGGTCAGTTGGGACGCTTCGAACCTACTTTCTACCGACAAACTGAAGTACAGTGTCAACCTGCCAAGAATTAAAGGAAGGCCATACCCCTGTCATTGCTTCAAACAAGTCAAGAAACTCAAAGATAAATATTAATAACCCTCTTAAAGTAGAAGCCTTTAAAGCCAAATGGTATATCTCCTCCTCTTAAAGTGGGTGTTTTCAGTCGTGAGTTTGGAATTCTCTAATTGCATACTGGCCCCCACTCTCCTAAATAATAATAAAAGGGTAGAAGTCCTATGTATCCAACTTACAAATTTCGTTGTGATGTTAAAGGGTCATTTATACTTTTTGAACTGTCAAAAATGAACATCATTTAATCATCCACGCCAAAATCATGGTATATCAAATATACCATAATAGAAACACAATAATTGAAAATAATAATCTATTTTAAATTTCAGGAATCAGCCTTGGTACAGATTAGCCCAGTCATCGATTAATTTTTAACTGATGAAGATTTTACGGATAAATTATAACCTGGAGTTTTAAAGCCAATGTTTGATTTAGATGGGTCATCACAGCTTGCCAGTATTCAAAATGCAAGGCCATAATTCAGTCATTTATAGCGGTGCCCAAGCTATTCCACATAAGAGTGCAACAAATGCTTGTATCCCATTCATCAAGGACTCTAGTGTCCCTAAGACAAGGTTTTTACGGATTCATATGAGATTGATAGAGAAGTAACAGTTACAGTGCAAGCCAAACCAAGGGTAATTAAGAGATGTAAGATAAAAATAGCATTCTACATATGGCTCATTTAGTACTGAAAAGTATGTACAGGTAACAAATACATTGAAGTTTAAAAGCTACAGTGAACCAATGATATATAAGTGATAAATTCCAATGACAATATCCATATATCAACTAATTTTAATACCGAATTAGTTTATAAATTTCTTACAATTTTGAGAAAATCAGCCTGATACACCAAGGGTGGGTTTGAATCATCTCTTCATGGTCATTAAGCATCAAGGAAAGAAAAACTAACAAACCTGCAACATAAAACCCAATATTCCTCTTAGAATATGCAGACAACAATAAAATCAAAACCACACAACAAAAATCTGCACACAAAGTGCTCATAATAACAACAAATTACCATAAAGATCAACTAAGCGGTGAAAGTATCAGCCAAAGTTGACATGAGCAATTATAAAGCTCTAGATACAGCATTTGAGTCTTTCAACAAACTCACTATAAAGCTCAGATCAAACCAACCATATTCTGTGTGGAAGAGTTACAGTCAAACTTTTTCTATTACTGTTTGAAGTGTCTTTTACGACTTCCTCTTCTTCTGTGCCCACTCAGGTCCATAAATTGCCAGATGTGTCCGACCAAACCGTCGATCCTTAATCTGTATTTGCAAATTATCAATAAATTACGTTATTTTCATGTTAAAACCACACCTTTGGTTCAAGCAATGGTAGCAGACTTTTCTAATCACATTAGGAAAATATTTTACTGAAATCCAATCAATCAGTTCATAAACATGGAACACTTCAGCACTTGAAATTTCTCATAGCTCCTAGTTGAGCAGTGAATCTGTTACCTTTCGTAAAGCTTCATTCAAAGCTTATAAGATTACGTTATAGATTTCATAGTAATAGGCACACAAACACTTATAGATTACTTGTTTCTTTAATGAAGTTAATTCATGAGATAAACTAACTACTCAAAGTAGAAAGCACCTTAACAAGGCATCCGCATGACTCCGGCATATCTGTTCTTAAAGGATACTCCACTACCTAGACCATGAAAGTTCAGAAGATAACAAAAGTTGGCAAAAATGGAAAAACATAAAATTAAGTCAAGAGCAAACAAGAATTCATCACTCACGATAAAGGTGTCCTTTCCAACCAAGGTTGACTTAGAAATTTGCTCCATCAGAACCCCATAATCCACTTCTGTATATGGAGGAGTAACACTAATGTAATCAAACGGTCCATCTTTACCTACACACATCCAGATCTTCATATGTCACAGCAGTGAGGATATAAGAAAGTGTTAACTATAGTTGTAGAACTTAGACATTATTACGCCAAAAATTACACTAAAAGTGAAAAGGAAACTAGTCAATCCATACGTAACTTCGTCCATGTGCTCTAACAAACTACTTTCCTTTTTGGGTTATAACCGATGATAACAATTCCATAAGTTTCAGAAAATATAAGAAAATGCACCTTAAAAAAAACTATATCTAATATTATTCACTTAAATGCAGTGTTTATCAAGAGCACATTCTATTATTAGCAATGTCAGGATCAACATTTAGGCTTGATTAACAAGGACATCATGCACACTAGCATTTATAGTCTAGGAAGTTTCCATGAGCTGTATTTTTTCCACATCAAAGCCTACACCAACAAGTTAACACTAGCATATATGTCCATATAACAGTTCTACAAAGTTAAGTCATCTGTCAGAAGGTAGAGGGAATTGTGTATCAAAAAAGTATAACATACCTACAAATTGCTCTGCTCGTTCTAAAAAAATTTCAACATGAACAGTATGTATTGTTGAAACATCAAGAAACCCAGTCCATTCCAAGTTTGGCTGCAGGATGTTTGATACAACCCAAGGGTCCATTTCAACAAAATGTACCTATTATTAACAAATACAGACAGAAAAAATCTCAATGAATATACAAAACAAAAGGAAGCAAGTTATAACAATGGCAAAGGAAAGGAAATATATTCAAAATCAGAATATATAAAAGCGATCAATTTGTTTGTTAGCCAAAGGTCATGCCAAAAGTAGCCAAAGAACATATTTTATAGAATCAAGATACATGTAATAAGTTAGTAGATGCACCTCAGAACACCCTCGGCTAATAGCTTCAATACCAACAGATCCAGTGCCACTGTACAAGTCTAACCAGCGACCAGGCCTCAATGATGCAGGACAGCCACCAGCTACCTAAGAATGCTAGAATAAATAATTCATGCTATTGCATAATATTAATTCATGCCAATTCAATAACATAGAAGACTGAAATATCTACCTGCAAAATATCAAAAGCTGCACCTTTTACGACTTCCATCATTGGGCGCACATCCATGCCCTTTGGAGATAGCAACTTCATTCTTTTAGCCTTTCCTCCAAGCACCTACAATGACCAACATGTTGCTTATTCTCAGACAACAAAAATTTTACAATTACTAAGAGTACATGAACCGCAGGCATGTTATGATTTCTAGTAGAAAGTGAGCCACCCTCTCTACACAAAGTATATGTAATTATAAATCTTTAAAGGCATGATTTATAATATTTCATTTAGCTAAACCTCACATGACATGTAAAGGTAAAAACCGTTTAAAGTTTCAATAAGCCTTCTGTTTACACCCGCTGCAACATGATTTTCTGCCATGTGCACACTCAATCTAGGGAGAAAATGAACTATATGAACACATTACATTAGCTTAAAAAATTCATACACTTATTAAACCCCCTACAAAAGGACACAGTTTCAACACCCTCTCTCAAACATGCTAGTAAAAATACATACAACATAATCCAAAACAACAAACTCTATACCACAAAGTCCTCCCCACTCATCAATCATCATTAAACACTCTCTTGAACTACAAACTATTACAATTCATGTCTTCACTTAATAAACTAAAACCAATAATGCATACCTGAAGCAACCTATGAATTTCCCTGGGCTCCTCCTTAGGTTCCTCATCTGGGAAAACCTTTGCTCCTCTTCCTTTCTTCTGCAGTTCCTTTCTCCCTCGTGTCTACAAACCACCAAATTCACAACAAAACACTTTAAACAACACACAACAAAAAACAAAAAAAAAAAAAAAAAAAACCCATAAAGTTCCAATCTTTGTTTCTTCCATTGACAACCCATCACTTATAAACAAAAATCTCTAAACACAAACCTTAGAAGAAGGTTCAGTCAAGAAGTCATCTGGGTCAAGGCCATATCTTTCCAACAACTCTTTCTTGTCCTTACTAGTCAACCCACTTCCTGATTCTGATCAACCACCATGACAAAACACACACACACACAAAAGTCAAGTCTTGAACAAGTGCAAAACAAAAACGAAAACATTTTAAACAGAAACGAAAAGTTTTATCAACTTACTATATGAGAATACAATAATGGGGGTTTGTCTCTGTTTTTGGTTGACGGGTCTGGAGAGAGAGGTGGAAAAGAGAGAAACTTTGGTATCAAAATGGAGGCTTGTAGCTGTAGAAAGGATTGCAGATGCTGAGACTACTGCTGACATTGTTGTTATCAGTTGCTGCTGCTGCTGTTGTTTTGATTCTTCTCATAACAACTAACGATTGGCTAGTTACATTTTTTAATCATATGATTGCACGCTTGGTATTATACTTAATTAATAATAGATTATACAGGTTTTATTTATTTTTCATTTGGAGATATTTCTTCCTTAAATTAAGACTAGACTTCGGCATATCATATAAATATGTTTAATAGATAATATAGAATTAATAAAAAATAATTTATAATATCTATGAAATCAAATAGTTTTAGATATTATAATTTAAATTTTGCATTTTTATTAAAAAAAATAGTTTAACATCGTGTTACAATTATTATGTTGAATATATTTATTCTAACGTAATTAGTTACCAAATAAACATAAATATTACAAATTAAATTGTGTTACAAATAAAACATTAAATATAATAATTATAATATTGTTTATTACGAATATAAACGTAAACATTATAAGTTAATATGATGTTATAATTAAAATGTTGAATATATTCATTTTAACATATTTGTTACCAATAAATGTAAATATTATAAGTTAACGTCATGTTACATAAAAAATTACGTTACAAACAAAATGTTGAACATACTCATTCTAATGTAGTTGGTTACCAAATAAATATAAATATTGTAAGTTAACATTATGTTGCATGTAAAAATTATGTTGCAAGTAAAATGTTTAATATACTCATTTAACATAATTGATTGCTAGTTAACATATGTTGCGTATATAAAAATCAATATTTGACATGTATAGCATTGCATACATTAAAATTGTATGCCACAGTAGAATGAAAAAGGAAATAGTTAATAGTTTGGTGAAGGACTCATGTTTGATGGTTTAATTACAGGACTTTAATGGAAAATTAGGAATGATTTGTTAGTTTATATCAAAGGCTTAAGGGGGAATATTCATTCCAGAATTTATTTAAATTTGATTTTTTTAATGACAAATTTTGATGGAATTTATAGATTTCATAGACTCCATATTGATTTTGTCAAAAATTTTTAAGCAATCTAATAAAATGTTTAGAATAATAATAATATTTGTTATAATTTTTTTCTTTATAAAAATCATTTTAAAATTCATCTAAATCCATCACCATGAAATTTATGAAGTTAATGATTTTTTTTAATACATCTAGATTTCATTGAATTTCATACAAATTTAAATTAAATATATCTAAATTTTAATGGATTCCATATAAATCTAAATTGAAATCTAAAAATGCATATTCAATCAAGAATTTAGTGAATTTAAAACATTTTAAAAGTTTGAATGTATTCATCTAGATATGAATATATTTATTAAAATCTAGATATAGTCAATTAGATTTTATAAATTTCATTGAAATTTAGGTGTTTTCAATCTAAAATTTATTAAATTTAAAAATTTAAGTGTACCAATTCAAATTTATATGGAATCTAATTGAAAATAAATGTATTAAAAAAGTCATTGACTTATAAATTTTATTTGAATGATGATTTAATGAATTTTAAAGTAATTTTTATGAAGAAAAAAGTTTATAACAAAACTTACAAATTTCCTCAAGATTTCATTAGATTTTATAAAAATTCAAACAAAATCAATATAGAACCTATAAAATCTATGAATTCCACTAAAATCTATAATTAAAAGAAATCCACCAATTTTTTTTAAAAAATATATATAGATTGAATATACCTATTTAGATTTGTATAGAATCCAAAGATTTAAATGTATTAAAAAAACAAAACATAAAAAAATATTGACTTCACAGATTTCATTTTGATGGATTTTAATGAATTTTAAAGTGATTTTTATAAAGAAAAAACTTTATAACAAATCTTACTGTTCACTTAAAATTTAATTAGATTTCTTAAAAAATTCTAAAATTTAGGTATTTAATTCATATTTGTATGAAATCTATTAATATTTAGGTATATTTAGTTTAAATTTATATAGAATCCAATAAAATTTAGATGTATTAAAAAAATCATTGACTTCATAGATTTATAATAATAGATTTGTATGTATTTGAATAGTTTTGAAAATGATTCTTATAAAGAAAAAAGTTCATAACAAATTCTCATGCTCTTAAACATTTCATTGGCTTTCTTGAAGATGTAATTGTATTGCACCTTCTTGTATATTATATTAGCTAATACTTTTCAAATATACTGTAATATAGCTTATTACAATCACATTATGTAATAGTAACATAATAATAATAAATTAAAATATTTAGAATAATAATTTATTTTGTCAAATACTATATAAGAGATTTTATATGGAAATTTTGTTGTATATCTTATATTATATTCAAGGTTAGCAATTTTTTTTTTAAAAAAAAAAAGATCAAGATTAGCACGTTGTTTTCCAAAATAAGTAGTAACTACAAATTTATCATAATACACAATAAAAAAAAAAAAAAAAAAAAAAAAATACTGATGTTTATAGTTTATTTCCTGAACCCAGCCCAATAAGCTGGGCCCATGAAAGCCCAAAACAGGTCGAAAGTTTCAATCCATAACCGTATGTCTGTAATCAAACACGTGTTGGGCTTGCAGTCTCACTTAAAAAAAGGACAAAAGATAAACGTGTAAACTTAGAAGCATCAAACCGAGGTAGGGCCCAGTAATCCGACGTGTCGCTCTCTCCATCCTCCGATCCTGATCGGCAGTTGCGTGGCGGGAGCGTGGACCACCACTTCTGTCGTCAAATCAAACGTTTGACTCTTCAACAGCTACAATAACAGTCAACAACCAAAAAAAAAAACTTTTTTATAGTCATCAAAGATTATATATATGTACGATCTTAGACTGTGTTGTTGAATTTGCATGCATAGATAGATAAAGATAGAGAGAAAGAGAGAGAGAGAGAGATGGGGGCATGTGGGTCTAAGATATCGCCGGAGGAAAAGAAGCAGAAGAAGCAGTTGAAGAAGAGGAGGAGCGTCACCAAACGACGATGTGGTGGTGGTGGTTCTTCTCGTAAAGTTGATAACAGGGTCGATGTTGTCGGCTGCAATTCTTTTATCAAGTCTACAACACATCAAGGTTGGTTGGATTCAAATCTCATCTGGGTTGTTTTTGTTTATTTTGTTTGGTTTTTGATTGGATTATTTTTTTTTTACTTTCTTGTGGTTTGGTGTTTGTTGTTGTGGCTATATATGGAGTTAGTTTGTTTGTTCATGTTTTGTGCTAAAATATATACGGACCATATATAGTCAACTTCATTGTTTTTTTGGCCTGCATTGATTTATTAGCTCTCACTTAGTTAGTTCTTTCAAGTTTAGATAAGATAATAGCTTAGTAATCTTAGTTTTTGATTTGGTTTTAGATGTTTATTTAGCTGCATTGATAGATTAACTCTCGTTTATTGCTATGAAGTTTATATAATGTAATTGCTTGGAAATCTTGGTTTTGATTTGTTTTTAGATTTTTGTTGTGGCTATAAATGGAGTTTGTTTTTTAATTCATATTTTGTGCTAAAATATCTGTGTGTGTGTGTGTGTGTATAGCTGCATTTGATTTCTTAGCTCTCACTTAGTGTTTCACTCAGTTCTTTGAAGGTTATGTGATTAATTGCTGAGCTATCTTGGTTTTGATTTGGTGGTGTTGTTGACAGGACATGTTGATTTGGCTTGGTTCGATTCTCGGTCAGCC
>CM034475.1:985623-1028877 GCA_019925255.1 Litchi chinensis
TTAGAGTCTGAGTTGGATGATGACTTTTATAGTGTTCATGATGGTATGTGACTCTAGGAATGTACAACTAGTTAAGAAGAAGGTACCCCCCGTTTATTTATTTATTTAATTGAGACCAAATTTTTGTATTTTAATTATGCAGATTTCTTGTCTCCATTGAACGTGTCATCACCTAGAGACTCAAATCTAAAGGACCAAAATATGGATACCAAGCCACATCTTGCTTCATCTGTAGCCTCAGTTGATAAAAAAAGATCGCCCAATCCAACCACACCGAAATCACGTTGGAAAGCTATTGCAAAACTTTCCTTTAAGTTGAGAGAAGGGCATTCTAATCCAACATTACGTGAGTACACCCTTTCTTTTTTCATAATCCCTTTGCCCTTTATCAATGTTCAGGTGTGCACAGTTTCAATAATTGCTACTACTATGCTAGCCTTTTTCTTTTTTATATAATTATGATGGTACTTGGTAGGCATTGATAGACATCTCATGTATAGTCTCTGTCTCGTTACAGTCTCACCCAAGGTACTTCAACAAAGACCGATAGCTGGTTCCTCAATTCGATGTTGCCCCTTAGAGAAAAAGATGTCTGATTGTTGGTCACTTATTGAGCCAAGTACTTTCAAAGTCCGAGGACAGAACTATTTCAGGTGACGGCATAGAATTTTAGTAGGCCTTGTTTTCTGATTGAGTTGGTTGTTATTTGCATGTGTGCAATGTACATGGAGCACATCATTTGCTAATTCTTTAATTGCTTGTAAGGCACTTCAAGTTCTTCAGATGTGTATATTACTTTTTAGCAGCTTGACTTAGGCATTGATTCTTTCTAATTTGTGTGTTACAGGGATAAGAAGAAAGATTTTGCTCCTAACTGTGCTGCATATTGTCCTTTTGGTGCTGATATCTTTCTCTCTCAGCGGAAAATTGATCACATAACTCGTTTTGTGGAACTTCCTGCTATTGATCCATCCGAAGATTTCCCTTCTATCCTTGTTGTTAATATACAGGTACTTCAATTGTTTGTCTTTTCTCTTTGCCTGAAACCTAATGACAATGTGAACTAGTGCTGCTTGAGAAAATCATATTATCACCAGTTGAAAGATGCAGTCAACTAAATTTGCAATGGATTTGATGGTTTTGCTAGCTTGTTTTTTTAACTCTCATGTATAACCATTTGTGAATACGATGGAGCCAATTATCCAGAAAGAGTAAACACTAATTAAAAAAAGTGTAAAAAAAGAAAGGACAGCGAAGTAGTACTACGTTTGCAAAGTCCGATTACATCCTCTACCGTGGACTCAAAAATTGTAATATTTACTTCTTTTATTGTTCATTAATATTCATAATGAAAGTAACTTGTTTTAATGTTCAGATACCGTTATATTCCCCTGCAATGTTTCAAAGTGAAAATGATGGAGAAGGAATGAATGTGGTTTTGTACTTCAAGCTATCCCAAAGTTACTCAAAGGAGCTACCACTTAATTTCCAAGAAACTATCACGGTAAGACCATCCTCAGCTTTATGCTTCCACGTCTTACAGTAGATTTAAATGCAACCATTTACGAAGTTCATTGTTTTCGAAAGTTTGACATATATTACAATACAATTAAGTGGCACTGTTCATTAACCATCCTGTGTCCATGTTTTACGTGAACAGAAACTAATCAATGATGAAATGGAGAGGGTTAAAAGTTTCCCCTTAGATACAATTGCACCTTTTAGAGAAAGACTGAAAATCTTGGGCCGAGTGGCAAATGTAGAGGATCTTCATTTAAGCACAGCTGAGAAGAAGTTACTGAATGCTTATAATGAAAAGCCTGTTCTGTCCCGTCCTCAACATGAATTTTACATGGTAATCTTTTGTTTTAGCTTTTCATCTACTCTTCCTAGTAACATTTCCTATTAAATCAATAATTTGTTTATCTACTGTCAAATAGACCTTTCCGTCTAAAACTGCAACAAAAATATACTCATTTGATTACCTTAACATGCACTATGTTCCTTTCTGGGTTGTGTGATTTTAACTTTCCGTACTCCCATTCCCTTCACGCTTTTCACTAATTTATGCTGTGACATAAATTTGGCACTATTGAGTGAAATTTGTTGCTTGCTTAAATGCTGATCTGAAAACTCTTACAGGGTCGGAACTACTTTGAGATTGATCTAGACATTCACAGATTCAGTTACATCTCTAGGAAAGGTTTTGATTCATTTCAGGACAAAATTAAGCAGTGTATATTGGACTTTGGCCTAACAGTTCAGGTGACTTTCATTATTATAAGGATTGATTTCTACTCAGTTAAAATTTCTTTCTGACATATGCCTTACACAATCTCTTATATTGTAACAGGAAAACAAGGCTGAAAACTTGCCAGAGCATATGTTATGTTGCATTAGATTGAACAAAATTGACTACTCCAATTACTGTCAACTGGGACTATAGAACACCGAATGTGTGAAGGTTTTTCAGTCAATGAAGAGCTGATTGAGAGCCATATGCATTTTCTTTCTTTCTTGTTGTTTTCTTGCCCACGAAAACCTGTATTCCTCTATCTTTATAGGAATCAATTTTTGTAGCCTTCATTTTTTTTTTATTTTGAAGGTCATTATTCTTTCTTGTAAAAGTTATTTGAATATTACAGTCTGATTGAAGGAAGAAATAAGTTGAAAAAGAAGTTTTTGTTGTGAAAAATTGACGCAAATGTCGTACTTAATATTCATAAATGGAATCATGTCTAAATAGAAAAATAGGACGAAAAGAATTCAATCATATAAATATAATACAGGGAAAAAATAAATTATGTAAAAAATTTTTACAACTACACACTTGCCATTCACTCTCTTAACTCTAAACTTCAATTACAGTTGAATCTTAAGTTCCCACCTTTCGTTAAATTTCAGGTGTCTAATAACAAGTGAAAGAGACCAATTTATAGAATCGAAAACTTGGTACCAAATGAACGAAAAGTTGGTCATCAAGTATTTGGCCCCATGTAACACAGCTTGTCTCCACGTATTGTAACTAGGTTCCCTAGTTGTCTCAATGCAAACGACCGAGATCACACATTCCAATGCTCCCAAGATATCAATCCATGTGCAAAATGATTAGCGTCTTACAAGAATATGTGCAAGTGTGTCCAGCCTCGTATTCCAACGTTGAACTCTTCTCGAGCTAAGTGTTCCAGCAGTATCTTATTCGTCTCAATTAGATACCATTACACCTACTTTCAAATAAGTTGAAATTCGTCTGAATTTCTTGGAAATATGAGCCAGATATTAACAGTTTCTACAGTAATGAAATGCCTTCTATATGTACCATGATGATTGTTCTCTTTCAAGTATCATTGATTTATAGCAAGCCATTTGAGAATGAATTTGTCTACCATTTGTTAAATGAGTACTCTACAATCAAAGCCTTCAAATAGATATGGCAGGATTACTATATGAACTACAAAGATATAGGTCAATAAAAGTTCATTTTCAATTGATTATGTCACGTGTCAATCTCAAATCTTAAATACTATAATTGAATCATTTCCTATCAGCATAAGTTTTTGGATTTGATGGTAACTAACAAATTATATGATATCTGACATCTGATTTTTAAGAGCAATGCATTGATTCTTTGTTGATGAACCTTAAACCCCTAGAGTTGGTTTAAATGGACCTGGCCTGGGATAATATATCTTACAAGTTTCCTAATCATCAAAGCTATAGGGTCGAGGAGTTGTTAAAGAACAAAAATTTCTCCGGTCAAATATGACCATTCTATGAATTTCATGATCATCAAAGTTGTTAACTTTCAATAGTTGTTGAGGGGAGAAAATTTCTTTTGAATTGAACAGCATCTAAAGGGTAGAAAAGGAGAAAGTTGACAAAATTGGATGCATATAAACTTGACTTGTTCAACAGACAAAAATTCATCAACTTATAACAAGCTATATATAATAGCATATTCATAATGTTGTATAATTTAGAAGTAAATGAGAGATTTTAAGATGGTAAGAGAAATAGAAATGAAAATGAAAATTATCTGTCCAAACTCATAAATTGTACACATTATAACAAGAAGGAAAATCTCACGATCCTGGCGTCAGAAAAACCCCCCACATCGTCCAAAAATGGCAGAGAGGCCACACCTTTGAGTCTTGTGCTGTTCATGCTGATGATGAGCCTTGTTATCTGCCGTACTAGGTGTTGAAGGATTCCTTCTATGACCATTTTCCTCTCTGCACTTTGCATTGCTTTGCACATTGTTCTCTTTCCCTCTCTCAGCAGGCGCCAAGCCATGTACAGGATCGCGAATGACCCTGTCGTCCCATATCAGCCCCGAAGAGCCCTGTCTCCGAAATGAAACAGATGATCTCTGCAATCCTGTCATTGATCAAATAATCACTGTTTATTTTTCCACCTCTTCTTGACTTTTTCACTTAGAATTTGTTTTTTTTTTTTTTTTTTTATAAAATAAAATTTTTCCTTTAACTAACATAGCTGATTTTGGTTTGGAGGTTACCTTCCTTACATAGTTTGTGATTGGTTACTTGTTGAAGGGGTTATCTGTCCATTTAATTATTTGTGGTCAATCCTTCTGCTAAAGTGTCATTGGATAACACATATTGCTGTTAGTTGCTATAATTAGGTGATTACTGACATGATTAGTTGTTTCTGGAGTATACCCATTTCTATTTTTAGGTTTTAACATGAATCTCATTCCCTTGATCATGAGCTGAAAAATCATCTATAACCATATTTTGGAGTTTGACAAGAATCTATCTAGTGCTCTATATGAATATTATTAGTAAAAACAGTGATGCAATATCAAATCGAAGTTATTACTCTTAAAAACCACAAACAGAAACACAGCTCTACATTTTCCAAGCTAAACACTACTATAAATATGATTCGACTAGTCCCTCATTGCAGCATTAGAATGTTCATGGAAGAACAAATTATTACAATCTTGTAATAATTGGTTAATATTTGGACATTAACTTCATGTTGTGAATTTAAAATGGAACACAAAAACAACGGGAGAGAAAGCAACAAATTGAATACAGGTAAAACAAGTTGGAAGGTTGAAATTCACCTGCTACCTATAGCTTTGTGTGGACTAATAATATGCTCTTCTTCTTCTGGAGTGAAGTTGTCATGTTTGATGTCTGGCCTCTCCATCAGAAGGTGGTGATGAGGTATGTAATGGTGGTGCAATTCTAAAGCTCAAGTTGAAGTACACATTTAACAGAGAAAGGGAAAGATATTTTTTTTATTTAAGTGGTGAGGAGGCAAGAAATGCATGCAAATGGATTCCAAAACAGCAATTGCATGATTTGTTCATTACAATATATCTAATGTTCAATTCTCTCTCTCTCTCTATCTCTCATATGCAGGTACATTTTGAGTGAGTAAAATTTGGTTGAGCTAATTTTTATCTTTATTTATTGATTTTATTTAATTTTGACGCTTCAATTTTATCTTTATTTATTGATTTTATTTAATTTTGACGCTTCAAAGTTACCCTAGGCAAGCCGTACAAATTACAATCAAAATTGATTTGTTTACAACTATATTATGAAGAATAATGATAATATAAAGTAGAGTAGTTTTTACATGTATCTACACTAAAGAAACTCTATACATATTTTGAAACTGATATAGGATTGATTAGAAATAACATAGGAATTATTCCGCTACTTAATTATGAAAAGTTGATGTGATACTTCTTAATAATTCCACTGCTTAGGAATTGTTTAGGGTTAGACTAAATTTAATCACAATCTTTGCTCATAATTCCAATGCCTGCAATGTATGGTCAAGTCTTCTGGTACAGCAAAAATTCAAGATAACATAGACAGAAGAAAAGGTGGGACTGATGGGCAATGTCAATATCAATATGAGCGACTTAACTGGTATTATAAGCTCAATGAGTGATACAAGAAGTTTTAGATTATTGTTGTGATTGTGAGTAGCCATCAAATCCAAAAATTTAAGCAATCAAGTAACACCCCAGCTAGTCATATAGAGCTTTTTAACACACCCTTTCAAGGGCAAGATCGATGGACTCGGCACGTGGACCAAGCGACGTGCCAAGCCTAGACACAGATGCAAAAACATACAGATTCCAAGTAGGGAGAGAACTTTAACCCTGACTTGTAGGACAGACCAAGGTCTGATAGACCAATACCATGTTAGTTACAACTTACTAGTACAAAATTTTAAATTGTTAGGTAAATGGCCAACTAATGATATAAGACTCTCAAACAATTGTATCTTCCAGTACATTCCCGCTAAACAGCACAACTCAATGTTATATACAACAACTATAAAAGGATCATAGTCCATCCTCATCCGGTAGATCGCCTGTAACAATGTTTTTAGAGTATAACAAGAATCTCCTTGGTGTTTAATATGAATTCATTCAGTGATAACAGAAATGTAGTTTCAATTTTTTGGTTGCTTGTAAGAAGCATTTCTCATAATTGCCAAATTTGTTAAAGTTATTGCTATTAAAACACAAACAGAAACACAGCTCTACCTTTTCCAAGCTAAACACTACTCAATGATTCTACTAGTCCTTCATTGCAGCATAAGAATGTTCATGCAAGTACAGATCAATCGAAAGAGCCGTTGAGAAGTTCAAACAATTGGGAACTCATCTCACTGTCCTGACACAAGATAGTATCCACAAATGAGCGTCCAGAGGATGAGGAAGCATCAGCTTTTGTGTTGTTGATCATCATGACTTGATGACTACTATTGTTAGAGTTAGTTTGGCATCCAGATGTTCCATTTTCTGCCAAAGTTGAGTTGGCTGATGATGACAACATTCCCTGATCATCAGGCTCATGATCATGCTCTAGCTGTTGTGGGAAATCTGAAGACGAAATAGGGTCAGAGAGGAGGAACTCACTCCAACTGAAGGGAGAAGAGGGTATGATGATCTGATGTGACTGCACTGTCGAGCTTAGTTGAGTGATGGTACTAGAACATGGTGAAGAGCAAGAAGAATTGACTTCACTGAAGAGATTCTGTGGTTGGATGATCTCTTGGTTTGGGGGTACTTGAACCTGAGCCAAGAAGTCCCATGATGGCATGCTATACATAGAAGAATTGTCTTGGACAAGACCTGTCCTAGGTTGCTTCATGTTCACATTCTTGGAGCTTTGATATCCATCATTCAGGACTATTGAAGATGATTCAGCTTTCGACATTGACATGTTGTTGTGAATGTTTCTGCCAAAATGGTTTCCAGCATTCACGAGTCCACTAATGTTTCCATAGTCAGAAAGGATTTGAGAAAAGGGCTTGTGAGTTACAGGATCAATCCCCATTTTGGACAGCTTCTTCCTCAGCTTAGTGTTCCAATAGTTTTTCACATCATTGTCTGTTCTTCCAGGTAGTTGCTTTGCAATTAGAGACCATCTGCACCACAAAAAGCAATGAAGTTTTTGTTAGAGATCAGATAGCGAGAGAGAGAGAGAGAGAAGTCATGCAACTTGCACTCATGCATGAGAACAGGAAAACAGGCTGTTAAAACAGTTGTACATTTGAGTTTGCTATCAATAGCATCTTCTATAACTACTCCAATATGAGATAACGAAAGCAGTGTTTTTAGTGCTTATAATAAACTCAAATTATCCTCTAAATTAGGTCCTAGCTACAAGCATAATTGTCAAACGTACAATTTATAGAAATGCTTATGACAGTTTTTCCAAAAGTTTTTCATTCATTAAAGATAATAGTGCAAGTCTATATCGTAGTCAAACCTGAAAGGTGAATAATGAAAAGTTTTTAATATTAAATTGAAGAAAAACAGAATAAACCAAAGATCTGAAGAATCTAGTCTTCAAATCTGTTACATTTCTGATTTAGGGACTGGGGGGAAATTTTGGCCAACAAACTCTTGCACAGCACAATAATACAAGTTAAAGGTGTTGAAAGAATTAAATGAGGCACAAAAAATAACTTGAAACTCACCTGCTACCTATAGCTTTGTGGAGATTAATAATGTGCTCTTCTTCTTCTGGAGTGAAGTTGTCATGTTTGAGGTCAGGCCTCAAGTAATTGGTCCACCTAAGTCTACAACTCTTCCCACATCTGTTAAGTCCTGTAACCAAAAACTCATGCAGAAGAAAAACAACATATCTTGTTAGTGAAACTTCTAAAATGAAACAGAATCAAAATAAAATAATTAATAGACATGACATTTCAAGTGAAAAGTAGAGTCTTATATGGAACCTGCTTTCTTAGGAACCAAAGTCCAGTTGCCAGTGCCATGGTCTGATACATATGCAAGTATCTTGGCATCTTCCTCTTGAGTCCAGAGACCCCTTTTAACATTCGACTTGTCACAGCACGGTGGCCTCCCCATCAGACAGTGGCGGTGGTGGTAGTGGTGGTGGTGAGGAGGAGGAGGTATGTAATGGTGATGCAATTATAAAGCTTGAGTTGTAGTACATTTATGAGAGAAATGAAAGGGAAAGATTTAAGTGGTGAAGAGGCAAGAAATGCATGCAAATAGCTCCCCAAATTAACAGCATTTGCATGATTTGTTTCCATCTTCTGTCAAAAACGGTTTGAAATGACATCGCAAAATATGTTCGTCTCTCTCTCTCTCTCTCATTGCTTGATCAATTAGCAATTTTTTTCATTTACATTTTGAGTGAATCAATTTGGTTGAGCCAACTTATCTTTAACTTTATTTATTTTACTTGATTTTGAGTGAGTCCTTTCTCGAAGTTCTGTCACTGCTTTCAATTTATAACTTTATATAGAAATTGTCGCCAATATTTATTAATATAAGACACCTAACTTGTATTATATGCTCAACGACTGATACAAAATGTGTGTGTGTGTGTTTTTTTTTTTAATTATTATTATTATTATATCTTGCAGTGCATGCCCCCTAAACAGCACAACTCAATGTTATATACAACTACTATAAAGGGATATAGTCCATCCTCATTTGGTAAAGACCAGGGAGCATAAACTGGAAACAGGGCTTTCCTACGACGATAATGAGCACGCATTGCAACTCTTCCGACAAAATCCAGGACTATCTTCGTTACCCACCATATATTTTGGGTTCCTTTTGCACTCGCCTGCCTTCGCCCATGCAGCGCAGTTCAGATTCTCATCATCACAGTCCCCACTTGTGGATTGCTTCAGTGGTTTCTCGAAGGATCTAACGTGGATCCACTTGGTTGCAGACCACTTCTCACCCTCAATGACTGGGCAGCTCCCATGTAGGCTCTGTGGATCAGTATTTGCATCAGGATGAAGACTGAAGAACAGCAAGGCATCACCCTTCTGGGGTTTCACTGCAAGTAGACAGTAAAATCTTAGTGCACACACATATGTATACAGTACTAACCAAAATGCCACACATTTATGACTAGTAAACACTATTACAAGACAAAGTCATATGTAGTATCCTAGCATTTGCCACCACATGGCCAATACTACAACATTATTTTGTGCATTAATTAAACCGATTCACAATGTTCATGTCTGCTACAGTTTTCCACCGGGATGCCGATATGATGAGATAATTAAACAATATGATTGAATTAGTTGAACTAGTCTATACCAACGTTCACATTTACAAAGCTACAATCCATGGCAGAAATATCGAGATCAGATAGAGTTTATCTTAAAACCTGCATAGCCATTTCTGGCACATTCAGACCAGCTGTCATCCTTTAATTGAGACTCTTTTCCCTGCAAAACAGAAACAATTGAATCTAATTGAGATGAAAGAACAAGGAATGTTCAATGGGGAAGGAGCGGGGAAAGTGTATTCAACGAGCATTGAAGAAAACACGTCACTAGAAATTGCTTACCTCTGCGCTGGGAAAAACAGTTTCTCCACCTTTCTCAACATCAGACAAATACATCAACACTGTGGCAATCCTGTGGCCACCCAGCTCTTGATTAACCTTGTCATGAAAATAATCAAAATGTGGTTCATACTTTTGACCATTCTCATAGTGCAGTATTTGCATTGATTCCCCATTTTCTGTTTACAAGACCACAATTAAGAAAAGTGAACAATTTTTTGAGCATACATTTAAAATCATAAATCAGTAAAAAGAATGTAATCATTATACCTATCGGAAGAAAGGTCCATGCAGCAATCCGGGCCTCAATATCAGCAACTACCTCATCCTTTGAAGGCCAAACAGAGAACACCATATAAAAATTCAAAGTTCAAAAAACACAAAGCACATAACATTTCTAAGATACAGGGTCAGTTATTGTTGTAATCTATTGCTACCTAAAAGGCTCCCCATCAATTCATCCAGGATTTTTTTTTTTTTTTGGCATAACAAAAGCTGATAGAGGTCGGTATTCAGTTTATTCCAAGAGAGAAATTTCTTCCCCATCCCATCCGCGAAAAGAAGTTCACAACAATGAATGAACATACTTCCAAGGCAAAGATCATCTATCCGAGATGCTGTCAAAAGATCTCTTTCTTTTCTTTCTTTTTGACAGTAAATGAAAGGTACCTTAAAAAGACGAACATATTAAAAGGTAAACAAGCTGTTTTGATACAAAAATTTGATTCAACATGGAGTTCAAAACTTGCAAAAAAATCCAAAGTCACCACACGGTGAACATGCCTTTAAGATTAGAAATGCTGCTGACACCGTTCATTGTGATATAATATAGAGGCATTAAAGAATATTCTTCCTATCTCAAAGCTATCGAATTAAAACCAAGGAATGCATACTGAAGTCGAACTTAGTAATAGATCAGGCAATACCCTTTCTTAACTGACTAAAGGTAGGAACAAGAGGCTAGCAAAGCTGTACACAAAACCAAAATGGCCGATGATAAACACAACAACAGCTTATCTAAATTGTAGATAACTAAAGTACAGTTGAAACACTGACAAATGAGTAGAATTGCAAATAATCTCACATCTCATTATGCCTTCATGACATTAAAATGGTAGTACCAAGGCAGTTTATTGGGTGCAATACTAAATACCTATCATAGCTTGAACGTCCGGTTATAAGTTCCATAAAATAAGTACTATTAATTAAAGCTAAGAACATCTATTCCATATTCACTCTCTAATGATCAGCAATTACAAACCAAAATGCAGGTGACAAAACAAGTGATCATACTCTCAACATGAAGCACCCTAGAACTTAGAACAATATTCGCCATTAACAAACCACAATCCAAAACAAGTTACGTGCATTAAATAAATTATTACAACACTAAAAATGTAACATTTTAGCACCAACAATATCATCAGATCAACAAAAAACGACACATCAAACACTGTCATTAACAAAAAGAGAAAATAGTGATCCACCTGAGCCTTGCCGAGAAACATGCCAGAACTCGTTCGAACTTCACTCGCTATACTCTTACCGGACTCATTATCCGCCACCATTGACTTCTCCAGCTTGCCTTTAGCCTAATCCACCAAATCAAAATAAACCCAGAAAAGCAACACATCTAACCAAATCATTTCCATCCAAAAACCATAAAAATCACCGACAAAACACAAAATTAAATTCCCCATCAACCTAAATCACCATTACATTTCCACATACATACAACCCCAAAACAGAAAACTTGAAAGAAGAATCTATAAAAGATCAAATTTTGCTAACCAGATCAATAAGATGGTCACACTCCTCATCTGATAGAAACCTTCTATATATAAAAGCCCTGAAAAAATCACAATAAACGAACAAAAATACAAAATTTCAATACCCACCAAAAAAAAATAAAAAAAAAAAAGAAGAAAAGATTGTACCTTGGACGCCATGAAAGCTGAGTGACACGTGTAGGATCAAATGCAACACTCTTCTTCAACCTGAGAACCGATCCTTGCCTACAACAGACCAAAAAAAAAAAATTACAAAACGAAATCAATATACATACACATATACGTATAAATATACGTATAGAGAGAGATACGTTTGCTTGTCGGTGAGCCAAGCGGGAATGTTGACGGAGAAGGCGGGATCAGGGAAGAGAATGAGAAGAAAACAGATAGAAAGAGAGAGAAAACAAGAAGAAGACATTTTTGAAAACAAAAACAAAAACAGAGAAATGCAAGTGTTTTAATGTTTTTGAAAAGCAGAAATATATATAACGGTGGGTGTTTGTTTGCTTTCTTTGTGATTGTGTTTGTGTGTTTGCAAATCGACGTGCGGATTTGTGTTGTTTTGGAAGTAGAAGTCTTCCTGTTGTTCAAAGTCTTCGCTTGCGTCTGCTTGTGCGTACATTTTGTGTTTTTGTCATAATTTAAGACACTTTTAATGGGCGCCCCTTGTTTTGTAGTTTTGTGGAATTGTCAAATCTGTTTACTTTTGTTCGAAGCGCTTAAAAAAACAAATGTTTTTCCTTATTAATTTGATTTTTATTTAAAACATTGTATATGTAGTACATAAAGACAGATCTATCCGACCATTGATAACAAATATCGGACAATTGATGAATGCTCCTGCAATCGGAAAAATAACAACTACTAGAGCCATCAAAATGGACACTCCCAGGATAAAAAAATAATGATTTATAGACCTATTAAAATGAATTATTAATAGTATAATTTGAATGATTACTTTCATAATTGAAAGATAATCACTTTTATCAAAAATTTTAATTGAATAAGGGTGAATTGAAATTTTTGACCTCTTAAGATGAAGAGGCACTTGTTAGGTCAATAAAAATTAATATTAAATGTTTATTTTAACTATTATTTATGTTGTATTTTTGTGTGAAATTAATACTTTTATTTTGTTTTATATTCAGTGTTTAAAATTAGGTCTCAAGATGAAAAGAAAGAAATTGACAGCTTTTCAAAATTAATTGTAGCACAAGCATATTAGAGCATCTCCAATTTAGAAATGGATTGTGAAAAAATGGAATGATACATAGGATAAATAGACATTGTATTAAAATAGATTTCTCCAATGCAATTATCACTCTCTATAGTCAAGTTGATGTGGCAAAAAAAAAAAAAAAAAAAAATAGACAATGTTAACATAACCCTTCACTTTTAGAGGGTCTGTTAGACAGTCATTTATTACTGACTAATCAAGTTAATTTTCTACATCATCCCACCACCTCCTGCATTTTTCCTCTCCAACCCCTCCCTACAATTTCAGCAAATCACCACCCTCTATCTTCACTGCCTCATTAAAGTGTGGTTAAAAAAAATTCACCACCTCATTAAAGTGTGCATTTTAAGTGGATTTATTGGAGAACATTTTTTAACTTGATTGTCTATCAAGTCATATTTGTGCCATGTAGGAAGCACATTCTCTTAATATTGATGACATGACAATTTTTTTTAATCACAATCAATTTTTACATTGAAGATACTCTTAGAAAATAAATCTAGAACCAAATAAGATTTTTTTTTTGAAGCAAATAAATAATTAATTCAGATTTGGACATAAATCCAGAAGCAAATTGGAAGAAAATTATTGAGAATTAATGATGATTTAATGAAAAATTAAATGAGCATCACGAGTATTGCATATTAGGAAAGTAAATCAATTGGCTTTTTGGAAATAAATCAAAAGAGGAGTGCGGATCAAGGAAGGGCACAAGCAAATAAGATTGGAGTAACTCGCGACCAAGATTACCGACCCATGCTTGCAATGCAGGTGCAAGTGAAGTTAGGATGTAGTCCCTCGCGGAAGTGGCTCGCAACTAGTGGCGGGGGGATGAGATGATTGTGGCAACAAGTCACAACAAGAGGCGCGAGCGAAGATGATAAGGAAGGCAGTCGTAATAAGGACTAACGGTGAAGTTGCGACTTGCGATCACAGGGAAAAAGGTTGCAACACTAGGTCACTATAAGACGATACTTTGCGATTTTGAAAATCTTAAGAGGCAATTTAGTATAATATCTCAGAGATAATCTCACGATTTAGCATTCATTAGCACTCCAAAATCTCGTTCCAATTTTGGCAGAATTCCAAAACCGACTCACGACCTTAGCTTATAAATAAAGAGGCGGTTTCATCATAAAAATGGTCTTGGGTCTTCCAAACCAGAGGAGATCATGACACAAAGAAGAGTGAAGGCCAAGGCTACCATGTGTGGCTAATTATTTTGTTAGTTAAGGCTGAATTGAAGCTTAAACATTAACTCAATTAGTTTATATTTTCAATAAAACTTAGTGTTTTACAATTAATGTCTCCATGTTAATTTTATTCTATTAATTATGTTTCTTTGATTGATCACATTTGAAGTATGTTTATAGAATTATGTTGAAAGAATATAAATCGTACATCAAACGGGCATATTATTTGTTTGCAACAATCAATTGATTACAAACAAATTAAGGAAAATTAATTCATTAAGATCCGGTATAGATGTCATGTTTAAAGATTTATGTGACATTCATATTTTTTTTGTTCTTAATAAGTTTCAATTATTAAATCTAAATAGACATCATACTAAATTATAATTAGAAATACATATATCTACATAGACGTCATGTGATTTACATATAACCTAAGAAAGAATTAATACAACACTTGGTATGATTATTATCTTATTGTGGATATCTTTATCATACATTAACATGAATTTGTTTTATTAATTTTTTAACAAATTGAAAGATTGTTTCGTGACAGATATTATATCTTAACTAAATTTATTGATTTTCTTTAGTTTAATTATATGATGTGATTTAATTTAGTCTTAAACTCAAATCCAAAACCCTTTTTATTTAATTTAATTGTTTTTAGTTTAGGTTTTAAATAACCTTTAAATTAAAGTGGGTTAATAACTTCTCTGGATCGATTTTTGCTTGTAGCTATACTCAATCAAACGATTTGTACATTTGTTAGGTTAAAATAAATTTGTTAATTAATTTTGCAATCAACAATACTTATCCACTCTAATTAAAGGGTGATATGTTACAAGAAAATAGTCTTTAGGTATAAATATCTAGAGTCTAAATTTTATGGAACTCTTGGATATTTTCTATAGCATCATTTCAAAATATGGAAATATATCTAGTATCAATATTTACTTCTTAGATTGTAAATTTTACATGGAAAATAAAGAGCAAGTTGCAACTATATTGAATAAAAAGTAAAATAAAATTTACAATGTTGACATGATCCATACGTTAAATTCTACCGATATTTAGTATTGGAACAAACTTTTACTTGAAGGATTAAATTGTCAAATTATTGAGCGTGCTAATGAAAAGTTATATTAGCGTGTAAATGCAATTAATAAAAATAACTATTAACCAAAAAATTATTATTTATGTATTTTAATATCTATAGATAATGATGTACATAATTAATAGATTAGATTATATCAATTTAAAAATTTAATTTAAAATATAATTTCAGCATTGATTATCTCCACTTAATCCAACCGAGGCTTTTTATTACCTTTTTCTCACAATCAAATTGCTCGGAGACCCGGAACCTGAAAAAACCTCCTTCAATTTTCACAGTTTTGGTCGGAGCCTGATTTATATGGGCTATTTAAGAAGTATTAATGAAATTGTCAGGCCCACTTGTTGAATTTGTATCTTAAGAAACGAAAGTAGTGGACTTGAAAATTGGGCTCTACTCCAAGTTGTGGACTTGTGGTGACTAGGTGACACAACACATTGGTTCAAACAGCAAGTGCATGAATTTGAATACCATCCATTTGAAATACAGACAATTATCATTTGATCCTTCATAGTGGTCTCGTAGTAGTAATTTATTAAAAAAAATTGGGGCTCTTGTTATTGTCACTTAATAACTTTTTTTTTTAATACAATAACTGTAACTGAAACAAGTCCAGAGGACATCCGGAACCATTTAATTGAGATATGACAATGGGGCATCAGGGGACACTCCCAATTGATCCACCCATATAGGTAGAGATCCACACTGAGATGGGAGAGCAACCCACACAATTGGTGGGAGATGAATTAAATATCATTATTATAGTATTATATTATATTATATAATATATAATATATATTATATATATATAGAATTTGGATTGGCGGGCGTCGAACCATCTACACAGCGTGTTGACTTGCCAACGACACCAGCAACCAAACGACAACTTCATAACTTTGTTCCTTGAATTAACTCAAATTGATATGTGTGTATATATATGTAATAAAATTCTAATAAAAATAACGTATATTTATAAAATATATATTTTTTAAAACTTGGAATCTATTTTAATTTTTTTTATTATATATGGATAGAGATAGAGAGAAAGCAATTAATTTTAAAAAAATAAAAAATATAATCATCCAATGTGACTTCCACTTTTTTATTTTGATAATGTTACAAGTTTAAGATGCTATACATCAAAAATAATTTCTTAAAAAAGTAACGAAAGTTTAATGGAAATTTACGATTAAATTGTATTTTATAACCGCTAAAAAAGTCCACACAACAAAATTTTTACAAATGGGTTCGATCTCTAACCATCTAAATCAGTTTCAACATAATAAATACTACGTGTATCTTCCATTATATCTCTTCACACATCACATGCATAGCCTATCTCGATCACTTTACATGACACATGCATACTACCATGGTGTGATGATTCCATCCAAACCTTTTCAAACCCTATTAGACCATAACATATTCACATCACGTGACATGACCATAACAGAAACACGGATGCCTTCTGTTCCGCCTGAGTCCGGCCCATTAGGGTCCATGTAATTTTGTCAACTCTTGTTAGCAGCCCATAACTTTGTTAGCAACAAGCTTGGACTTTTCAGCACTAACAGTGCCATCGTTTCCAGCCAAAGCCCTGTACTTGTCCTTCCTGGTAAAGCTGGTACACTCATACGACAAGCTCGCAGCTATCGTCCTCTGTATATAGTTCGCCACCTCGTGGCTCGACCTGCCGCTACCTGCGCCGCCGCATGTCAGCTCATATGGCAGCTTGTTGAGGAACGTCACCTCGTAGACAGGACTTGGGTTCATGAAGAAGTAAAAGGGGTCCATCCCCTTCCACCCCCTCGCCGTCGTCCCATGAAACATGGTCATCCTGTTGGCCATCGCCACCGGAACCAGTTCGTCCGTCAGCTCGGCAAACAGCGCCGAGAACCGGAGCAGGAACGGCTCTCTGCATGTCGTCCCTTCTGGGCATATCGCGAGGTCGCCTTCTTGGAGGAGCTTTTTGATCATGGAAGCGTCGGTGGCGCGGTCGCGGCTGAGGCGGACGGTTTTGATGGGTGAGATGAGCTCGGAGAGGCGGGAGAGGGAGTAGGTGACGGCGGGGATGGGGCGGCCGAGGGCGGCGGAGAGGAAGATGGGGTCGAGGAGGGTGCGGTGGGAGCAGACGAAGAGGACGCCGGAGTGGGCGGAGGATTTGGTGGGAGGTGGTGGGGGGTGGCCGTGGATGTGAACGCGGACTCCGAGAGCCCAGAAGGCGTAGTAGACGATGGACATGGGGAGGAGGGAACCGGCGGCGATGCGGAGGCAGGCGAGGAGGAACCCGACGGGGATCCAGAGGATGGTCAGCAACGCCGTGAACGGTGTCGGTTTGTGGACGAGACGGCCGTCGTGGAAGACTATTGGTTTGGGAAGTTTGTCCAAGTTTACAGGGTCCACGTTTTGATTGGGTGGCACTATGTAACTCTCCTGTATTTGACACAAATTATAACTTTATCAGAATTTAGTGAGATTAAATGATACTTTTTTCTTAGTATGTGAGTTCGGAGATCTACTCCATAATGTCCAGAAAAATGTTTTCATATATACTCATATATTTATTTTTATTATAATATTGAAGGAAAAGTATGAAGATGTCGATACGTTTGATTTATAAAAGAGCTAAAAGAAAAGTATGTTTGATAAACATAATCAATTTGATTATAATATGTTATAATGTGATGAAACTATGAACTTTTATCACAGACATGAGAGGAAGAAAAAAATTGATTGCTTGAATAATGAGAGGATGAGGATGTTTGTTTACTTATGTTAATTACTAGTATATGCTCCCGCTGCATATTTTATATGCCTTTGATGGTTGAAAATGCTACATGATGAAATCAAATTTGGTTTTTGAATCTTATGATGATGATGGAAATATTAATGAATTTAGGTACGGAGTTGTAATTAGTTAAGATTTATTTGTATATATTTGTAAAGGTATACTGTGGACTCGAAAATACAACGAATAATGGGAATATGTTCACTAGAAAATCAAGATATGTAAATGTCATTTCAAACATTATAATTCATCAAAAACATATGCATCAGAATATTGATAATGTTGAATGTACATAGAAACATCAATTAGAGATTTCTTATATAAGCATTTAAGTGTCAAAGACTAGTATCAATTGGACAACAAACCTTGCACAATTTCATGAAAAGATGATCAGTTTTCCGGTCACCAAGCCCTATATCCGGCACCTCCATATCCGAAAAGGCCTTCTTCAACGCCTCAGCTTTGTTTCTCCCTACAAGAACACCAGGACTTCTAACAAAACCAGTAGCTCTGCCCTTATAAACCTCAATTTCAGTCCCTAGAACCATATCAGCACCCAAATAGTCCTTCAAGAACTCCTCCACCATAACCCTAGGGTTCGCAGTGAGCACACACCGCCTCCCACATGACGAAAACACCCGCCAAGTCTCCGGGTGCAGGTCCCCGGAGTAGAACTTGGGCAGGACAGCACGTGCCACCGACTCTATATCCGAAACCCTCATACCTGCAAAGGTTGCAAATATGAGGACACGTATTCCAGCTGATTCAGAGATGAAGTAGTACAATATTCCAGCCAAGGGAGACGCTAGGAGCAACAAGAGAAGCCTCAAAATGCCGCCTACTTCGAAGGCGACTAGGGCAAAGTAAGGGAAGGAGCTGCTTCCTCTAAGTAGGGTTCCATCCATGTCCGCAACTACAGTGTCCTGTTCACGTCCAATGGATGGACATTGGTTGATAGTAGGGAAGTTAAATGGTGTGCTACCACTGTAACTTCCAGGACAAGAAACCTCTTTTATTCTTGCCATTTTTTTTTTCAATTTTGGCGGGGTGGGTTGATAGGTTTATAATTGGTGGGTGGTGTTGATTTTATAATGTTGGGTTTGATTGGTTTTAAATGAAAATGTAGAGAAACTTAGGTGTCTATATATAGAGAGTGAATTTTTGTAGTGGTGTAATGTGGAGTTTATGAGATCAAGGCAAGGGATGCTGAGATTTTCGTCAAAGAATTCAAGGTTGTTTGCATTGAAAGCTCTGTTAATGATAAGAACTAAGTCTTTGGAAACATCGATCAATATATTTATTAAGATCTTTTCAAATACTAATTACGTCATTTAGAAACAAATATGTGGTTTATTAAATCACCTATAGGTACATTCACTAAGAATTTAACTGCAATGGATTGCTATCTACCGTTGCCAATATATAGACTACTAAAAGTTTTTTGAGCATTAGCAACCTACAAAAAAGTTAAAAGACGGATGGATTACTTTAACACGGGATCGGTATCAATTAACGATACTCCAACGTTTAAGTTGATAACATGGTAGAAGGATGAAGGAAAATATAAAATACTGAAATGTAAATAGTAAGAATAAATATTCATGCAGTGATAAAGACGGTAAAATCTTAAATAGAATTAGTTATTGTAATCAGTAAAGCTTTTGCTGAGTTCAATATAAAACCTGACAGAGTGACAATATAGATGTAGAAAATCCCATTTTTTTCACTAGTAGCTCCCTCTTTTACAAGTAGGAGTTACCCATTGGCAAGCAGTAAATGGTCTTAAGTCAAGGGACTAGATCCCTTGATCTTAGCTTCGTTACTTAGCCACAATTAGAGCCAAATAACATTAAAAAAGAGATCTACTTATTTGTCTGGAATCAATATTGGTCCATCATTTAGGCTGCTAGTTTGCCCAAAATTCACCAAATTAATTATTGGGATGCTTAAATCATGATTTTATCTATTACATTAATTAACGAATGATAATTAATTATTCATTCACATTTATATCAAAATCGAATGCAACTAACTCATTTTAAATAAATCCAAACATAACTTAAAAGCCTAACATGTTTGATTCACTTCATGTTCGCAGGTTTTATAAAGAACCGTCACCTCTACTCACCTATAACACTATAAGAGTGTGAATTCATGCTATATAATGACATCTATATTTATATAATCACATTATTAAATTGTTTAATTTTGAACCAACTTAAATAAACATAATTCGCTTAACTATTTATATCAAATTCTACGATCAAAACCTTTTCCAATTTTTTCGTTTCAAAATAAAGTAAAACATTGGAGAGATTACACACGCTTCTAACTGCTACATTAGTAGAGTATTATTTATAAACCTTTGTTCAATTCGCCTATGGTTGTCGTATTCTTTTCTGCAAATCCAATGTATGATGTATCCCAAAGGTTTTTACGTTCTCATTCACCATCTTATTATAATTAAAAAAATAAAAGAAAACTTTATGTTATTTTCATTGCCTAAATTGGTACTTTAATATTGCTAAAATATACATACTTAAAAAATTATATATATTGATTAAATATACATTTTTTTTTAAATTTTAACATTGAAAATGACTAGAGAGCTTAGTTTTATCCGGAATTTTAACAATAATTTCCTGCCACGTGGCAGTTTTCTTTCGGTAGTGGGCCACTGTGGGCGTCATGTCCAATGAAGTAGATCCACATACGATTCCCTCTGCTGGAAATTTCATGCTTGATGCTTCAAATTGGACTTGTGGTGACCGGTGACACACGAACAAGAAGTTGCATTTGCTACAGTTTTTCTTCTTTGAGTTTCAATTAAACTAACCTATTTGTACTGATTTCTTTCTTAATCACTTGGATGATTTTGACTAATACAATTATAGAATATTTTGATCTAGCTATTTTATAGATTTTTGTACCCTACTTCAACCGCTTCAAAAAACATAAACCACATTATTTTTTTATGTGTGATTGCGTTTCAAATTTAAAACATCTCATTTATCAATAAGAAAATTTACGTATTGAATTAATTGATATACATCCCTTCTATATAGTAACAACCCTTAAAGAAATTTGACTTTTTTTTTTTGTTTTATTTTAACTATTACAATTAATCATTTAAGATTTAGAAAAAGGAATACAATTCGAATCTATAATTTTATGGTGTACATATGATGGACATATGTCATAGTTATATTTCTTACTTTAGAATGCTTGATTATATATAAACAAATATAATCAATTTAAAAATTCTAGAAAAATTATTTATAAAATTATTGTAAAACGTCTTCAAAACATGTCAAACCTTTTTTATGTTTCACTTTCATATAATTCATTAGGAACCTTTCTGGCTTCCTTTATGTCTACATTCTTCTTTCTTAGACCAAACAGATTGTATAAATTTATCAAACCAAACGTAAAATAAAAATAAAAATAAAAATAAAAAATCTACCCTAAACTTGTACTACTGAAAAAAAAAAAGCGAAAAAAGAACTTAGTAGGATAAAAAAAACGTAATCTTGGGATTGACAAACGAGTTGTCTGATATGGGCCTCCACTTTTCATTGTTCTTGAGAGCTCTTGTGCTGTGCATGGGTGGGCTGATTTAAATGAACATGCACACATGTGTGCCACTTACACAAACTTTCAATTTTCACTAACCTAATAAAATGGAGTTCAAATTTTAATCATCCTAAATTCATAAATTTGAAATATTCCTTGATTATTTTTATTATATTAAGAATTTAGAACACCCCAAATTGCCAAATTTAATGTTTATTTACATTTTTAAATTAATGTGCATTAAGAAAAAATGATATGCTCATAACGTGACGTAAAGATTTGAGTTAATTTTTTAAAAGAAAATAATTACGAAAATCATTCAATTGCGGTTCATATACATACTCTATTTTTGAAAGTAAATTATGTAAAAAGGATATATAAATTATAGTGAATAGTGTCTTTTTTAAAAAATAAATTAGATTTTAATTTAATAGACTTGTCACTCAATAAATTTGTTAAAAAAGTATGAAAGTATGATCATATAATTTCTTTTAAAAATTTGCTAGCTTTTGAAATATTACTTTTGCATCAGTCCTCTTTAAGTTTTCAAACTCTACTGCAATATCAATTAATTATAAATAAGGCAACTTTACAATGCAATCTGGGAATTTTCAGTGCTTTTGAATTGTCAGAAGTTAATTTTAAATTACAATAGATTGAAGAACATGCACTTGAAGAGAACTCTCCAGTTACAAGGACCATCCCAGCTCATTTTCTTCCTTCTAATTTTATTTTAGGCATTTGGTCTGTCTTCATTATTCAACATAATCAAGCCCATATAAATATGGACGAACACATTATATTATTATGTGTTCATTTACTCATAACGTACTTCGTGATATGTTATAATATGTGATTGGATGAACACACTTCATCCGTGCCATGTGGAGTGCTCAATGCGCCCAGTTGTCCCACCAGAGTATTTCTCAAAGTCACAAATCCAAAATCAGTAGCAGCCAAGAAAATTACAATTAAAGAGAAAGTATCATCTTTGAAGAAAAGCCTGTTCAACTGCACAAGAATAAAATAAAGCACTTTTTTTGTTCCTATTTTTCTTTTTGTTCTTGTAAAAAGCAAGAACTTCATAGGACAAAGCACCACTACAATGCAACGCAACTAAGCAGAGAGTCCAACAGCACAGAATTGAAAAAGAAAACAAGAAAAAGAAAAGATCAACATGAAAGGAACACCACATTTTTCTTCATTGCTTTAGCTGCCTACACAGCTCTACACCACTGTAAAAACCAAAAACTTTATATGAGTTGTCTAGTTGTTTTCAAAATTTTGCTTTTTCAAAAGCCTCATTTGCAGGTAAAGTTCTGGATAAGAGAATAACTGGGACAATACAGGTTTTAGACAAAGAGTGACTGAGCAAAAAGGAACATATGAACAAGGGTTTGAAGCCCCACCACATGGAGGACCACTACTTGGGGTGAGAAAGACAAAATCAACTACAAAAGCAGCTTCAATTTTTTGGTCATCTTTTTTGGAAGTAGAGGGTGCATCAAGTGGGGGTTCTAAGTCCTCGCTTCTCATTCATATGCCAATTGTTGCAAGAAAGCAAACATAAGAACAACAAATAATGACAAGCACATTTTGAGTCATGAAATGGACTAGAACCTTGTAAAGATAAGATTTCATTGAGCACTTGAATGAATACACAGCAACAATCTAACTAAACACCTCAAGAATAACTAACTACTACAATTTTGCCGGCGAAAACAATCATCAGAAAAATTCAAAATCTAAGTAAGGACCTGAAGACCTATCCGAGTCTGAAGTTGCCTTATTATTTTGTGGCATGGAGGACTTCGATGAGTGATTTAAGAATATGAGATCGATTGGTTTAGGAATTTCTGGAGGGTGAGTGCTGCGAATTAGAGCCCAATTAATGCTTTCAAAGAAGGGGTGCTGTTTAATCTCCGTAGCACCTCTTTTGAACCCTAGTCTCTTCTGTGGGTCCTTAACAAGCAGTCCCCGGATTAAATCCTTAGCAGCAAAGCTGAGAGAGGATCCCTCTGGAAATTTTAGGGGCTGACCTACAACATTGAATAATGTCTCCCGGTTTCCATTCCCCTTAAATGGTGTTCTTCCAAGGAGTAATTCATACAAGAAAATACCAAATGTCCACCAATCAACAGCACTTCCATGGCCATCCCCTCTTATTATTTCAGGGGCTAAATATTCATGGGTCCCAACAAATGACATGGATCGGGCACTAGTTGGTTCTGCAATAAGTACGGGAAGTGAATCGGAGTTGGCCAAACTTGTTTTTTCACTTTTCACCTTTGATGTCTTGGAGTTGAGAAATCGAGGCTTAAAGCAAGAGGGTTGTAAGCAAGAAGGCTCCACACAAACGGGCAATTTGCAGGATGGATCGATGCATGATGGCTGAATACAGTAGGCAGATATTCTACAAGCTGGGTCATCACTGGACTGAACAAGAGTAGGACTCACAAAACATCTCAATGACAAATCGAAGTCAGAGAGCATGATGTGACCATCTTCCCTCACCAACACATTTTCAGGCTTTAAGTCTCTATAAATGACGCCCATCATGTGTAGATACTCAAGTGCAAGAAGCACTTCAGAAGCGTAAAACCTGCAAGAACATAAAGAAGCTATTAGAAAATTAATCATGAGTTCATGACTATGACGCTTGCATTGCATCCTAATGTTTGCAGGCCATTGAATTGTTCACTACTGGTACTAGCAAGAAACGACACTAAGCAGGCAATGAGCATCACTACACTGTCTACACAATCATGTCAACATCCACAAGACAAGAAAAACATTATTCCCCCATAATTACCAACCTTTTTCACACCCACCACAATGGACTAGTACATTAAATTTTCAACCACGGAAGTCAACATGACTGCCAGCGAGAAACCCCAATTGTTAATTTGGACAAATTTGAAGGAGTTGTACATAAAGGACTCGACCAAGTAGACTGTTTCAGATATTTTAACAATCTTGAACTCGGAGACCATACTGAAGGTTGTAAAGAGATATCTTAATCTTGTACTAAAATTAAAATCGGATTACTTATTCAACGTTGTTTTATTAATATGCGTTTCCCTATATGAACACTCATATCACCTGCATTGATTCTTCTTTTTTCTAACACCAAATAGATGAGCATATAAACTAAATCAAATTAACATAAATAAAACACGATAAGTTCAAACTTGGGTAACAAGAGCTACTAACCTAGTTGCATATTCTGAAAAATGCTTTCCGGGCTGGCGCTGGCGGAGAGTATGAAGGTCTCCACCACTGCAAAACTCCATCAACAAGCAAGAAAACTTGTCAGTCTCAAAATGTGAATAAAGAGTAGGCAAAAAAGGGTGATCCAACAAGCCTAAAATCTCTCTCTCAGTCTGTGCTCTCATCAACTTCTTCCTCCCAGCCAACATCCCCTTATCCATCACTTTCATTGCAAACAAACAACCCATCTCCCTCAACTCAGCCAAGTACACACTCCCTATATCCCCACAACCAAGCTTCTTCAACAACCTAAAATGCCCCAACCCCAACTCACCATCTTTACTCTTCACACATTGCACCGCCTCCCACTTCATGTCATTGCCTTTATGAGGCTTTGAGAGACAACTACTCCTAAAACTAGACTCACTTGCATCCCCACCACTCAAGCTACTCTTCCCACTCTCTCCTTCACAACATTCAACAACAACAACACCATCCACAGTTTTCTTCTTTGCACCACCACCACTACCACTACTACTAATATTACTACTACTGACACTATTATCAGACCCAGATACAGAAACAGTGCTACTACTACAAAAACTCACACTATGTAGACTACTACTAGTAACAGACTCATTGTCACAATTTGCACCACAGAGACTCTTCTTTTCCATGACAAAATGATAATGCAATGCAAAGTGTTCGATAAAATGCCTCAATGAAACTTATTTTTCTTCCTCTTTTTTTTTTTTTTTTTTAACTGGGTTTGTTAAAAAAAACGTAGGTGGTGGTGGGTGGTCAAGGGGGGGGGGGGGGGGGGGGGGTGTGACCGAGGTGGTCAAAGTGAGTGAGAGACGCGGGCTTGTAGTAAGTAACTAGTAACAATAATAATAAGTACTACTTGGAAAAGCTAAAGAAGGGTGGTTCAAAACGGCATTCAAAATTTGAAATGCTGATTTGGGGTTTCAGTCTCTCTCTCTCTCTGTGACTGTGAGTGAGTGTGTGTGTGTGTGTATTTACATTTTACAGTGTCCAAGAATGTGTTACAGCTTACAGACAAAACAGAGAGAGGGACGCAATTCACGAGGAAGACAAAAGCCATTCAGATTTTCTAAACATATATGTATATATATATTTATACTAACTTAAACAAAAACATATAAAACTATATAGGTAGCCAATACCGTTGCTCTGGTTTGTGGGAGTAGAGATAATATTATATTATAAGATTTATATGATGAGGATGAGTCTATATTTTTTCAATTGGGTTTTGTTATGATCATGTGAGAGAGTATAGGGAGTCATGCATTTTCCCTTCAATCATTGTAATTAATTTGAAGTTTGACCACAAGACCATAAGTCGAATTTATGAAGGTAATTTGAAGTTTGACTGTAAAACGATAAATCTAACTTATGAAAATAATTTGAAGTTTGATAGTAAAACGATAACTCAAACTTATGAAGGTAAGTGTAATGGTACTCGAGTTGAATTTGTAAAATAAGAGTTAAATTTACGATATGATAGTAGCTGCTGGATCCACTTATTTGTAATTAATCAAAGTTTTATGAGGTTCCATTGTGAATTTTATAAGTTAACGTGTTTTTGCAAGAGAGATTTGTGAAATTAAGAATTAAAATTTTTATTGCTTCAATGAGTCCTTACGCTTCTTAATTAATACTTGATAAGTCTCGTTTCGATTTCGATAACTATTATTTCTTTAAGAGATAATTTCTAATAAATTTAAGCATCTTTAGTTTGTGGAGATGCATAAATTTATCAATATCATTTTCTAATAATTAATCAATTAGAAACGGTAGATTCATTTATTTCTATTTGAGCAATATCTCATAAATTTCTTTCAATTTTAAAATGTGAAGATGATTTTTAGGAGATATATATTTGTCTAAAATTCTATTTTTCACGAGATCAATTGATTTTATCAATGTGATTTCTCAGTTATTACCAAGAAAGGAGTTAATATACGTGAACATTATATCAATAATACAAACAATAAAGTTTATGCATATTAATGCGAGTTTTATATATCACGTGATCATTACTTGCATTTTTTTTATTACAAGTTGGTTGCAACGCATCATTAAGTGTGTGCGTATGTGTATATATAAATTATTTTCAAAATGTGAAAGTTGAACGCTTAACCTATTAAGATTAAGAGACGTAATCAATCACTCCTACTACGATGATGTTCTCTCAAAGCACATTAAATTTCAGTTAAAATATTAATGCATGAATTACAAGATATTGTATCTATACAACAGCCAAAACATAGATAAGTAGATGTTGAAAACTTACGGAAATTAATGTTTGTATTATTATTTGCCATGCTTGGTAGGAGTAGCCTGCTATTGGTGGGCAATAATTCAGGAATAGTGACCCACATAAGATAGGTCTCCATGATCATATTAATTAATAGTACTATTTTATCATCTTCTTTAAAGGCTGTTTTTTAGTATATAGTTACTTTTTGAACAAAAATATTTGATATAGAGTTTGAAATAGCAGCTTAGTGTTTTTATTATCATATAGTACAAGACAACTATATAATTGTTTTTGTCCAATTTAATATAAATGATATTTTGCTGATGCCAAAGTTATACCCATCTTATTTTACTGGAAATTTAAATTGAAAATTAGTGACAATGATAATCACATATCACTAAATTTTAAACATCTGGCCTTTGACACCAACTCAAGCAATTCCACATTGTATTACGTTTAAACTAGTGTTCAAATGTCAATTTATATTTCTTCCAACACACAATAGTCTTGATTTTTTAGAAATCTAATGTATAAATCTTGGGATTTTCTTTTGTCTAAAGACTGCCCACATCAAACCTTGAAGTATAATCTAAGAAGAAGTAGCGGCACTTTATATTTACTTCAACTATATTATATTTTACATATAAGTATGTTTCTAAATCTTCACATTTTCACCAAATTTCAATCAAAATGAAGTTGTGGGGAGAGTCTTATTTTGCTCTTTTTCTCTTCTTGTTTTGGCAAGTTTTGTTGTCTGGTAAGTTCTACATGAAATTTGCTTCTTTATCTTCGATATAATTTTTTTTTTTTAATTATTATATACAGTGGAAACGACTCGAACATGAAACATTGTTAGATTGAATAAATGTTTTTTTTATCACTAAACCATATTATGTGATATTTATCAACATAGCTCTAATATTATTGAATTTGATTATAATTTATAAATTCAAATTTAAGATTTAGTGGTTACTTAATGCTACAATTTTGTCATTAATTTTGGGCATTTTGTTGGTTCAAGTATAATGTTAACATTACTTGCATGATTCTAATTAAATTGATTTGCAGGGAAAGTACTAGGTCATTATGCCACATTTGATGTGCATAACAAATGTCCATTTCCAATATGGCCGGCAACTGCCCCGAACACCGGTCATCCAGTGATAGCCAAAGGCGGTTTCTACCTCTCTGCTGGCGAGACTCAATCCATTACAGCCCCATGGTCGTGGTCAGGCCGAATTTGGGCCAGAACGGGGTGCAATTTTGGCTCAAATTGGAAACCAGCATGTGAAACTGGTGATTGTGATGGAAGACTAGAATGTAGTGGCCTAATAGGCACACCACCTGCCACATTGGTTGAAATCACTGTACAAGCAGATAGAAGCAAGCCAAGCTTTTATGATGTGAGCTTGGTGGATGGCTACAACCTCCCTGTGATGGTCACAACAAGGCAAATATCACCAAAATGCACCATCACAGGATGTGTTAAGAACCTAAAAAGTTGCTGCCCACAAGAGCTCCAAGTCCTGAACAGGAATGGGCAGGTCATAGCCTGCAAAAGTGCTTGCTCGGCTTTCAATCTAGACTCATTTTGTTGCAGGAATGAGTATGGGACCCCAGAGAAGTGCAAGCCTAGCTTGTACTCCAAGACATTTAAGGAGGCCTGTCCTGCTTATTATAGCTATCCCTATGACATGCCTTCACCATTGGTGAGCTGCTCTTCAAAAGAGTTTGCGATCACTTTCTGTCCTTCTGGATGGGGCGATCATGATCGTCATGATGAACAATCTTCCATGTAAAATTGCAATAACTTCTCTTGATCATTTGGGTTTCCAAGAGTTAGGTGATTGTCATTAATTTAATGCTTAAAGCTTAGTGATCATGTAATAATTAAATTTAATAAATGTATATCAAAAATCGCAAGTTTCATTAGTATTTTATGTTCAAATATAGTATTTCGTGGCCAAAACCCTATAAGGATAAGTGAGCGAAAGATTAGATTAAGGTCTCAACACTTTTTATTTTAAATCGTTTTTAGCAATTTTAAGTTATTTGACCACTTAAAAAAACAAATAAAAATGACTTGACGAATTCAATTTAAACCTATTAAGTGATAATTTGAAAAAGCAAACAACCACTAAGTGAGGGTCTTTTATTGTTAATTTAAGAGGACAAATGACAATTTTAACACTTGAAATTTGTGTGAAAATTATAACTCTATTTTTACAAATCATAATAAATCATGCAACTATAAAAATCACACTTTTAATAGGGTTTCACATAATACCGATTACCATAAGTAAGAGTTTTATAGTGTTAATTTATGAATCAATTAAAGTTTCTACCACTCATACTTTTATAAATATTAGAGCTTTATCTTTATAAATAATGTATAAATTAGATCGAAAAACAGACAACACAATTTAAACACGAGTATCGTTGCTATGTGATATTGCCCTCACATTCACTTTCGTAAATTTAGGTAATTTATCAACTAAACTAGTTAATTAATACCTATATAAACATTTTCAAGAAAATTAATATTAATACAACGCCGATATAATCCCAATATGTTGAGAAAACCGACGATGACTTCAATATTTCAACCATTACTTTAATAAATTTATATTTTTGGTACATCTACCGAAACCAATATCTACTCCTTTAAAAAATTTTTATGTTACGATTTATTCAATAATTTAATACTTTCATTGTCGGGTGGTAATAATTCTTTGCATCCCAAGTTTTGGCACAAGATGAAGCCCATTGAAGCCCATCCAAGCCCACTTAAACATGGGCTGGGTCATACTCATAACCCCTACAAATAAGAACAGGAAATTTCCCTCGAAACGGCGCCGTCTTGAGCCTGCAACCAAAAACAAGAGACGACATCGTTTCCAAGTATACGCTATTCCCATTCCAGATATGAGCTGACATTTTTGGATACCCAATGAGATCTTTTTTTTTTTTTTTTTTTAATTTATATATATTTTGCTTTTATACGTAGAGATTTATTTTTTATTTAAAAAATATATTAAAATGAAGTTAAGAGGATTTGAAATGACAAATCATGTTTAAATTGGTGAAAATTTTATTATTAATTTTTGGCTGATTAACCAATTTAGGGGTTGAAAGTATGCGAATATGCTATCCAACATGTTGTGATAATGTATTGTTTATAAAGATTGTAAATATGTTTTATTAAGAAATTGATTATTTCAAATTATGTGATTCATAAGGAAGAGAGTAGTGTCACCAATAAAAATAATGAGATATATAGATTGAAAGTGCTATTAGATGTCAACTAATATAATATCAGAAATTATATCGTAAACAATTAAATTAATTGTTTGACGAACCATATCATAAAGAGTAATACTAGATTAATTAGTTTTTTTTTTAATCTAAATTCATGCTTACATTTCCTTAAAAAAATTATATTTAAATGATTTAATATATGAATTATCAATATTACATTAATTTTTACATCATTTCATGATTTATATAGTGTTGATAATTCATATATCATATGTCACATACATAGTGTGGACAACTCATATATCATATGTTATATTAGTTGGATATGAATTTTGATAAATAAAGAAATAGAAAATTTAGCATTACTATATCATAAACCTAATGTTAAGTTAACAACACATCCAACTTGTGAGTGAAGTTAGGTAGCTATCAATAAACAAGGATATGCCTTCTATCACTAAAACCAAACTAGTTGCAACAAGCTAAACAACAACTTTCACTGTAGTGGACGTCCATTCAATTTTCGACAAAGACTGGAAGACTTGAAAAAAAACAAAAGAAAAAAAAAAACCCAATCGTTGGTTCAAGGGTTGGAACCAGCACCTTCCAATCCTGGCTTTACTTTCAAAGGGTTTTGCTTTATTTTCAAAACATCCAAATTTTAAAAGCTTGTTGTTCATGATCAAAATAAATATTAAAAAAAAAGAATAATATAACTCACAAAAAAAAAAAATATATTAATAAATGTAGCATAAGTTTTTTTTTTTTTTTTTTTTAAGCCATCTCAAATTTACGATGAATTTGTCATTGATCGTCTCAATTTTTGTTTAATATTATAGATGAGTTTAGTAAATTTTTTTAAAGAAAAATTTATTAAAAAAATTTACTAAAATTTACTAAAATATGGTGAGGTTAGATTGCTCACGATCAAAAAGGGATTTTGGCTTCTATAATTAACACAAAACTAATTGCAACAATGAGCACGCTAAACAAGTTGACTCTATTACTTTAAAAAAATTGCCGACCATTTGATCAACTTTCCACAAAGACTACTGAAGTATATAATAATATAAGGAAGAACCAAATCCTGTTGGAAGTGTTGGAAACGGCGTCTTGGAATCTTGCATTTCTTTGAAAACACCATGCGAAGCAAACAAAATCTCTCTCTTTCTCCCTCCATGGCTCATGTCTGCGTTTGTTGCGTGATTTTAAAGTTATATAAGCAAGAACCAAATCCTGTTGGAAATGTTGGAAACGGCTTCTTGGAATCTTGAATTTCCTTGAAAACACCGTGCGAAGCAAACAAAATCTCTCTATCTCTCTCTTTCCCCCTCCATGGCTCATATCTTCATTTATTGCGTGATTTTAGGGGTCGTTTATTTTTTTGTCTGAAAACTGAATAGAGCTATAGTAATTGAAACTTGAAATCTGAAAAACATATTTGTTTTTTTTTTCCCTTATCTCTGAATACGTTATAAACTTGTTTGTTTTTTAAATTTAAAATTGTCTGAAAACTAATAAATTGACATTTATATTCTTTTTACTATTTGTTGTTATGTAATTTTAATTAATTTAATACAAATATATAAAAATAAATAATTTAATAAATTCTAAATTATTTTTATGTACATATTAACAATATTTTATTCATAATTAAAATATGATCAAAAAGTATAGTAGTATTAACCATGTTTATATATTTAAATATATTAATATATTTAAGAAAATAACTAAAAGAATGAATGTTTAAATTGTTAAATAAAATATATTAGTTTAATTCTAAGATAATTTGGGGTGAGATATACTTAAATTTTACTTTTCAAATATAAATTTTTTTAAGTATCTAAATTCATGCTTAAATTTTCTTAAAAAAAATTATACTTAAATGATGTAATATATGAATTATCAACATTGCATTAATTTTTACATCATTTCATGATTTATATAGTATTGATAATTCATTTATCATATGTCACATACATAGTGCAGATAACTCATATATCACATGTTATATTAGTTGGATATGAATTTTGATAAATAAAAAAATAAAAAATTTAGCATTACTATATCATAAACCTAATGTTAAGTTAACAACACATCCAACTTGTGAGTGAAGTTAGGTAGCTATCAATAAACAAGGATATGCCTTCTATCACTAAAACCAAACTAGTTGCAACAAGCTAAACAACAACTTCACTGTAGTGGACGTCCATTCAATTTTCGACAAAGACTGGAAGACTTGAAAAAAAACAAAAGAACAAAAAAAAACCCAATCTTTGGTTCAAGGGTTAGAACCGGCACCTTGCAATCCTAGCTTTACTTTCAAAGGGTTTGGCATTATTTTCAAAACATCCAAATTTTAAAAGCTTGTTGTTCATAATCAAAATAAATATATATAAAAAAAGAATAATATAACTCACACTTAAAAGTAATATATTAATAAATGTAGCATAATTTTTTTTTTAGCCATCACAAAATTATGATGAATTTGTTATTGATGGTCTCAATTTTTGTTTAATATTATAGATGAATTCAGTAAATTTTTTTAAAGAAAAATTTATTAAAAAAATTTACTAAAATTTTATGAATACGAGATTAATAATTTTTTAATATAAATCATATCGTAACTATTTAATAAAAATATGGTGAGGTTAGATTGCTCACGATCAAAAAGGGATTTTGGCTTCTATAATTAACACAAAACTAATTGCAACAATAAGCATGCTAGGCAAGTTGACTCTATTACTTTAAAAAAATTGCCGACCATTTGATCAACTTTCCACAAAGACTGCTGAAGTATATAAGGAAGAACCAAATCCTGTTGGAAGTGTTGGAAACGGCGTCTTGAAATCTTGCACTTCTTTGAAAACACCATGCGAAGCAAACAAAATCTCTCTATCTCTTTCCCCCACCATGGCTCATATATGCATTTGTTGCGTGATTTTAGGGGTTGTTTGTTTTTTTATTTGAAGACTGAACAGTGCTGCTGAAGACTGAAGACTGAATAGTGATTGAAATCCGAAATCTGAATAACATGTTTATTTTTTTTCTTACATCTGAATATGTTATAAACTTATTTGTTTTTTAAATTTAAAATTGTCTGAAAACTAATAAGTTGACATTTATATTCTTTTTACTATTTGTTGTTGTTGACGTTCAGAAACGGTTAACCCAGAGATTCTGGGGCCCAGACTGCGAGTAAGGTAATTAAAGAATGATAACGGCGATGGGTGTGTGATAAATGAGTGGTAAATGAGGTTTAAGGTTAGTGGAGCTTAATTAAGGTGAGGGAGTGTTGGTCGTGGCAGTTAGGTGAATGTAATCAGGTAATCAATGAAGATAAGAGAGAGAAGGAAGGATACAAAACACAAGGGTTTTTACGTGGTTCGGCGATTGCGCCTACGTCCACGGCCACTCTGAGGTAATTCCGGCAGAGTGACGGTACTCTAGTATTTTCAGCTTGTTTGCACGGTAAAAATCTCCCCTATTTATAGAGAGAGGGAGATGATAAAAGAAATATAAAAGAATGTAATATACGTTACAGGCAATGACTATTTACAACTAATCCTGACATAGCCATGCTGCATTGATTGTAGAGGCGATGATTGTTCTCTCCCTGCACATGTCTGCATTTAATGCACCAGGAGAGGTCTTTCCTTCATTAATTACATAGCCGCTGCATTGAATGCTTCTGGGTAATTGTGTAGGCAGTTTTCGACGGGAAATCATGAGAGTTGGTGACTTTGATGACTTGCTGTACACGATATCCCCTGAATAAACTCCTCTGGTCAGTCAGGCTGGGCAGGCTGTAGAGGCGTAGACGTGGCCAGGAGAGGTGGTCAAGTGGTCTGGAGATTTCTGCGGGCTCGCAACCTAAGCGGTCTCGCGAGCTGAACGAGCTGGTGATGTTGGTCAGGAGGTACGCTTGGGCGATCTGGAAGCTATTGCGAGCTTGAGACCTGACTGTCTTCGCGGGCTGGTCGGGCTTACAACTGTGACCTGATGTTCAGGTCTTCTGAGCCCCTGCTCCTGTTCAAGTCCATTGGGCTTACACCGGCCCATTTAGTCACATGAAGAAAATTCTCTTGTGCCGAGTGTAGACCACTCAAAAGAAAAGTCTGAGGAAAATGAATTTATAAAGATATACATAGTGTAAACTAAAATCTAATTATTGTTAAATATAATTTGATGATAGAAAATTCTTATTCAACTTAACAATAACTCAGATTCAAGTTGTTCCTATCCCAAATGATATATAAAAAAAAACCCCCCTAAAATCCACCTCCTAAATTTCATCTTATAATAATGATAAATTTACTATCTTTTGTTTGTCTTTTATTTTTATTTTTATCAATCTGATATCCAACACGTGAGAGATCTATTAGCATTTTCATAGAATAAATTATTATTTAGAAAGATGACAACCAACTAATTAGAAGTTTACTTGCATCTGCCAAAATTAATTTGTATTAAAAGCTGACACCCAACAGAAAAGAGGTTTGCGGAGGTGATAATTTTTTATTTATTTTACTTTTTTATGAAAGCTGACATACAACATGTAAAATGTTGGTGGGACCTAATGAAATAAATTATTACTTATGTGGTACGATGTCTACTCCTATAACAAGACAGAAAATTACCAACACAAGCTTGTAAAATGTATTTAATGAGAATTGAATTTCTCACCACTTTGATAAATGATGGGATATACAACTATATGTATTAAAAGGTGAAGTACATAAATTTGTTATCTTGAAATCAAGATACTTATATGTTGTCGACGTCGATTTTTGGTCTCGGTCGACCGGATGATCCAAAGCCCAATACTTGCTGTCAGAAAGCATACAAAAGAGAGGAGAGAAGAAGAACAAGAGATGGAACACTGAGATTTTTTACGTGGTTCAGCCAAAATGGTGTCTACATCCATGGGTCACTCTCAATATCTTTTTTCAGAGTGATTATCATACTAAAAATTTTCCAAAAACCCCTTTACAATGAATTTTCCCCCTATTTATAGAGAATGTGAGATTATAATTCAGAGATGTACACGTAAAGAAATCAACTACTCTGACATAACATTTATTGCATTGACTAACAATTCTGTCATAGTCATTCTGTATTAATTGCTCCTCGGGATCTGGAATATCATGGAGCTCGTTGGTACGAGACCTGAGAGCTGAGAGCTCCATTCTGCTAGCTGAGTTGGAGGCTGAGCTAACTGCGAGCTGGAAGTTGAGGAGCTAGATCTGAGCTAGCTGCGAGCTGGAATTGAGCTAACTGCGACCTGGGAATTAAGCTAGCTGCGAGCTGCGACCTGCGAGGCTGATGAGCTGAGAGCTGGGCCAGCTTATTTGATTGGTTTAATGGGCTTTTACCAGCCCATTTTTGCAGTCCCAAAAATAGGTATAACATAAGCCCCTTAACTCCTAGTGCGATTTTCGGACTGGGAGCTCGAGCTCACTGGTAAAAGCTGATGTATCTCATCCTACCTTGACATTTTTTCAGATTTCGTCCCATCTTGTGGTGACTCTACTGAAGCTGCTGAGCTTGATATATTTTTTTGAGACCTTTTATGATTGTGCTTTGTTCCTCTGTTTTTTCCTGCGAACAGAAGAATTTAGGTGATCAATGTGTTAATCAATATATTGCTCAAGGGTAAAAACACCTTATGAGAGCTTGGAAGGTCGTTTGACCATCACGGGCTGTGGTTTTAGATCATAACTTGATTCAGGAACTCAGCTAGTATAATATATAAAACATTGCTGCGAGCTACGCAGGGGGGTCGGAACCTCGCCTGCTACAGCAGTTTGTCGAACTACGTAGGGGGTTGTGACCTCAGCTAACAACGCTAGCTATCTCCAGTGGATCAAAGCCTCAGCTAAGATAGCAAGCTGTCCAGTAGATCGTAACCTCTCCTATCATAGTGACGCACTTTTGCGAATTGTCCAGTAGGTCGGCCTCAGCTAACAGGTTATAGCTAGCTATCTCCAGTGGATCAAAGCCTCAGCTAAAATAGCGAGCTAGTGAGCTGTCCAGAGGGCTTTGACCTCAGCTAACAGGTCGCTTAAACATTTTTTCATGGCATGATTTTAAGAAATCAATAAAGCAGTTGTAATATAAAACATTGAAGAAAGTTCATATATTTTATTGATTTCTTGAATTAAATTACAAATTAGGTACATGACCTGTTAAGAGCAGCTACAATGTGGATGCACTGGGGGTTCGTGTCTAGCTTAGGAGCCTGCTGGGGCTGCTATTACGTACCACATATTCTCCTAGACGACCTTGTTTGATCAGGTCCTCGATAGCACCTTTTAGCTTCCAGTAATCTGAAGTATTGTGTCCAATCTCATCATGATAGACACAAAACTTGCTCTTGTTTTTGAACTTAGTAGGGGTCTTTATGGGGTTAGGCTTCCCAAAGTCTTCTTTACCCCTTTCTGTTGCAAAGATGTTGTCTTGCGTATCAGACAAGATGCTGTAGCTTTCATGACGCCCTTGATGCTGAGGTTGCTAGCTTCTGAGCTCGTTTTTGGCCTTTTTGGCGACCTGATGCCTTGAACTCTTATTCTGACCCTCACTTTCGTCATCACCATTACTTCTCTTCTTCAGCTGGTTGGGACTGCCTGGTCCTTCTGCTTGGTTAGACTTTTTGGGACTGAACGTTTCTTCCCATCTAATTTTCTTTGCAGCTCGTTCATAGAATTCACCCAGATCCCTTACTGGGGATTTATATATGCTCTCATAGAGTTTTCCATCCTTGTGAAGCCCAGCTGAGATCGCAGTTAGGATGCTGTCATCTGAGGGGTTCTCCACGTTAGCGATCTCATGCCTGAACCTGGTAATATAGTCTTTCAAGGACTCGTTCTGCCGCTGAAATACTATAGCGATGCGGCAGGGTGGTGCGAGCTGCTTTTTTAAGGCCTAGTACTGGCTGATGAATCTCTGCTAACATTCGCCCCAACTGTTTATACTGCGAGCTGAGAGACGCTTGAACCAAGCTTGTGGGACATCGCCCAAAGTGACTGAAAAAACACGGCATTTCACCAAGGGGTTGGACGTCTGAAGATCCATTTGGATATTAAATGCGTCCAGATGATCGTGAGGGTCGCTATCCCATTATAAGGTGGAATGCTGAGGAGCTTGAATTTGGAAGGGAGAGGTTGCGTCTCAATCTCCCTGGTGAGAGGGGTCATCTCCTCATACTGCTTTTCCAGATTTTCAGGTCCAGGTTGCTCCTCCAGCTGTTGAACCCTCTGCATCAGTTCTTCTATTGTTGGGTTCTGAGGGTTATAACCTCCCTCGAGCTCGTGACCTTGAGAGCTGCGATCTGAGGTACCTTCCAAACGAGACCTTTGCGAGCTCCTAGCTCCATGAGCTCGGCGACCTTCAGTTCTTGAACGCGAGCTGGAGGAATGAACTGAGTTGGCAGGTCGCGGCTGATCTCCGAGTGGTCTTTCGGGAGCTGGTGCTTGGGCCTGTACCAGTGCCTTGATTGCCTCAGCGAGTTGCTGCACTGTATCTTCTAACATTTATTGCCGCTGGTGCCATACATACAGCCCCCCAACCATAGGGTCCAATGGTACAGGTTGGTGAGAGGTCGTTGGAGGCATACCTACAGCAACACCTGTCATGGGGGCGTGAGATGTGCCTGATATGGGCACAGCAACATTCTCTCTCAGTTGAAAATCATGCTCCTGCTGATCTGCTTGCCTTTCAGGTGGATTAGCTGTCGGGTCTGAACTTCTAGTTGTCCTTCCTTTCGCCATGGTTGCTGAAAATTCAAGATTGCAGTCTGGGCCCTCCTTCTAGCGCCAATTTATGTCGACGTCGATTTTTGGTCTCGGTTGACCGGATGATCCAAAGCCCAATATCTGCTGTCAGAAAGCACACCAAAGAGAGGAGAGAGGAAGAACAAAAGATGGAACACTGAGATTTTTTACGTGGTTCGGCCAAAATGGTGCCTACATCCATGGGTCACTCTCAATATCTTTTTTCAGAGTGACTATCATACTAAAAATTTTCAAAAAACCCCTTTACAATGAATTTTCCCCCCTATTTATAGAGAATGAGGGATTATAATTGAGTGATGTACACGTAAAGAAATCAACTACTCTGACATAACATTTATTGCATTGACTAACAACTCTGTCATAGTTATTCTGCATTAATTGCTCCTCGGGATCTGGAATATCATGGAGCTCGCTGGTACGAGACCTGAGAGCTGAGAGTTCCATCCTGCTAGTTGAGCTGGAGGCTGAGCTAGCTGCGAGCTGGAACTGAGCTAGCTGCGACTTGAGAATTGAGCTAGCTGCGAGCTGCGAGCTACGACCTGGGAATTGAGCTAGCTGCGACCTGCGAGACTGATGAGTTGAGAGTTGGGCCAGCCTATTTGATTGGTTTAATGGGCTTTTACCAGCCCATTTTTGCAGTCCCAAAAATATGTATAACATATGTGCATATCCATAGTATATCAACTTCACAAGCTTTATTGCACTACTTTTGATCATAATCCCCAAAAGACTAGTTTAATTTTAAGAAAGGTCTAACCTAAGCTTCAATTCCATCAGATAAACTGTTGTTTGGTTTTAATATCACTTGTGATCGTTATTCGAATGTAAATCATTATCAGACTGAATAAAGATATCAAATTATACTAAACAATGGTGGGTTTATGTTGATGTTAATTAAATGTCCTTTTCGTTAGAAGATGTGTGGGGGAGAGGCAAAGATGTGGGCTGATACTACATTACTACTATATATAAATTACAATACTTTTGCTAGTGACACGTCGCCTAGATAAAAACAGACAAAAAAAGAAAAAAAATCAAGGAAAAAACAAAGAAGTTGGTCTTTGTTTATTTTAATCACGATTAAGAAGTCTCTTATAAATTTGACCAAACATCTGGTTTGTTTACTTTATATTCTGTTATATATAACTTCGTAAGCAAGGTTAAAACTTGCAACATAGAAGTCTGTGCAAAAAACATATAAAATCATAATGAAATTTTATTAATTAGAGCATGAAAGTGGAGGGAAAAAATGGTGAATGGTGACCATATATGGAAGAGTTAGTGGCCAATCTTGGCAAATCCATGGCTAGCTTGATCGAACTTTGTATATAAACAACACAAGGGTAAATACAATTTGATAAGGGTTTTCTAAGTGAATTTAAATAAAATAAGAAATTATATTATTATATTAAATCATATAAATTTATTTTTATTTAATTTTTTAATTTTTAACGTGACACAAAACCCATCATCCTGATATTATAATAGATAAAAGTGAGTTTTGTTATTATTTTGTAAGTAAGATTTTTTCTTAACTCAAAAGAGAACATTTTTTCTATATTTAGTTATATGAATTATAAGATCAATAATATATATATTTGCGTTATCAATGAAAAAGGGTGTTTGGCTTTCTAGAATTAAACTAAATTAAGTATTAATTAACAGTAAGCATGCTAAACAGGAATTTGACTAAATAGGGCTTAAAATATATGCAGACCATTTAACTTTTATACAGAGTTGAATTACAAAACTTAAATTTGGAGAATCTTTCTACGCCCATGCGTCTGTTGATGTCACTAATGAAACGCCATTCAGTGCAGTGGTGAGAGTTTAAATTCAGTTAAGTGTATTTTACAAATTTTGTTTAAATAGTTTTATGAAAACAATATAAAAATTGATGTCTGGATTTCTATTACTCTTTTGGATCAACATCAAAAGTAAACAATAAGGAAATTAAAAAAGTTTGTGTAAATTTGATAATGGTGATCATATTTACTTAATTAAGTTTCTCTAATATGAATGCTTTGATTTTAATTTTATTTAGATATTTTTTTCTTTTAGATACCACATATGGTAAGGGTAACTTGAACCAAGAGTTACCATGTTGGATAGTTCTAATTTTATCTAGATTTCAAACTTAAATATAGTTAGAACTTTTTTATTTTACTTTTATCGGGACTTCAAAAAACTCTAATATCTATAAGTGGAATGCGAGGATGAATTGTATTATTATAAGATTGAATAGTGAATGAAACTTTGATAGTTACAAAATCATAAACTATAGCTTCTTAATTTTACTTCAGGATTGATTTAACTTGGATTTAGTTAGACAGAAACTGAAATGGTACTTACACAGAATTAAAATGAAGGTCAAAGTTGAGGGCTGATAAATTTACTTTCCAATTGAGAAACAGTCCAGAAGATGACAGAAAATCTACTCAATGAATGACTCTGAAAGCTTGACCTTAATATTTGGAAAAGGGACCCTCTTGAAAGCTCAACACGAGAGCAAGTTGTTGGGTGACTTCATAAGTTAACTTGTACAACAAGCAACATCTCACGCTACATAAACAGACACCAATTTTTGATGGTACTTCATTACATAGAGCAAAAATCAAGTGTATGACCCAAAAAAAAGGGGAAAACATGATGGGAATGGGAGATCTGGGAACCAATGTTGGTTCCATTTTAGCAAGTTTGATGTTCGTTTGGGCTATTTTCAAGGATTATTTCCCTCACGGTGTTCGTGGTTATGTTGAAAAATACACTCAGAAGTTGGTGAGACTGGTATATCCATATATCGAGATCAATTTCCATGAACTAACCGGTGAACGTCTAAAGCGCAGTGATGCCTATGCAGCCATACAAAACTATCTCGGCACGAAAGCCTCTTCGCAAGCTTCGAGATTCAAGGCTGATGTTGTCAAGGAGAGCAAGTCTTTGGTCCTCACGATGGATGATTATGAGGAGATCCCTGATGAGTTCAAAGGTGCCAAAGTTTGGTGGATGTCAGGCAAACATATCAACAAGTCACAATCCATTTCTTATTTGCCGGTTTCTGATGAGAGGAGGTATTTCAAGCTCAGTTTCCACAAACGCCACAGAGAACTCATCACTGGGGCTTATGTTGAACATGTGCTCAAGGAAGGGAAGGCTGTGTCTGTGAAGAACCGGCAAAGGAAGCTCCACAGCAACAATCCGAGCAAGAATTGGTATCACTGGAGAAGCACCAAGTGGAGCCATGTGTATTTTGAACACCCTGCAACGTTTAATACATTGGCTATGGAGTCCAAGAAGAAGGAAGAGATCATGAATGATCTCAAGAAGTTTAGAGGAGGAAAAGAGTACTACGAGAAAATTGGAAAACCTTGGAAGAGAGGGTATCTTCTTTATGGTCCTCCGGGGACAGGGAAATCAACCATGATTGCTGCCATGGCAAATTTTCTCAACTATGATGTCTATGATCTCGAACTTACCACAGTCATGGACAACACAGAGCTGAGGAATCTCTTGATTGAGACGTCGAATAAGTCAATCATAGTTATAGAGGATATAGATTGCTCACTTGATCTTACAGGCCAACGCACGAAGAAAAAGGAGAAAGTTGAGGGGGAAGAAGAGGTGGATCCAATCAAGAAGAAGGAGAAGGAAGAGAATGAGAACAAAGCTAGTAAAGTGACTCTATCAGGGCTGTTGAATTTCATTGATGGTCTTTGGTCAGCTTGTGGTGGGGAGAGAATCATTGTGTTTACAACTAATTATGTGGACAAGCTTGATCCAGCTCTGATTAGAAGAGGAAGGATGGACAAGCACATTGAGATGTCATATTGTGGATTTGAAGCATTCAAGGTGTTGGCCAAGAACTACTTGGGCATTGACTCACATGAATTGTTTGCAAAAATTGATGGTCTGTTGGCTGAAACCAACATAACTCCAGCTGATGTCGCGGAGAATTTGATGACTAAATCTGATGAGGAAGATGTGGAGACCTGTTTGAATAGCCTAATTGAAGCACTTGAGGAGGTGAAGAAGGAGGAAACAAGAAAGAAGGAGGAGGAAGAGGCGAGGTTGAAGGCAGAGAAAGAAGAGAAGGAGAAGAAAGAAAGTGCCCAAGAATGCGTGAAAGACGATGAAACTTCAGCTAAATTAGAGGTGAAAGAGAATGGTTTTCACAAGTAATCAAGGCAAAGGAAGCGGAGAGTTGGCATATTGATTGCAACTAGTTGCGAATTCGTTGTTCATATATCACTCTTTAGTCTTGTCAAATAAATTTCAGCGTATGAACCTTGTAGTTTGTATTCTTAGAATAACTGTTGCAACTCATCAGTAACTGTTTTGCAACCTATGTCTGGAGAAGGTCTGTGAAATTCTTATCCTAGATTGGTTGGCTTTTAGTACTAATCCTTCCATTATTTGTATTATCACGGAATGGATGATTTATTATATGTAAATTATATTTACAGTGGGTTTCAACACTTATTATTATTATTATTATTTTTTTATTGATTTCTATATTGGTATAGTTCAGATAAGAATTTGAATGATATTTTTAGTTTGTTTGCTTGCTAATATAACTTTGAAGTATAATGTCTCATGTAGTAAGTATTGATTTTTTCGACAGAGATTGCCTTGGGGTTTTACAAAATGAAATTTATTCTAATTTTGTTACCAACTCACTCCGTTGCTTTTTCGAATATTTCCATATCTGTTCATCCTTAAACTTTTGGGCACTTGTTTCTGACATGAACGATAAAACTAAAGCATAGATTGCCATGACAAAAGATGAAACTATGGTCACATTGTTTGGAAAGGTAAAACCAAAATCTTTTTAGATATATAGTAACTAAATAAGATCAATCTCCAAGGGAACTCCCTAAATGTTAACTCAATTTTAGCTAAAATAATAAGAAAACTATTTTAACATGAAAGGTAAAACCAAAATTTTTTTAGATATATAGTAACTAAATAAGATCAATCTCCAAGGGAACTCCCTAAATGTTAACTCAATTTTAGCTAAAATAATAAGAAAACTATTTTAACGGTTTATTTTTTCAAAAAGAAAATTGTTTGCTTTATAGTAAATTAAATATTACAATAATAGGTGAAAGAGTCTGTCTCAGACTTTCTTGCTCTTTATATTTGGCTAGAATGATTCAACTTTTTTAAAATAAC